>CM021100.1:542089287-542492643 GCA_007115665.2 Sequoiadendron giganteum
TATTTTCCTTGCATAGAGGAGAACTTATCTTCTCCAATGCATATGCCTTGAATTTTGCCTCTTCTTCTATTCCTTCTTGTCTTCTCTCCATCAAAACATTCCATGATTTTGTAGGTAATTATTCCTACATATTCCTCATATCTACTTCAAGAAATATAAAATATTGTACAATGGCTTCTACTATGTTGACCTTGTCCACTTCATCAACCTCTTTGTATAGAGTTGTCGTTTCCTCTAGCATTTAGTTTTGCACAATCCCATTGAATAAAGCATCAAGTTTCATTGCTTAGTGGACTCTTATCAGACATTTCTTCTTTTCCTTCTTCTTTTCTTCTAGTGTCCTTTCCTTGGTGGCTTCAAACTTCTTCTTTCACATGTGGATTATAAAGGCTTGTTTCTCTCTCTAATTCCACCTCTTCATCAGTATCCACAATATCAATTTTTTTTTCTTTTCACTAGATCCACATTTCCTTTTACAAATAAATTGAGGTCCTTCTTCTTCTTCATCCTCCACATTCACACCCAATTATTTTTCTTTGGTTGCCTTGGTTTTAACTCTCCTTTTCACCAGGCTAGTTGGATGTGGTGCTTGATCAACCCTTTTTTTTTGAGGCATATTTTGTTTCTTTACTAAAGAGCTCTTCTCCTTTACCTAAGCACTTGTTTGTTTTGTAGGAGTACTTGTCTCCTTCCTCTTTGTTCCACTAGATAAAGGTGCAATCCTAGAGGATTTCTAAGTAGCCATCGGAGTGGTATTTTTTCTACCAGATCTCCTTACACTTGATGAGCTTCTTGAAGCTCCAAGCATAGACTTTAGTTGTTCGATTTGTTCTTTGGAGAGGCCCATAGCCTCCACAACTATAACAATCATTTTATTTACTACTTTCTTTATTTTTTATTTCCTTTGGTCTAGATGAACCTCCATTTATTTATCTTCATAAGTCTAATACCTCCTTTCAGAGGTGTCTTTAGGCTATTTAAGCATGTAATTTTTGTACCCTAAAATCTCTTCCTTAGTGATCTCATATCTCATTTCTGAAATCTATATAGTTCTATGCTCTACACCCTACATGATACATTCACCTTTTGTTACCAAGAATGTAGTGTCATTCTTGTACTTCTACACCATCTTCTCGGGAATCCTCTCCCTTTCTTACATCCTCTTTTAAAATAATACAAAGAATGCCACAAGGGAATCTTCTTGCACCTTATCATATCCTATACCTCTTAAGAAGTCCTTTATTTGGTATGTAATAGGTCTTCCTTTCAACCACACCACACTATTTCTACTTAGGAGTTATTTGAAAAAGTAAATTAATAAACATATAATAAAAGTTCTAAATTTTTAGGACACTTGGAATCCTTTTTGTTCTGCAAGTTCTTTATGAGCTTCTACTCCAACAACTCACATAGGTCATAATCATCATCCTCTTCAACCATTTCATATGAATTTTTGATGGTGGTGGAAAGTATAGAGTTTTCTTTATTTGAAAAGTTGATTTTATAGCTTATCATCATTCTTGCATAACTCATAGTAGGTTTTTTGACGTTCTTTATTGTTAATATCCTATTGTCATATGTGATAGCAGTTAGTTCCATCATAACCTCATTCTTTACTTACTTGAATACCAAAACTATTCTAATTGAACATAACCTTGTAACTTCCTTAATCACTACCTTTATGATCATCTAAGTCATATCTGTCCACACAAAATTATCATGAATGTGGCTCAAAGAAATCCTTACCCAAGTATTTCCATGGAAAAAGTTGGGAAAACCTTACCAAACATCAAGTTTCTTTGCAACCAAGTTCTAATACTCTGAATTCAATGAAAATTCCTCACCAGTGAGCTCATTTACTCACACGTCACTTTTAATGATCATACTCTTCTAATTTTCCATGAATTTAGATTATTATATCCTTGGTATGTAGAACTGTATAAGGAACCCTCAAGAAAGAACCTTTTGGATCGAATTTTATGGAATTTTTAGGATGCTTCTTGAATTTACCTCAAGGTAACCCAAACATATCAACAAACCTTGGAGTAGCCATCTCAAATTGTTTCCAAACAACTTTCAGAGAATCTAGGGCAAGTGAAAAATTGTAAAATACCTTTTAGTTCACTCTTCTCCTCTCCTAGGATTTCACTCACACTACCACTTGATCACTTCAAACACATTGCACTACTATTATTCTACTCTTCTCCTCTTGAAAACTCAATTGTAACTTCAATTTTATTTAGTGAAATCACTTATAACCCTTCTGCCACTTAAACTAATTTCACATTGAATACTCAAATTGAAAATCTTGTAAAAACCCAAATTATCTGCGTAGTCAACATCTAATGCTCCATAAATTTCCATATCATGATATTTTTTGCTAGGATATTCTCCATTAGATCAAATTTATTGTTCAACATATCATATCCTCATGCGGAAGCATCAACGTAATTTATTTGGTGGGGGATGAAATATTTCCCATAAAGCTCCCCCTAAGCCAAAGATCTCAACTTAGTTTCCAAAGGAAACATCTGCATCAGATTTTGGTAAAGACTAATCCTTAACCTCTGTCTGTTTCTTATATTTCCAAATCTTATCCATCTCCTTCTCTTTTTCTTGTAGACTAATCTTTTGTAGTGAATAATTCTTTACCAGATTGTTCTTCTTCATGTTACTACGTTATCCAAACTTAGAAATGTGTATAGACCTACTGTAATTGTAGCATGTGACATTCTTTTGAACTAGCTTACTTCAATTCATTCTAGATCTACATTGATTATCATTATGCCCAAATCCACTACATTTAGTATAGTAGCCATTGAAAATTTGAAATATTCTACCATTGTTATAAACATTCATCATTTGACTTCAATACTCTCTAGCTTTATGACCAAATATCTTGCATGTAAAGCATTGACTGAGAAAAGATAGAACATTTTGATTCATTCTTCTTCTACATTCCATAGCCTTATGTCCAAATCTATTGCAAGAATAATTAAAACCATTAAAATATGGGTACCTTTATGCATTTGGTTGTTTGACCAGTGGTCTTCTAGCTTCATTCCTTTGATTCTAGATATTCTTTCCATTTTTTATTTTTTTCTCCAACATTCTTTTCGGCTTCATTTAAAGTATGATCTATCTTTGATCTTTCTCCTATCTGAAACCCTAGTCCATGTTCTTCTTTAGATCCTTTCTGATTTGAAATCATATCATTGATCTTTGTAGAACTCATTTTGAATTGTCTTGATGACTCCTTTCTTTCTCAAGATCTGATGTAAGATTCACAACTTATTGTTCAAGCTTTCTGCATTCTTCAGATTTTCTTTTCACCATTTCATTTAAAAATTCTTTAAATCTTTTTTTTTCTTCAACTTGCACTTTCAAACTAGTAATTGTTTCATTTTTTTCTTCAATTTATCAATGACCTTATGCCTTTCTCTAAATTTATTGATTTTCTCTCTTAACTTTATGATGCATTCATCTACTTCTTTGATATTTTATTTTAGATCTCTATTTCACCTTTAGATATTTCCAAATCTTCAAGAGAAACTTTGAGTTCTCTATTTATATCAAATATGCAATATTCTTCTATAGATCCAACAACAAGAATCTCTTCTAGAGGAATAGGTAGTTTTCTAATAGCCATGTGTTCAACTGCCAAGACCTTTCCCAAGAGGTTAAGCTCCTTCCAAGGAACCAAGCTCTCATAATAATTGTTGAATACCTGGAATATTGAGAGATGGGGTGAATTAGTATTCTTGTAAACTATTTAAACATTTAATCATTCAATTTATAAAATTTTCAACTTGTAGTAAAGAAGGAAAGCATGAAAACATCCAACACCACATAACACATGAACACAAGATTTTTACGTGGAAAACCAAAAATGTGAAAAACCATGGTGACGATTAACTCACAATATATAACAATAGATTATATTATATTACAAATCTGCTCACTATAGGTGCACTCACTATTTGGTTCAACTCACTACCCACTGGAAGATAAAATAGATAGAAAATATTTTGACACATAGCTAGATTTGAGATATGTATGAAATATAGATCCAATGAAGCTCATAAAATAGACTCAACACACTTAATATTTATTTAAATCAAGACTTTTATTTTCTCTATATTCACTCTATATTCGCTCAATTCATTTTCAAAAACTATTATCACATGTCATTGGGTGCTGCCACAATAATGGGTTACACTTTTTGGGACATCCTGATTTTTGCTGAAATCATATATTTTTTAAAAATATAATGATTTAAACCTGAAAAAGGTTCCATTGAAAGGATTTTAATTGAAGAGGGTTTGATCAAAGCCCCTTAAATCAAAGCCCCTTGGATATAAACTCACTAGTTTTAAACTATACCTATAATGGAGTCTCCTCTACACCTATCAAAATCCTGATAAAAATCCACTTTTGATTTACCTTTTGGGGGATCAAATGAATTCATTTAAAATTTATCTTTCATGAGAATGTATTCATTATTATAAGCTTCCCAAAAAGTATAAGTTTAAATATATTTAATTTGATGATTATATTTATTTTTTATTTCTTGTGAATGTAGGTTTTTCAATGAACATCAAGGTCTTTGTTTCACACATACGGAAAAAATAGGAAAAGAGAGAAAAAAAATTCTAAAAAATACATGTCCACTAGATATCAATGTCCTTATTCCAACAAATAAAAAAAGAGTTTATTCAAATGCATACAAAAAAATTTATGCAACTAAAAGTATAATATATCCAAATTATTATTACTCCGACTTAGAAAATTAATTAAAAAATATGTATGGAACAAAAAATTATGAAAAAATGTCAATGCCTTAGATATTGGTGTAAACAAATTGTATAAAATATTTTTAAAAGATCCTTCTTATATATCCGCTTCATCTACAAAATCAATTAGGTCAATTTGAGTGGTTGTATAATGCAAAATGTAACTTGTCAGCTCAAGATCCATCTACACACGCTTCATGTCAAGATTCAAACCTTATAAAAATATGAAATAGGTTGACACTAACCTAAAATAGCACCCACATAACAAATCAAAACATGTTCAACCTTCACAATACACCCAACTCATTAGGTCGACTCCAATGATGACCTAATTATAAAATTTACAAACTATACATCCACATTCAAACACATGGATCTCCAAAATATATGCCATCTATAATACACACTCTACTAACACCTATCAACATCTCCACAAATATGCAAAGAAAAATTCTAATCTTTGAAGAAGTGTGGATTCATTAAAATATATGCTCTAAATTGAAAAATACTTTTATTTGCTAGTCCATACTTTTGTTACTCATAACTTCAACACCAAGAACCAAAACAAGATTATATTTTGGATTTAGGTTCCTTTATTAACCAAAAAAACTATATTAGAATCAAAAAGAAATATCTTAACCAATGGACCAATGCGGACCCATAAACCAAATGTTTGTACACAAAATTTACCTATATTGACACTTAGTCAATTTCTATATTAACCACTTTCACTGGATCAACCCTTCTTGCAAAATTGTCTTTCATAATCATCCTCAAACATTTTCAAGCCATCAAAACTGATTTTTACAATGGTATTTATATCATATTACAATGTTGACATCAATGACAACAATGCAATGCATAACTATCTCACTTGTGCTCATCCCATATGCTCATGTTTCCAACAAATGAATCAATGATAAACTCCTTATTCTTCCAACAATGCCTACATCCCATGTCTGAAAAAATACAAAAAAGATGAAATAGAGAATTCATACACAAATATAACATTAAGAATACAAGATTGAAATCCATTTCTTAATACAAAGAATAAGACTCATAACTTGCATTAATTTCCATATGCTTGTAATTATTAATGAAACATCATTGTTTTCCATATGGACCTCTTTTATTATTTTTAATTAATTAGGTCATGTTTAATTTTCAAAAAAAATATTTATAATATTTGTAATAATTAGAATAACATCTCCTATGAGAAATTTAAAATGAAATGCACATAGAGTTGATGCTCATTTTCCCAAACAGTTGGGAATACCAAACACCAAAAAAATGAAATAATAAAGTAGGGTAGATTGGAGACACAAAAATGGGCATGAAAACTTTATTATTTTATTAAATCAGAAAATAATTCTTACAAAATGATTCATAAAATTAAAACTTCAAACTAAAAACTACTTGCAAAAATTTGGAGTTGCATACCAACTTACAACAAACTAGAGCCTTCTGTGAGCTCCTTATAACAAAAATGGAGCTTCTGAGAGATCTCTCTACTTCCTATTTGTCTGGAGCTATCTATTACTCCATACAATCTCTGAGCAATCTAAAGTTATCTACTACTTCTTGCACAAAACATTCTTTGTTACTACTACAACTTCACTTTCTTGCAAATTACTCGCAATATTATTTTACACTATGTTGCCAGACTAAATCTAACTAATATATTCCTTCCTTTTTTTCATTTCAAAAATTTCCTCTTGGAATTCACATTCACCGAACACAATAAATTCTTGAAATTCAAAAATTCCTACTAAATTTTTTTTTGGGTAGTCAGGAGTAGAATAGAGATGAAGATCCCAAAAATAAATTTCATTGAAAGGATCTTAACAAGTAGGTGACAATAGGGGAGTTGATGTGAGACAGGAAACATAGATCAACTCAATAAATATTTCCGACACTCCCTCTTTGACTGAGCCATCAAAAAACATCACTCTTCATTCAAATCAACAACACCTAATTTTATTCGTAGGCGTTCAAAACAATATTTTCTGAATGGTTTGGTAAAAATTTCTTCAAGCTGTTGTTGAGACCTATAAAATTATATTTTGATCTCACCTTTCTCAACTAATTATCTTATGAAATAATACCTGATTTCAATGTGCTTGCTTCTTCCATGAAAAACTAGTTTTTTTGTCAAATCAATTAATGAAACATTGTCACAAAATATAGTTGTTCATGTTGGATGTTTTAATTATGTTACTGATAAATGGTTGTCATTGATGTCAACACTATTAGCATTGATGACTCTGAAGGTTGTATATGTCGAGGATATTGAGAAAATTAGAATAAAAATGTTGCAGGCAGTCTGTGAAGCTATGATGATCAGAATGGTGGAATTTTTTGTAAGTTATTAATCAGAATTTGTACATTAAAGGGTTAGTTTCTGATCCTATCTAGTATGTTATCCAAAAGTTTTAGTGGTACACATCAATATTGGAGAAATTTATGAGATTATGAGTTCCTAATGTTATTTTGTTACTGTAGCAAGTGTTTCTGGAAGAAGAGAATGCAATTCTAGTAAATTGAGTTTTTGTATATGTTGTTGTGATGTTCAGTAATGTTTTTAGATCATGTTATATCATTATAGTACACCCGAGTTAATCAATGTGCTCGTAATCAAATATCTTTCCCTTGTGTGTTCAAGTTCTCATTTTCTTGTCTAACATGATGGTTGTAACGCGTTGTAGATCCTTTTGGATTAATATTTTTATGCTTGGCATGTTCAAGGATGTTGATCTAGGTCATTATGATGTGACTGAATTAGATTGGTGTGCATTGAGATTTGTTCATGAATTGGGCCGATTTTTTGTAATTCATTTATTCTTTACTTGTGGCTAACAAAGTTGTTGATGTAAATTGATGTAGCGGATATACAAGATCGATTGTTTCCTGATTTTAAAATATGCTTGGTGGATGTGAAATGTGAGAATAAAGATCAAATTGTTCTATCTCAAATAAAATTGTGAAGAAGTAATTATGTTCTTAACTGAAACTTTCATCAAGATTTTGTAGAAGCTAATCTCTTAGTTCAACCTCATCATATGGATTTAATCTGATTGTTTTATGTAGGTCAGTGAGCCTTCCCTTTTGAGAAGTGAGCTCTAGGAAATGTTCCTAAATGCATGTGCATCCCTTATTCATTTTCCATTATACTTATAACAGGTTATAATATTGTGGACTAACATCCACCATGGTTTTTCCCCTAACAGGGTTTCCACGTATAAAATTTTGGTGTTCATGTGTTTCTAATGCGTTGTTGATTCATGCTTTTACTATTAATTATCAGATCTGAGATGAAAATTTGATAAAGGATAAATAATTTTAAATTCAGTAACAATTGATTCACCTCCCTCTCTCAGTTGTTTATCCTTGTTTTTCCAAAAATTGGTATTAGAGAAGGTTTCTCTGAAGAAATTTAATAGCTTGAGGTGATCCGAGATGGCATCATACAATAAGGATATTTCGAGATTCGGTGGTACACATTACTCTTTGTGGAAGGTCAAAATGGAGTGTCATTTAAAGTGCATTGGTAAACCTTTCTAGAAGATTACAAAGAATGGATATAATATTCCTCAGAATGGTCCCTCTACTCCTGATGAGATCAAAGAAGCTCAAACTACTATCAAGGCTATAGAAGCATTACTAAGTGCTATGACACATTCAAAGATGACAAATGTGACAGGTTTGAAGACAACACATGAGATCTAGAAGAAATTAGAGACATTGTATGAATGAGATGAACAAGTGAAGATTAATAAGCTAACAAGTCTAAAGGGAAAGTGGGAGAAATTGAAGATGAGTGAAGATGAAAACATTGCTTCTTTCATGTAGAAGGTAAACAAACTAGTGATGGGTATTAGATGTGTTATTGCAATTATGGAAGAAGATGAGATTGTGGCTAAAGTGCTCAGATCAGTACCTACTTCTTACAAAAAAAAATCTCATGCTATTGAAGAGCTCAAGATAGTAAAATATGTGGCAAGAGACCTATTGATTGGTAAACTAGCTACCTTTGAGTTGAGTGAATTTGGTGAGTCTACTCCTAAGACAAAATTTTCATTTAAAACTACTGTATCTAGAAAGAGCCATTAGAGATATGATCCAAGAGAAAGTTACAAAAAAAATTCAAATATGGATGAGATGAAACATATTGAAGATGAAGAAAAAGAGCTAGAATAGTTGGAAGCATTGATTGTGAAAAGAGAAGCCAAAGGACATGGTGCGTATAAAGGAAATATCCCTATTAAATGTTTCTCTTGCAATAAGATAGGTCATTTTGCATCAAGGTGTCTTGAAAGAGTTTCTAAGTACAAACCTAACAAGTCTAGATTTCAAAAGAAATGTTATTATATTGAAGAAGGTGTTACTGATGATGAATCTGATAAAAAAATTGGAAATGAAGATGGATGGGTATTCATTGCTATCAAGGAAAATGGTACAGTGTCCATTGAATTGGCTAGTAATAAGAATATTGAGAAAGTTATCGTAGCTAGAATTGATGAAAAGGATGAGCGGGTGACTGAAAACGGATACTCACATCATATGAATGGCGAAAAAAGAAAGCTTCTAAGCTTGGAGAAGTATGACAGTGGTGTTGTAAGATTTGGAAATAACAATGCTAGTGTGATTTGTGGCAAAGGCACTATTTCTCTTGGTTGTAAATATAACATTAATGATGTCCTTTATGTTGAAGGATTGAGACATAACCTGTTGAGTGTTGGACAGATTGTAGACAAGGGATACAATATTCAGTTCAAAGATGGAAAACGCAAGATACTGAGAATCTCTATAAATATAATTGCTTTAGGTACAAAGAAAAGAGGTAACATTTTTCACTTAAGTGTTGCTAGTGAGAGTTGTTTAATTTCTCAAGTTGATGTAATTTGGTTATGGAATAGGAGGCTATTTCATTTGAATTTTGATAACATTATCAAAGTAAGCTCCACAGAAGCAGTCAAAGATCTACCTAAGTTAGTGAAGCCTACTAGCACTATATGGAAGTAGTTTCAGATGGGAAAGTAGACACGAATTTATTTTCAAAGAAAACATCATCATTCTTATGGAGTACTCGAGTTCATACATATTGATCTATGTGGTCCATCAAGAATTAGAAGTCTTCAAGGAGAAATGTACTTTATGTTGCTTATTAATGATTACTCTAGGATGATATGTGTTGCTTTCTTGAGAGAAAAACATGAAGGACTTGAAAAGTTCAAATGTTTCAAAGCTATGGCAGAAAATGAGACAGGTTTGAAGGTTAAATTATTAAGATCAGATAGAGGTGGTGAATTCACTTCTCAAGAGTTTAATTCATTTTGTGAAGAGCATGGAATCAAAAGATAGTTATCTAATCCCTAGACCCCTCAATAGAATGAAGTTGTTGAAAGAAAGAACAAAAAAATTATAGATGTTGCTAGAACTATGATGTTGGAAGGTAATGTTCCCCATATCTACTAGAGAGAAGTTGTAAGCACTGTTCTATACACTATCAACTACATAATTGTCAGTGGTAAATCTGGTAAGAATCCTTTTGAGTCATGGTTTGGTTTTCAGCCTATTGTTAAATATTTCAAAATATTTGGAAGTAGATGTTATCAAGAGAGATGAAGATATTAGCAAGTTTTATGCTTAAAGTGATGAAGGAATCTTTCTAGGTTACTCTACTAGGAGAAAAGTTTATCGATGCTACAATAGAAGATTGAATAAAATAGTTCAAAGTGCAAATGTCAAATTTGATGAAGATACTTGGGATCATTCAGATACTATGAATATAATTCATATGATCAAAAAGATAGTACAAATGATGGAAAGAATACATGTACACAAAATAAAGTTCAAATTGTTTGCATGAATCAAGTGAATCATGAAGGAGAACCTAGTTGAAGTGCAGAAGAGAGAAGAGAAGACCAAAAGTTAGAGAGAATCCAAAAGTCCCAAGGTATGTAAAGCTAAATCATTCCAAAAAATTAGATTATTAGAGATAAGAAGAAAGGTGTGAAGACTAGAAGAAGAATTGCAGAATATTATTGCCTGATTTCTGGTGCAAGGGTACCTACACCTTGTGGAGTCTAACCTAGTATAAGTGTCTCTTAGGTTCATTTATGCTTAATAAGGTCTAAAAGGCTAGTCATAATGTAAGTTGGAAGGGTTTGAGTCATTTAGTTGAATTTGACATTTTAGTTCATGGTACATAGGCCATATCAAGTCATGAGTCTTAAGCGGTTTGGAAGTAGGGTCTTCTAATATGTTAAATAAGGTCACAATGACCATTTTATATTGTATTCAAAAGCTTAGTGGATCAGTTAAGAGGGATTTGTAACTCACATTGTAAAAGGGATGGTGTTTGGGAGCAAAACTCGCAAAATTGCCATTTTAGAGCATAACTAAAGTTGGTTAACCTAGTTGGTAAGTTCTAGGAGGTAGTTGGATGTTGAAATCTTACAATAAAATTTAATTCCTTGTGAGAAGGATGATGATTCAGTCTGGAAGAAGTTTTTTTGATTGTTGGAAATGCTGATCATTGAAAATTTTATGTTTTCCTAAACTTTCTTCATGGTATAAGCCGTAGATAACTTTAAAATATATATTAATACTATGGTTACCTTTAAATATATGTTTTTACATCCTTTTGAATTTGTTTTGGGGGTCTAGAACCATCGTTTTGTGTGCAAGGCAACCAAACTCCAAAAAATCCTCTGTTTTCCTTGAACCAAGGGTTTGAGAGGAGTCAAAATGATGATCCAAGCCTTCCACCCACTCTGAAGACCTGTGAATTGATGGACAAGCTTAGATAGGCTTATTAGAAATGTTGGTACCTTTTTTTCTATAAGAAAGATGACTTTTCTAGTTGTGCGGTGTTTGTAGGGTGGAAACCATTGGAAGAATGTGTGATTTGGTGAGGACAATCATGCATATGGTCAAGTGAAGATAGGATTGGTCAGTATTATGATTTTAAAAGATTGAGGGGGTCAAACCAAATTTTTTTGAGCAGTTTATGTGGCCTGGGATAGTTTGGAGAAAGTATTTTCAATAAGGGGTCCCTAAAACCTTATGTTTCTAGGCTTTTAGAGAGGGTTTTGGCATTGGTGATGAAGATGAGCCTTTAGAGTCTTAGAACTTGCATAATCAGGAGTTTGAATACCTTTCCTAATATTTTTTCAAGTTACCTTGGGTTGGAAGTCAGGTTGTAGAGGGGTTCCTTTCAAAAAGAGGGCTAATTGTGAGGCCTAGAACCTGGGTGTATGTACCGAAAGTGCACATCAATCCAAAGGAGTGACCCCTAATATTTTTGTATGTTGTCTAACCCTAAAAAGGGTATCTCAATACATTCTTTAATTTCCAAGTGTTTTGGGAATGTTGTGAGGAAACTGGCCTAAAATGGTTTTTGAGTGCTCCAAGGGGTAACTGGTATGAAGGATGTTGAATGGTGATTTTGTAGTGATCAATATTTGAGGTTGGGTTTGAGTGGTTAAGTTTACATCATGCTCATGTTGAGAAGTCTTGTAGAGTCTAGGTGGGGGTCTTGAGTGTATTTCAAATTTTGGGGGTTAAGATCCTTGAGGGTGAGTTGATGTCTATGAGATTGGAGTTGGGTTCTTGATTGAGAGTTGGAGTCTTTGTTTTATGAGTAATCCCCATCTAGCCTCTACATCACAGTGGTATCTGAGCAAGGGAGTAGGTATTTTTGAAGATCGGGATTGGAATTTGTGTGCAGGAAGAAGAATATAGTTGGAGGGAACAAAATGCCTCCTAAAAACAATGTTGTTGCAAGGAATTTGGATACTCATGAGAAGGATATAGATACACTGAAGAGGGAGATGGCTAAAATAAAGGCTAAGGGCAGGACCCTTCTAGAAGAAAGTGAGTCTGAAGAGGAAGAGACCTCTGGTGAAGAAGAAGAGATGGATCTAGATGAGGTTGGAACAATGAAGCTATTGAAGGTTGTGAAGAAGGATGAACATGGCAAGATGGATGTGCTTATGTATGGAGGAAAAATTGATAGTGAAGAGCTCTTGGATTGGATAGGGGCTTTCAAGAACTACTTTGATAGTGAAGATGTTGATGAAGGACATAAGGTTAAGAGAGCAAAAACAAAACTGAAAGGACACGCTTTGGTATGGTGGAATTTTGTGCAAGAAAATAGGGGGAAGAAAGGCAAAAGAAAGATGATTTCTTGGGAGAAGATGAAAGCAAAGATAAAAGGTAAATTTATTCCTTTTGATTACAATATTCAATTGCTTAAGAAGTTGCAGAATATTAGACAAAAAGAGTTAGATGTACAAGCATATACTGAAGAGTTTTATAGGCTAAGCATAAGGGCTAAACATGAAGAAGATGAGGAAGAGATGACTGCTAGGTACTTGAATGGTTTGAGGTTCAACATTCAAGATGAAATCAGCATGATGGCACCAAACTTAGTAGAGCAATGCTTTCAAATGACAACGAGGGTCGAAGAAAACCTAAAGAGGAGACAAGAGAAGGAAACAAGAGGAAGAGGTAACACTTCTAGAGGAAGGGGATTCAATCCTAGTTAAGGACAAGCAATGAAGGCCAAGGAGATGATAAAAAGGATCAAGAACAATCTGATTCAAGAGGTGGATGGAGAGGTTCAAGAGGCAGATTAAGTGGAGGAAGAGAATCATATCATTTCTCAGGAAGATGCTACAATTTCAACTAGCCTAGACATCCAGCCTTTAAGTTCCCTGAGAAACAAGGCTCAAGCTCTCATGGTGAAGAAAGGAGGAATCAATTAGTGCATGAGGATGAAGAGAGTGTGGCTACACCGGTAGTGAAAATTATATCAGAAGAAGGAGAGGTCCTCATGATAAGAAGGATTGTGTTGTAAGCATCCAAGGATGAAGATTCAATCCAAAGAAGGAGCCTATTCATAACTACATGCAAAAGCAAAGGTAAACTGTGGCAGGTTGTCATTGATTCTGGTTCTCAAGATAATCTAGTGTCTAGGGAAATGGTGGAAAAGTTGTGTTGGGAAAGATTACCTCATGAAGCACCTTATAGATTCTCTTGGGTCAATGATAATAAAAACTTGGTTGTCAAAGAACAAGCATATTTTTATTTTCAAATAGGGGAGTATAATGATAGGGTCCTACGTGATGTTTTGCCAATGGATTGTTGCCATGTGCTCTTGTGGAGGCCTTGGAAATTTGACAAGAGATATATGTATGATGGTTGGGAGAACACATACACCATCAAGAAGGGGGACAAAACCTTTAAGTTGCTTCCCTTGAAGACAAATAAAAGGGATAAAGGGAAGGCTAAGGTAGTGATGTTTGGAAATAAGGAGATTTTGAGGCCTAAGGACAACAGGTCTGAAGTGATTGCAGGTATAGAGTAGGTTGGTGGAGTTATGAAAGTGACGAGAACACCTACAAATGGCGCTAAGATAGCAAGAAGTGTGTTTTTGCAAGAGACAAGGAAAGAACTTGTGCCTAAGTCTGATTTGGTCAAGGTAAGTGCTAAGTGTGCAAAGGAGTATGAAGGACAGGGTGAAATTGTTGTTGGGACCATGGTGTGTCCTATCCCTAGGAGGATTGATGAAGTGCATCTTGGTAGTATTAGTGAGGATAAGGTTGTTAATGCATGGGTACGAGAGGATGGTGTAATGAAAGGTCTAGGAACATTACAAAAATATCACATCAAGCAGAGGTATACAAGTCTGATCCTAGAGCCAGTAAGGCAGAATGTGCAAGAGATTGTGAGGGGCTATCCATGTAAGGGTGGAGAAAGGAAGGGAGAAAGTTTATGTGATACTAATTTTTGTCTATCTGCAATTTTGAGACTTAGAACAACACCAAATTATGATCCAGGACTAAAGAGACTAGTGCAAAGTCTGAAGATGCTTGAAGCAACAATGAGGAGGCACATAATGAGTTTCCACTCTTGGGACAAGAGTCCTATTTATGGGGGGGTGTATGGTGCAAGGGAACCTACACGTTGTGGAGTCTAAGTTGATATAAGTTTCTCTTAGGTTCATTTATGCTTAATAAGGTCTAAAAGGCTAGTCCTAATGTAAGTTGGAAGGGTTTGAGTCATTTAGTTGAATTTGACATTTTAGTTCATGGTGCATAGGCCATATGAAGTCGTGAGTCTTAAGGGGTTTGGAAGTAGGGTCTTATTATATGTTAAATAAGGTCACAATGATCATTTTATATTGTATTTAAAAGCTTAGTGGATCAATTAAGAGGGATTTGTAACTCACATTGTAAAAGGGATGGTGTTTGGGAGCAAAATTAGAAAAATTGTCATTTTAGAGCCTAACTAAAGTTGGTTAAACTATTTGGTCAGTTCTAGGAGGTAGTTGGATGTTGAAACCTTACAATACAATGTAATTCCTTATAAGAAGGATGATGATTCGGTCTGGAAGAAGTTTTTTTGATTGTTGGAAACGCTGATCATTGAAAATTTTGTGTTTTCCTGAACTTTCTTCATGGTATAGGCCATATCGAACTTAAAAATATATATTAATACTGTGGTTACCTTTAAATATATGTTTTTATATCCTTTTGAATTTTTTTTGGGGGTCTAGAACCATTGTTTTGTGTGTAAGGCAACCAAACTCCAAAAACTCCTTTGTTTTCCCTGAACCAAGGGTTTGAGAGGAGTCAAAATGATGATCTAAGCCTTCCACCCACTATGAAGACCTGTGACTTGGTGGGAAGGCTTAGATAGGCTTATTAGACATGTTGGTACCCTTTTTTGTATAGGAAAGATGACTGTTCCAGTTGTGGGGTGTTTGTAGGGTGGAAACCATTGGAAGAATGTGTGATTTGGTGAGGATAGTCATGCATATGGTCAACTCAAGATAGGAGTGGTCAGTATTATACTTCTAAAATATTAAGGTGGTCAAACCAAATGTGTCTGAGCAGTTTATGTGGCTTGGGATAGTTTGGAGATAGTATTTTCAATAAGGGGTCCCTAAAACCTTATGTTTCTAGGCTTTTAGAGAGGGTTTTGGCATTGGTGATGAAGATGATCCTTTAGAATCTTATAACTTGGATAATCAAGAGTTTAAATACCTTTCGTAAGACTTTTTAAAGTTACCATGGGTTGGAAGTCAGGTTGTAGAGGTGCTCCATTGAAAAAGAGGGCTAATTGTGAGGCTTAGAACCTGAGTGTATGTACTGAAAGTCCACATTGGTCCAAAGGAGTGACCCATGATCTTTTTGTATGTTGTCTAACCCTGAAAAGGGTATCTCAATACATTCTTTAATTTCCAAGTGTTTTGGGAAGGTTGTGATTAAACTAGCCTAAACTGGTTTTTGAGTGCTACAAGGTGTAACGGGTATGAAGGACGTTGAATGGTGATTTTGGAGTGATCAATCTTTGAGGTTGAGTTTGAGTGGTTAAGTTTCGATCATGTTCATGTTGAGAAGTCTTGTAGAATCTGGGTGGGGGTCTTGAGTGTTTTGCAAACTTTGGGGGTTAAGATCCTTGAGGGTGAGTTGATGTCCATGAGATTGGAGTTGGGTTCTTGATTGAGAGTTGGAGTCTTTGTTTTGTGAGTTATCCCCATCTAGCCTCTGCATCAATTTCCAAGACTAAACCTATCAATGTCAATGAATTATGTAAAGATGAATATTTGATTTTAGCAATGAAAGAAGAACTGATGGAGATAGAGAAAAACTGATACATGGATTCTTGTTCCCAGACCTCAAAATAAAAATGTAATTGGAACCTGTATACATCTAAAAATGGTCACATTAAATCAAGCCTGATAATTAATTATATATGAATTATTTAATTAATCTTCTAATGTTGTCTACATATAAATAAATTTAATTATTTATTTATATTGTCCACTTTCACTTTCTAATTCTTATAATTTAATTAATTAAATAAGTTTATTTAATTATTACCATTTTCGATCTTCATCTTAATTAATTAAGGAAATTTTATAGTTTATCTAGATTAATTATCATACTACTTTAAGTTTGAATTTTTAAATTCAAATAAGGATCTTCTAAATTCATCATTATTTCTAATTCTTCACTTCACATTTAATTAAATATTAAAAATATTTAATTACACACTTCTTATTCTCTTTTCACATATAATAAAATATTCTAAATATTTAGTTAGAAACTTCTTATTCTCTTTTTTACATATAACTAATGAGCTTATCTATCATAATATATTAAGATATATATATTATATGCCGAGAGATATCATTTTCTCGACGTATAATATATATATCTTAATATATTAAGATAGATAAGATAGTAGCAACCACGACGTGCGTAACACATTGAATAAATTAATATATTTAGGGTTATGATTAGAGTTACCATTTAGGAGTAGGGTTTATATCGTGGTTAGGGTAAGCATTAGGGTCTGGTTTAGATTTATTATTATGATTAGGGTTAGGGTTTAGTGTTAAGGTTGGGTTTATGATCGTAGTGTCAGAATTATGTTAGGGTTGGGGGTAGAATTATGGTTAGGATTATAATTATAGCATGTTCTAGGTTAGGAATAAGGCTTACAGTTAGGGTTAGAATTTTGATCTACGATTAGGGTTATGGTTTATGGTTAGGGTTAGGTCAAGCTTAGTGTTAGTGTTATGGTTATGGTTTAGGAATTTATTTTTTAGGGTTAGGGTTAAGGTTAGGGTTAGGGTTAAGGCTAGGTAATGGTCAAGGTCAGGGTCAGGGTTAGGGTTAGAATTAGATTAAATTTATGATATTATGGTTAAGTTAGGTTAGGGTTATGATTATGGTTTATTGTTATGGTTAAGATGTTATAATTAGGGTTAATGATAAGGTGTGATTTAAGGTTAGGGTTAGGTATTATGGTTTAAATTTTAAGATTAGGTTGTTATAATTAGGGATAAGATTATGGTTTAGGGTTAGGATTTAGGGTTTCGGGCTTAGGGTTAAAGTTTATGGTTTAGGGATTAGGAATAAGTTGTTTTATGGTTGGGGTTACTATTAGGGTTAGTTTTAGGGTTGTGGTCTACTATTAGTGTTAGGGTTAGGGTTAGGGTTAAGGTTATGGTTAGACTATGAGTAACAATTAGAGTTATGCTATTAGGGTTTAGCGTTTAGGGTTAGGTTTAGGTTTAAGCTTAATTTTTATAGTTAGGATTAGGGGTATTTTTTGGATTTAGGTTATGGTTGGGGTTAAGGTTAGAGTTACATTTAAGGTTAGGGTTAGGGATAGCCTACCCCTAATCCAAACTCATTGTATAACCCTAAAAATAACCCCAACATTAATAGTAAACCCTAACCCTAAATCTAAACCTAACACTAAGCTTAAACATAATCAAAATCCCAACCATAAAAGTAAAATTCAACCCTAATGTGTAAACCAAAAAGTATAATTGTAACCCTAACCATAACCTTAACCATAAACCTAAACCTAAACCTAATCCTAACTATATAAGTCATAATTGCAATCCTTCAAGACAAACCCTAATTTTTATAACTATGAACCTAACCTAAAAACTCTTATTATTCAATTAAAATATTTATATTTAATTAATTACCTACATTCACTTTAATACCCTATCCCTAACCCTAATCCTAACACTAACATTAACACTAGCCCTAACCCCAATCCCAACCATAAGTCAAATTTGAAAATGATTCTAACCATTACCATAACCATAAAACACAATTCTAAATATAACCCTAATCGTAAACCCTAAACCATAATCCTAACCCTAATCTAACCCTAACCCTAATGATAACCCTAACCCTAACTTGCATGATAACCTTGACCCTAATTACAACCCTAAATCGAAGCCAAAGAGTAAACTGAAAAGTATAATCCTAACCTTAAACATAAGCATAACCCTATATGTAACCTAACTCTACCCTAAGATTAACTATATGATCCCTAACCCTAATTTAACTCTAATGTTAACTCTAAACTGTAAGGTTTAATTAGGATTCAAATAGGGTTACAGTTAATGTTTAGTGTTAGGGTTGGGTTTAGGGTTCAATTAGGCTTATTTTGGTTAAGGTTATGATTAGGGTTTAATTAGAGTAAGGGTTAGGGTTCAATTAGGGTTAGGATTAGGGTTCGTTCAGGGTAAAAATTAGGTTTAGGATTAATGTTAGAGTTAAGGTTAGGGTGTTATAGTTAGGGTTAAGGTTTAGGGTGTGATTTAAGGTTAGGGTTAGGATTTATGGTTTATGGTTTCGGGTTAGGGTTTATGGTTAATGATTTATGGTTAATGTTTATGGTTCATAGATTAGGAATAAGTTGTTCTATGGATGGAGTTACGATTAGGTTTAGATTTAGGCTTGTGGTTTAGTGTTAGTGTTAGTGTTAGAGTTACGGTTAGGTTTAGGGTTAGGGTTAGGTTTAGACTATGAGTTAGGGTTAGGGTTATGTTTAGGTTAGGGTTATAATATTATGGTTTATGGTTAGGTTTGAATTTATGCTTAATTTTTACAATTAGGATTAGAGGTTGTTTTTAAATTTGGGTTATGGTTGAGGTTAAGGTTAGAGTTATGTTTAAGGTTAGGGTTAGGGATACCCTACCTCTAATCCCAGCTCATTGTCTAATCCTAACCATAACACTAATAGTAAACCCTAACCATAGCCATAAACCTAAACCTAACCAGAATCCCAATCATGTAAGTAAATGTAACCCTAATTTGTAAACCACAAAGTATAATTATAATCCTAACCCTAACCTTTAACGTAAGCATAAAACTAATCCTAACCATAAGCCATAATTGCTAGCCTTTAAGTCAAGCCCTAATTGTCATGACTATAAACCTAACAAAAACACTCATATTATTCAATTCAAATATTTAACTTTTATTATTTACCTGCATTCACTTTAATAACCCTATCCCTAAAATTAACCATAACACTAACCCTAACTCCAACCCCATCCATAAGTCAAATCCAAAATCGACCCTAACCATAATTATAACCCTAACCTTCATTGAGCTTAGATCTTGAATTATTTTTCAGGGTTTTATGAATACATTTTAGTGAAGTTTTGAGATAAATATATTGTTGAGTTAAAATATCCATGTTTATACTTAGATTGTGTTGCATCCAATCCCTCTATTATGTGTTTATATAAATTTCTTAGAATATATTAAATTTAAATATTGGTCATATATAATGATTCACATTATAGGATAAATGTTTGAAATTTTAACTATAAAAATATATGCAAATAAACTATGAATTACACTCTAAAATCATATGATTGCCTATAAATTTTAGAAATTTACTTTTGTATATTTCACTTCATTTTTATCTATAAGCCTTTGTACCCTACTTGGTTTGGTGTTTCTTCCTTGCCCCATATTTTGTTGGGCATTGCAACTTTCATGTTGTTATGTTGTCATGGCTTCTTTTCCACCTTAAGCTTATTGTATAAATAGGTATAGAAATAAGATAAATGTATAGAAGTGTGTGCAAATAGATAAGTTAGAGCTAAGTGCATGAAAATAAATATATGTATAAATAAATAGAAAAACACAAAATAAATATTTTAAAACATTATCTCAAAATAAATACAACTCTAAATTAACATTAATATACTAATTTTAGCATTATAATTATACAAAAAAAATTAACTTTGTATTACCCTGAAAAATTATTAAATTTTCATAAGTCTATTAACATACCACATCTTCCATTTTCAAGCTAGCCAATGTCTACCAAGTACTTGTCAATCAATGTATGTAATCCATTAGTGTCTTGTATATGTCCATCAATAGACTTATTTTTTAAGGTTTTAAAATATTTATCTTTCACTTCTGAAAACCTATCAAATTCACTAGTATATCGTTGAACTATAATAGAACATGTTTGATAGTCACACTCTTGATTCATAAATTGATATAAATGATTTTTTTGTAAAATATATATTTAAAAAATATTTGTATAAAGAAGATCTCATATATAATTAAATTGACATACTGGTACTACAAAAAAATTTAAACTTTCATATATTTGGCACTGTATCATAATAAAAAGCATTATTATTTCCCTTTGTTGTTTTATACATCTTCAATGATTTTCTGGTAAGTGAAAATTTAAGAATTGAGGCACAACACTCCATTCTTATCTGGTATTTCCTTAATCAAGATTAGCAAGAAAAATCATAAGGAAAGACTTTCTTTTCAATTTCCTTGATGTTTTGCTTTCACTTTCTTCTATCTGTCATGCTTCTCTATGGAAACTATTTGTCAAGGTCTATCTCCTCCAACCACCATTGATATAGTCCATGCAAAAACCTAAAATCATTTCACCCACCACCATTAATGAACACATTTGCAAAGGGCACAACGTGGTGGTGCTTAGGATTCTTCCCAAATGACCTCATAATTAAATTCACAATCGAGCTATGTGTAGAGTTATTCAATCTGGCCCTAAAATACTGTAAATAATTACTCGATGTGGGATCAAATACATTGATGTAAATATTAGGGCACCATTTTTGGAGTGCCAAGAAGGCCACACGAGTCTCTCCAGAGCTTTGTGTTAAACACCCGTCTGCAATTGACCTTATTCTATGAATGAAAATGCCTAGCTTTTTAAAGATTTTTCAATATTTTTTAAAGAAAGAAACATTTTATTTTTCACTATAATTCTAACCTAAAACGAATCTAAATATTTTAAAATAAGTAAAATCTAAAAGAATATTGTTTTATCTTAGAAAAAATACATAATTTTGTAGTGAGAAACTTAAGTGCATAGTTGGGAATGGTGTAGGTCTCTATGTTTGTATTAAACAAGGGTAGTGTCGGGAGAGCTTCAGCCCCTTTGGCCTACATGGGGGTCAAATTCTATTGAGCAAGATGGTCATGTGAGAATTCACCTAAGCATTGGATAGGCTCCATGGGCTTAACAGACATATCTTTTTTGTCACACAAAATTGAAACACAAGGAAAATGTACAAGTTGCCCAATGGAAAAGCAAAAGAATATCCTATAGAAAAGGTGATTTGAACTTAGTCTATTCTCCTCTTCAATTGGTCCCAAAAATTTGTTGCACCATGAACCAAAAATTCAAAAAATCCTTAATGAAAAAATGCATGCAAATGAAATAATGTCGGTTGGGCCTCAAATGATTGCTTGCTTCACAATTATTTTCTGTCACGCTTCTTGTTCACATTCTTCTTCTCCATGGAAACCAATAGTAAAAAAAAATTTGTAGGTGCCACAGGATTTCAATGCTTGATGGGTGTGAAAGCAGTGGCAGGAATCTGCTTCAGCACAACTATGGTTTCCACAACCATCTGAAAAATCATTCTTGACAATAAATTCACGTTAGAAAACAAAAACTAAGGCATAATTTGAAGTTGAAAAAAAAAATTAAGTTGAAATTTGAATACAAAGAAATGAATTCATGTCTTACCTTGGAATACCCAGTGTATGATTTTAGTATTTCTTTTGTTTCAATTGTTGTTTTCTTTGCTTTCAATTTACAAGGTTTTTGCACAACTTTGGGATAAATTGATTTGTCGAAAAGCTTACCTGGGCTTATTGGATCCTCCATATAAGCACTCAAAATGGTAATATGTAACATGTGACTAAATCGTAGCATTTCGTCTTCCAAAATGTTAATAGCATTCATGCTGAGTGGTGGTACCACGTCGTATAATATGAACCATTTCTTTTTGCTAAGACCGTTATTTGTGCTGGTCTCCTATAGGGGTTTCTGCCATTGTAGGCTTACGCCTCTTGGTGTAAATATTCTAAATATTTAATTAGAAACTTCTTATTCTCTTTTTCACATATAATTAAATATTTTAAATATTTAATTAGAAACATCTTAGTCACTTTTCACACATAATTAAATATTTTAAATATTTAATTATGGAAACTTCTAAATCCACATGTCACATATAATTAAATAATTTAATAATTTAGTTATGGACTTCTCCTCAACGACCAGCTAACTCCTCATAACTTAAATTTTTAAATGACAACTTTCCTTCATTTCTGAATGGAAGAGGTTGTGTAGGAAGAACCATTCCCCATATTTCTCTCATTTTCTCAATATTCTACCATTCATCTTGGCAGACTTGATTTCAACTATCAATCTTTGCTAGGGTGATCCCACAAAGCTGGTTTACAATTTTTGAAAAGAACTGATTTTTGCTGAAATCGCATATTTTTAGAAAATATAATGATTTAATCCTTTAAAAGTTCCATTTTAAGAACTCCAATTGAAGAGGGTTTGATCAAACAACCTTAGATCAAACCCTCTTGTATAGAACCTTGCTAGTTTTAAACCGTACCTATAAATGAGTCTCCTTTACACCTATCAAAATACTAATAAAAAATAACTTTTGATTTAATTTTTGGGGGATCAAATGAATTCATTTAAAATTTATTTCAAACGATTATGGTAGTCCTCAAAATTAGCTATCCCATGAATATAATTTTAATATGTTTTGGTTTTATTATGTATGTGGATTTTTAGTTTTATTAAACATAGGTTTTTAATAAAAAATGAAGCTCTATGTTTTGCACATGTGGAAAATAAGAAAATTATCAAAATATATTTTTTTAAATATGTTCGTTTTGGGTATTGATATCCTTGATCCATTAAAAAAAATAAAAGTTATTTTCGATACATACAAAAAAAGTTATGTTGTATACAATCTGCCTATGTCTGAATTGCAACTGGTTTGACTTCCAAACTCTATTAAGGAAAAAATATTCAATAAAAAACTATGAGACCAAATGAAATTAATACATATCATAGTTAAAAATCAAAATTCAAAAAAAATATAATTTTATCCTTCATACAAAAAAAGTTATGTTGTATACGGTGAGCGTCACTTTTTAAAAATGTTGTTTTATGAAAAAAACTAGTTTTCATGGGAGATGGAAAATGAAGTGCAATCTTAGTCAAAAAATAATGAAAAAAGTATTTTTAGAATCTATAGACAATTTTATGAGACTCTAGTTTGCATCATCTTCAAATTCCTCACGGTTTAGCCACTATAGGTGTCTGAATGTGAAGATTTAGTTAAAAATAATAATTTCAGTGTTCAGTTTGGCCAAAAATTGTAAACCACTATTGTGGGATCACCCGCCAACTAGGATTTTGCCTCCAAAAAATATATAAATACACTTCTTTGTTCTTTGAAAAGAATCTTAAATCTAGCGAATATAGTGTGAGCATTATAGTTACATTTATCCAACATTTAGCAATATTATTTTCTTAAGCATAACATCTTATCTTTCATAGAATTTTAACTTCATATCTTAGCTTAATCATCTCATATCATTTAGCAATAGAAATTCATGTTGCATAATCTCATTCTATAAGTTTTCATTCTACCAAGTTGCTACTTAAGCCAACTGAGAGCCAACAACTTACATCGAATCCTTCAAGATAGAGGACAATGTGACATCATTGAAGAAACTACCGCTTTGAGAGTTTGTTTATCTTTTCAATTTAATTCCTTCAATATAATGTCACATTGGTGTGTTATTTTATCCTTTCATTAGTACACATATTCACACACACATTTTTGGCACCTATCGTGGGGCCCTTGCCCCATTTTTAATTTTTTTATTGCACAAACTGGACTCATAGTTTAACGCATATGAGACCCATTTTAGCACATGCATTGAATAGTTTAGCACATCCATGCTTTATTTCAACACATTGCTTCTCTGTTTTAGTGCATAGATGTGTTCTTTTAGCACATTTCTACTCTATTTTAGCATATCCCTGTGATTTATTTTAGTGCATATATGTTATGTTTTAGCACATTTATGTGTTCTTTTAGGGCAGCCAAGGGACTGCAATTTTTAATCCTGATTCTGACACGTCCATGGATAGAGATTAATACTTTCTGCATAAGGTTAAAATGAAGCAATCCTAAGGTATCCATTCAAATTTTAAAACAAAGCAATCCTAGGTTAGTCACCAAAAAATTGATAGGTTTTGGATAAAATGAATCCCATGTCTTGTGTGAAGCAACATCTTCACTTAGCTTAGAAAATTTATTAGTTGGGATTAAAATTGAACAAGACCTTTTGTTGCGATTGTTAGGTGAAAGGCCTATGTTCTCCCCTTAACTGGATGATCAAAATGCTAACCTCATCTTTTCATTTCATGTATTTCCAGCTTTATTAAAACCCTTAGTAGGCCTACTCTTGTGGGAAAAAGTACTCACCCAAGAGGAACGACCTAAGTGGGAATTCCTAAAGCCGAGGATTCCAACCCACTATAACCAAAAGTGAGTTGTTGATGAAAATCCACTTGATAGTAGTGTGCAAGATAACCATCCCCAAATCATTTGTTCTAAAGGTTGGGAGGTCTCCTAAGGGATTAAATCATTTGCGGCACTGAACGGAAACACTTACTATGAACCTTAGTGTAGAAGCCAACCTGAGTCAATAGCCAAACATTATAATACTCATAGTGCAAGGGGAGGGAATAATTTTCCCCCAAGACACTCACCATATAATTTCCAAGGACCATTTTTTCAAAGAATTGATAAATCTCACTTTTAGTACACTCTTAGAAAAAACAAAAACATGGGCGCCCTCTAGGGGGTGACATAGCTATGTGAGTCGACACAATTCTAAGATGTGGGTTATGATGATTATGATGACCTTTTTGAAAATTAAGGGTGAGTCTACTTGAAGTGTTTTTTTTTTCAATACCCATGGAAATTTCAAAGAACATACACTTATTGTTAGATTTTAGGACTTTAAAAATAACTATTTTCCTGCTGCATGTTATGCTTTCCAAAGATTAATCTAGATAAAGTTTGTCCAATTCAGAAAACTATCAAAAATTGTTTGTTTTAGCATATTGACTGAATCTTTTAGTGCATCCCTGCTCTGTTCTAGCACATCCATGCTCTTTTATAATGTATAAATGCTTTGATTCAGCTCATCCATGAAACAATCCAATCCATTGATCTAATATTTTAGTGCATTCATTGAAAATTTTAGTGCATCCCTTGCACAAAGTAGAACATCTTTTTTTTGAGTTGGAAGAATTTTCTGACACAATATGCTACCAATTTTATTCCTTTCTATTCCCAAGATCTGGAAATTTCCAACCTTTGTTAATAAATCCCTTGAAAAAAGCCAAAAGGGTCTCTTAGTTACAAGAATCTTTTAAAAAGAAGATGCTTTTTATACCAAAGTCGAAATTTTTTTCTTGAGCATCAAAATTCTGTCCATAGATATCATGACTTTGCTAGGGGATTTACTGATGATTTTTCTTTAGAGCCATTGTATTCCCAAGATTTCTTTCAATGAAGGGCTCTTTCACAAAGGCATAATCATAGTCAGCCCATTCATCCATTTTTTGTTTTGCAAACTACAATTCAATATTCACATCATCCTAATCAAGTGTTGCAATAGAGAACTTGGAAGCATTAGGCTTTTTCAAATTCCTTATTTTCTCAAACTAAGATCAAAACATCGCAATGTGTATCATCACATCCTTTTCTGATTCCTAGTTTAATTCCCATAATAGGATCATAATCCTTCAATCCTAGGAATCATGAACTAAAAAATAGAAATTTCTTTAGTCATATCAATAGAATCCATCATTCTATTATGACTAAGATATCCAAAAAATTGCACTCTCCCATTTGTGATCAAAGTTAGTAAAAAATTGGTACAAGCATATACCTGTTGTCATGAGATCTCGAAAACACCAAGAAGAAGAAGAAAGGGAAAATCCATTTGGCAACATGGATGGTAGAGAGAATCCTTTTCATAGGTTTCATCCTTGGAATAATTCAAGTGATAATGAAATAACCGAGGAGTTACTTCAAGAGGCTGAACAAGATCTACAATTTCATACTCTCTTGGAAAAAATTCTAGAGTGGAACAAAGAAAGATACTCTCTTTTGTTAGCAAACCAAGGAACTAAACTACCCTCTAATTTTGATACAGAGAAAATTAGAGAATATACTGAAAAAGGTGAACCCCCCTTAAATGATTTTAGTGCACTTACCCATAAAATAAGAGAACTACAAGGAAAAATTAAAGAAATACAAGGGGGCACAACCAAGAAATATGTTTTGGAAGATATCTACCCATATCCCTTCAATAGGAATCTCAACATGATTCCTTTTCCAAAGCATTGTGAAATCCTAAAATTTGATAAATACAATGGGAAAACATAACCTATTGATCATGTGAGGGAGTTTCGAAATATGAGCTTGGAGTTTTCTCATGAAGATACATACCTGATGAGATTGTTCCCACAAAGATTGGCTGGGAAATCCATGGAATGGATTTCTAAAATAACTCCCCCCATCAAAATGTTTGAGGTGTTGATCAATAAATTCATATCTCAATAATCCTACAATATACAACATCAAATAACCATGCTTTATTTGTTCAAAGCAAAGCAAAAGACTGAGAAACCCTTCATCACATTTTTGCAAAGATGGAGAAGATTATTTGCAAGATATTCTCGTCCAGTTCCTAAAAAGGAAAAGATGGAAATATTTATTGATAGTCTAATCAAGAAATGAGTTATAAGCTCAACCTTCATTTTCCTCAATAATTTGAGAAAACGATTGTGTGTATGTTAGAATATGTAAATCAAATTGAATCTAAACTAATACACCAATGAAACATTAGATTGAAGAAACTAAATTAAAGAAAGCAAATGAAAACTCTAAAACACAAGCAGCTCCTTCAAATTTGTCCCATTGTCCTCTATCTCCAAGGATTTGTTTCAAGATGCTTGCTCTTAGTTGTTTAAAATAACAGCTTGTAGAATGGCAACTTGAGAGAATGAGATTAATAAAAATGCATATGCACTGCTACAAAATTAAGCTATGAAAATTGGAATGCTATGAATATGACTATAATAACTACGCATGAAAATATGAGATTTGAGGTTCTTTTCCATTCATAAGAGGGTTGTATTTATAGATTTTTGAAGGTAGGAATTCAATTGGGAAAGATCGACGGTTGAGTTCAAACCTATTAAAATGAATGGTGAGCGATCGAGAATTGGAAAAGGAGATGGAATTTTAAGAGATGGATGGAGAATGAAGAGACAAATTGAAAGGTGTCTCTCATAATTAAATAAATAAATATTCAATTATGTGTGAGAAATGAATTGGTTTTAATTAAATATTGAAAATATTTAATTAAATGTCGAATGAAGAATATTATTTAAATTTAGAATTTAAACTTGTGATAATTAATGTAAATAAATTGTAAAATCTATTTAATTAATTAAGAGGAAGGTAGCATTAATTAAATAAAATTATTTATTTAATTAAATCAGAAGAATTGGAAAATAAAAAATATAAATAAATAATTAAATTTATTTATATGTAGATGACTAAAGAACATTAATTAAATAATTCATATTTAATTAATTAACAGGTTCGATTAACCGTGACCAATTTTAGATGTGTACAGATTGAAAATGTGATCACTATCGAAGGAGCCTTGGTCAAGAGAGGAGTATTAAAGCTTGACAAAAATATTCCAAATTCATATAATCACAACAACAACAATGATGATAAATCAAGATTTTGGACTAGAAATAAGAATGTTGTAAATGATGGGGTGGTAGATGCCAACAATGTGAAAGAAAATCCAATGATTCTCAATGTATCAGGTATTCAACACAACAAAAAAAGTCCTCGAAGTTCCACTAACCAAGGAAATAACAATTCCAATTAGGGAAACAATGGTAATCAAGGAAAAATGGCCATTAATCTTGGTAATTTCAATAACAATCTTGACAATAATCAAAATTCAAACCCGCCCAAATCATAGTTTGTTTCAAATCAACCGAGTTTTACTCCCTTGGGCCAATCTCTTGAATCAATTCTCAAAGAGATTTTGAATCAAAACGCCATCACATTGCCACCGTAAAGATATTATGAGCCATGAGTCAAACCACCATCATGGAATGACTCGTATTATTGTGATTAACATAGATGTATAGGCCATAGGATGAATAATTTCCAAGGTTTGAAAAACATGGTCCAAGATTTGATTGATATCAAAGCAATTGAGATTGAGGAACCTACAACAAACACCAACTCCAAATAAAGGAAATCCTCTTCACCAAAAACCCAAGGTAAAAGTATGAATAATGTCCATGAAACTACCATTCTTAACATTTTTGTATTTGATAATCAAAGTAGTGTCATCCAAACCCAAAGTAAATTAAGCAACCTACCAGTACCATTTGATTTAGAAATTTTTAAATCCCAAGCTATGGAGGAACATGTACCTGCATCCCATTTCCTATCATTTTATGAAACAATGACTCTTCACTTACTCATCTACATAATGCTCCACTCCACATTGAGGCTCTAATCCATAAATTCCTAGTGAAACATGTCCTAATAGATGAAGGAGATGATTTAAATATTTGACACTAAATATTGTTACTATACTGGGATATTTAGAAGATTTAATAGATTCTAGTCAAAATAAAATTTATCTAAAGGATCAGTTACACTACCAATTAGAGCTCGCCCTGTGGTGAAGGATGTGGTTTTCCATGTACTTGATCTGCCCTTGACCTATAATATCCTCCTTGGAAGACCTTGGATACATGAAATGCACGTGGTATCCTCTGCATACAATCAATGCTTAAAGCTCCCTCATGATGGAGTTGAACTCACCATACAAGGAGATCTTATTCCTTTCATGCATGGACATAATCCAAGCCCTAAATCTGAAATCACCATTCCTAGTAATTGTGAAATAACACTTTATCGACCATGTGTCGATCCTAAATCTTTGAAAGCCTCTACTTTAGTCATTGCACTATCAAACCCCACAGTCCAAATCCATGATCTGGGATGTGGAGAATACCATTTGGATAAGTCGCTGATAACAAACACTGCTACTATCATCAAGAAAAGGAAGAATTCCAATAATGACATCAAGACAACTACATAATGGATGCAAAATGATGACCATTCCTGGGTTGAAAACTCTTGTGATCTGGATAACACACCCGCTTCTTCCACACCTGCTTCAACTCAAACTTTTCATATCATAGATAATCCCCTATTTGACCAAGATATCTATGATAATCTAATTTTTGATCAAGATCCTACGGAATATATCCTATCATCACCCTTCTATCCCACCTTCCCTAGGCTAGGGTATCAATCTTATATTGTTCCCTCTATCAATCCATCTTGCCAAGTCATTAAGGATGTGCAAGCCTTCTTTGATGTTAATAGTACTAAAAAGGATATTCACAAAGATTCCATTAATGACATCACCACTCCCCTCTCATCCATATTATCCACATCCATCCACCTTGTAGACATGGATAAATAAGTATCTCTCAAAGAGATTCTTAAAGAGAATGCAAAGGAAGTAACTCAAGAATCAGAGGTAAAAATGCCTTTTTCCAATGGAGATCCAAAGTCAAAAGAAAGCTTGCAAAGAAAGAAAGATCAAGAAAAGTCCTTTAGCCAACATAAAAATCTATTGGAAAAATCACAAAAAAACGAAGATCAAGAAGAGTCCCCTAGCCAAAATAAAACATTATCGAACTAATAAAAAATAAAAGTTAAAAATAAAAGCAAGCAAAAGCTGATCTCCAAATATGTTTCTCCCTATAAAATCACTCGGGGCATCTATCAAAGAAGAAAAAGAAAGAAAGAACTTTTTGATCTATAGTCTTCATCCATGTCACCTATACCATTACATACATCCATTTTCACTTACCTATCATATCGTTACACAACCATTGGTGTCTTTGATGGCGACCCCTTCACGTACTTTGGCCCATGGGTTTCCCAAGATCATTTTCGGCTGAAGCCTGATGGGCCACATATTGTGCACATTAGGGATCATATAAAAACCTCTTTCATCTATCACATTTATCATTTTACCACTCGTACTCCTTATTTCAATTGGGTCTTTTCATCCAAAATGGTCATCCACACAGGAACATGGCATTGTCAACATAGCTTATGGATCTAAAATTTATCAACTCTACATCTGGCTTCAAAGAGCATAGAATAAAAGTCCTAAAAAAATCCAAAAACAACAGAAAAGTCCAGAAAAAATCATCATCAGGGTGAAAACCTAGCAAACAGGCATCCTTTTGATACACAAAAAAAAATCAAAAAGATCAAAAAGATCAAAAATACAAAAAAATCAAAAAGATAAAAATACAAAAAAATCAAAAAGATCAAAATGACAAAAATGATAGAAAAATAGAAAATGAAAAAAAAAGTACAAAAAAAGTGAAAAATTCAAAAAATCATTGCCTTGATGAAAACCTAGCAAATAGGCATCTTGGTAACATCAAAAAAATCATAAAATCTGAAAATTTCAATAAAAAAATGGTGAAAAATTGGCAACAGGCGCTATTTGTGATAAGTCAACTTTTCCATCTATTTGAACATGTGTTAACCATCCACATTTTTCTATCATTGTGCATTCATTCTTATCATACAACAAGATTCATATCCATATTCAATTGGTGTGGTTGTGTCCCACATTGTCTTGGTTATCATTGTACATATCCATAATAAATTCTGTTTGTTTCTCACTGGGGGAAAATAACCATTGGGATTAAATCAAACAACAGGCAAGAAAACATCAAGGCAACCTCAAAAAAAACAACAATCACTTTAACCATCAAACTGAACATCAAATATCAACCACATAATTGACCATCAACATCAAAATAATCAAATAAATTTTCTCAATGGATGATCTAATTTGAATAATGATTGAAATACTTTAAGCTTAGGTTGAATTTTTGTTTTGAAACTATATGACATCATACCTCTAGAGAAAATCGATGATGTCCTATATTAGAGAAGCAAGGAAGGAGTATGATTTTTCTTTGTTTGCTATCTAGTAGTTAATCAATATTGATGTGCAAATTATCGTAGGACATGCTCTACAAAGTATCATTGATGACAGTCTAAAATTTCATGAGAAAATGATTAACTCTTGTTTTTTTACACAAGTGATGCTCAAGTCATCTCAATCCATTATACCTAGATTCTTGTGTTATCTTGCACAAGAAAATCTCAATGAAAGTTGTATTTAAGTTGTACTCAAGTCATCATGGTATAATTATACCATCAATGTTTGTACTAAATTTCAACATTTTAATAAGCCCAATGATGATACTAAGCACAATAAATCATATGGAAACCTTGCATTTTATTTTTCACATTAGATAGATTGTATCCATATTACTTTGTGCATGAGCATTATCATATCCATCACATCTCATCTACATAATCTAAACCAATCCATCCAATCATTTCTTCCAATCTAATCTGAATCAATCCATCCAATGCTTTCTTCTAATCTCATCTAATCAATCCATTAAATCTAGCACAAATAATGTAATCATAACTTTGGTCTTGTTCCTAGCCTTGTTTCAAGCCTTCATCATCATTACCATCATCATCGAGATATATTATTCCCTATCCTTGTGTTGTTTCAGGATGTATCATTCCCTTATCAACAAAACTCTCATTGTCATCATTGGGATGTATCCTTCCCTATCTTTGTGTTGTTTTGGGATGTATCCTTCCCTCATCAACAACACTCATCATCATCAATCCATCTTGGCTTGTATTTTGAATGGGGTAACATCATACTTATTTTTGAATCCATTTTTTCTTTCTTTCTTCTCTTTTTCTCTTACCAATCTTCTATCACTTATCATCCTCTCTTGTCCATGATTTTGCATCATCTTCCTCACCTTTCATCTAATCAATCCATCATCTATCAACCTATCATTGATCCTCACCTATCATGAGGTCAATCATCATCATCCTATCATTGAATCTCACCTATCATAAGATCAATTATCAAACATCATCATCATCATTTCATATCAATCTTTTAATAGCGGTTTTCATCAAATCATCTTTATATTCATATTCGCTGATGAATCTGTTAGAACCCAAAATTTCCCATAAAATCTTGAGGGTTTTCTCAATTTTAATCCCATCATTTTTCCCATCCATAATACTTTACCACCATCCAAAAATCAAAAATTGACTTGTGTTATACCGCTACCTTAATATTTTTGAAATTTCTATCCTTTTTCTTCATACTACTTTACCGCGGATAGTTATCAACTGGCTCACAGTTGTGCGGTGGAGGGAAAGCCTGGCAGTGAGATAATCAGCGTGGCAACAACTAGGAGGTGGTCAAAGGGTTTACCGCAGTACCACACATGGTTCTAAGGTAGAACATGGTGACTGTGGTGGTCAAGAGGAAGCGACAGAGTTAGCTACCATGGTACCACTAGTGGTTAGGCCAGTGACCGCGATAGCATGGTAAATAGCTAGCATAAGATGACAAGGCAGCAAATAATGGTTACTATGATACCATAGATGGTCACCATGAAGACCGTAGTAGCACAGTTAAATTGAGGCGATGGTTAGCGAAGGCTTACCATGATACCGCACGTGGTTAGTAGAAAGACCGCAGTGGAGAGGTAGCAGTGAGAGATGACTGTTAATGCCAGTACCTTGATACCACCAATGGTCAAGTCAGACATCGTGGTATGCAGTGACAGATAAGTCAAAGTGGCAAAGGAAAAAGTGAGTGTCGGGTTGGGAGACGAGAGCGACAGGCAGCATTAAAAATAAGTACTGCCATATTGCCGACAGTTAGGAAGCAGACCAAGGCAGCGAGGTGACGATCAATAAACTATTGCCGCAGAACTGTAGGGAGTCACAATGGAGACCACAGTAAGGCAATAAAGATAGTAAAGGCTATATTAATTTCTGATGGTTTGGTTAGAATAAAAAATTGAAGCGAAGGTTATACAAGAAATATTTAATTTCTGATTAGGCAACTCATTTAAATATTTTTCATTTCTATCACAGTGTGAAATAGTTTTGGCGAGTAAAATGAAGAGTCATGATTTTTAAAATTTACTATATAAGTATTTGTAGAAAACTGATGACAAGGTTTGGGATAGGGAGGGCAGTGAAAGACTTTTCTAAGAAAAGAAACTGGGAATGAATTAATGTAAAAACCTTTTGGAATCAGTGCAATGGAGATGATTTAATTTGACATAATTCTTTTATGATTATTTCGTTGTTGTGATCTCATAACTAATATTTTTCTTGGTTCTCTCCAATTTGAAATCTTTTGATCATTTGAGTCCAAATATCAAGTATGTTTTGATTTTTCAAAATGTATTTCTTGAATTTTTGTGATTTTGTTTACTAGTGTTTGCAAGGTAGAATTAAAATTCCTTTGAGTAAGTCACTATTTTTGTGAGATTTCTTTTGGATTGTTGAAGGAGAGCATGATAAGATAGTATTTTAACAACATTTATGCCAGCCATAAATTCATGAAGCTACATGCCAGTCATTAAAGTTTCATCCCTTAAGCTATTTAACGATGTGAATTTTGTTAGAAAGGAATATATATGTAATTAGTAGTATTCTTAACTCCATTTCCTAATAGATAGAAGGCACTGATCTGCCATATCCCAGAATATAGACTTCACTATAAAATATATTCAAATCTTTTCATTTTTGTAATTGGAGTAGTTATAGTATCTTTTGGTCTATCCATTCCTAATTTCCATTGTGGGTAGACTGTTTAGCAATAAATTCAATTCAAATCTGCATATTCCATATAGGTTCATCTGCCTAGGTCTCGCAGAACCAAAAGAGTAGAAGGCTAAATGGAGTAATTGGCCTTGTATGTTGTCCAAAAATTTTGTAAGGGCTTGGCAACATATTATGGTTAAAACCTGCATTTTTGAGTACCAATAGTTTGGCGACTCTATTGGGGAAATAATCTCAAATAAGCCTTTGTCATAGAGTCAATATTTTGTAGAAGACTCCACTGGGAATAAAGAATTGCATATTTTCTCACTTTTGGAAAGTGAGTGGAAACTCTAAATGAACAAGTGCATTGAAACTGATAAGGTGAAGTATATATCTAAAAGGAATCTTCCTAGAGTTTAGACTATCACAATTGCTCCCGAAATGCAAGGAAGAAGATCTTTATATAAGGATGGTGATGGTCCTAATGAAAAAAAATAAATGGATAGAGAAGAATGATAAATGTAAGAAGGTGATTGATGACACGGGACCATCAAACAAAAATGAAACATCAAAGGCATCACTGGAGACACACTATTCATATGATACATTAGCAAATGAAGACAACCCTTTTAGGGAACCTCGTACTCTTGAGGAATAGAGGAATCCCTTTTATAATCCAGAGCCTAAGGAAGTCAAGGAATTCATGGCTGAATGTGAAGCTGAAAGAGAAAGAAGACAACATGAGTATTATAAAAAAATGGCATTTCGTGAAGAGAATCAAGATGGACTTTGCTATGAAGTAGTATCTGAGGGGAATTATGAACTCATGAATAGGGATGAAATAAATGCAAGATTGGAGTATGAGAGACAAGAAGTGGAGAGAGCTAAAATGGAATATTAGCATAGGCTCCAAGAAATTAGAGAGCTTGAAGAGTTGAAATTAAAGAGAGTGTAGATCAATACTCAAATGGCTGATTTACAAAAATATGTGCCACCTCATAGGAAAGGGAACAATAATGTAGGCCCATCAAATGCCCCACAATCCAACAAAAATCATCCAATAAATCAAGGTAGGTATCAAAATTTCCCACCACAAAATCAAGGCGTTCAACCACCTCCTCATCAACAACATGTACCCCCACAAGGTCAACAATATGTGGCAAATAATAATCCATTGTACCAGTGCTAGTATTACCAAAATCCTCCTTCGCAATATGCAACCATGATTAGGAAGTTTGACTTAGGTAGATTTCAAATATATCCTTATCTTATGGACAACAGTTGGAGAAGTCTTGTCCCAAAATTCACAGGAAGTAGTGCAATTGTAGCTGAAGAACATTTAAGGTGTTTTAATGCTTTTTTGCAAGATTTGGATATGCAGTATGAAGATGTGCAGATGATGTTGTTTATGATGTCACTAATTAAAGATGCCAAAGATTGGTTCAATAGCCTTCCAACAACTTCTATTAATTATATTCATGTGTTTTATGAACAATTATTTGAGCAATATGGGAATCAATATGCAGCAGAATTTGCATTGCATGAATTGGTAACTATTTAGAAGCATCAAAATGAGTCAGCTTATTATTTCAACCAAAGGTTTTATAAATTGCATAATAAGATACCTCCTAGATCTAAATTAGCTAACCCTGCAACATTAAGTATTTATTTAAAAGCTTTTGATCCTAAGACAAGATATGAGCTTAGAAATAGAGGTCCTAGAAATTTGGTTGAAGCTCAAAGGATAGCGCTTACTATTGAAAATAACAGGAAGGTTGGAGGGATGATGGCCAAGAGGGATAATCCTAGGGTTTCCCAATATTCTCCTCCAAATAAAAAAGAAGGAACATATAGGAATGAAAGGCCCAGACCGCATGATATACCCTATAATACAAATTGGAGAGATGGAAAACCAATGATGGATAATAGGCCAAGAAATAAAGAGACACCTAATCCTTTGAAGAAGAGAGGTACATACATGGTTGATAATAGTCTTTGGTGTTCAGTATGTGACATGCCACATTCTTTAGAACATTGTATTGTAGCTCATTCAATGTCAGGAAAAGATAGGGCACAAAATATTAATGAAGAAGACAATAGCATCTATTTGACTTCTCATATTATTCACTCCACAGAGCAGGGGTATTCATCTTTAGAAGGAGGAAATGAGTATGATGTTGATCATCAAAAATATAATGTTCACATGGCAGAGAAACAATTTTTTTGTGATTATGAAGAAAGTGATGATGAACAGGGTCCTCCTACCACATCATACTAGCTTAATGAGGGAAATATGATGAGACCACTTGAGGAAGAAATTAAGAGATTGACTATTATAGCAGTTGAGCAGACTAAAAGAAAGTATTGGTTGAGGAATAGAGTAGTAAATGAAGATAAAGATGTTCCAAAAGGAATATTTCTGAAAAATAAAAAGATATCCCATGAAATATTAGAAAGGAAAAATGATGAGCATTTTGATAAAAAGGAACAAAAGTATGTCCCCAAAGAAGAATATAAAGAACTATCCAAGAATAGACAAAAGAGGGTGAAAGAGGAAAATAATGTTGAAACATTAGAACAAAGGAAGGTGATAAGAGCTGAAGGTGCATATTTTGATTTTGTTCAAGGTTTATCCCAGGTAAAAATGTCTATCCCATTACTTGAAATGATGAAAATTAAAGAGTATAGGGAAATTTCTATCCGATTAATGTTTGGTGGGAGGAATCAAGTTATAAATTTTGAACAAAATCAAAGTCTTGCAATTGCTAATAGGAAAGGAAAAATTAAATTTTCAGAAATTAGCCTAAATGATGCATTGATGAATACACCACAAATTGATCCATTTTTTACTACCCTACTTATAAATGGTAAATTAGTAAGAAATTGCATGATATATTCAGGCGCTTCTATGAATATTATTCTAGTAGGGGTAATGAAACAACTTGGTATGTGGATAGATATTGAGGGTGGTAAATGTTAATCCATGGATAGTAGGTCTGTCCCAGGTGGGGGGATTTTGAAATATGTAGAAGTAAAATTAGCAACCTACCCACAAGAAAATTATAATATTGATATAACTGTGATTGATACACCTCCTCGGTTTGGAATAGTTTTGTCAAGACAACGGACTACAATAGTTGGAGGTAATGTGCAATTTGATTTATCATATGCCATCATACCAGTTAATGGTGAAGAGGTAAAACTATATAGAAAACAAAGGGTGAATCAGATTGTTGAGCGTGTTCCTCAAGAATAACTTAATTGCTTTTGTGATGTAGATCTAGGGAGTTTCAGAGTGGAATTATCTCAGCTAGAACTAGTGAATACTAACCCAATTGATAAGCTTGTCTCTAGAAATCAACAGGGTGTTTGGAAGATGTACTTTGATGGGGCATGTCATCAAGAAGGTAATGGAGCTAGGGTAGTTTTCATATCACTTGAAGTTTTAAAATTTAAATATTCATTTTTGTTGGCTTTTGAATGTATAAATAATGTGGTTGAGTATGAAGTTTTATTGATTGGTTTGAACATGGTTGTTAAACATAAGATTAAGTTGTTGTCTATCTTGGGAGATTATGAGTTAGTTGTGTCACAAGTTAGATCAAAGTATGCTGCAAAGAATAAGAGGTTGAAACAATACAAAAATGTTGTGTGGGATATAGTGGAAATATTTGATGCATTTTCAATTGATTTGATAGATAGATCTGAAAATTTAATGGCTGATTTCTTGGATAATGTAGCCTTGAAGAAAGATGATATTACTTTGGCAAGAGTGTCTCAGGTTGAATTTAAAATAAGACTAGCAATCCTTGACAACATATATAGTTGGAAAGTTTTTGATATGATACTGACCTTTTGAAATTTATTTTTTGTATAGATCAGTATCAGGCATAGGAGATAGATTTCAATGCTTTTGTGGAAGAAGTTGATGGGAAACAAACTGTATTTGGGAAGGAACTTTTGTAGATTAAGAATAATAAGCTTCCCAAAGGGCTTGTGGCATTGGAAAGAATGTGTGATGGGAGTGATCGATCTCTCATGAAGTAGAAACTTGTTAAGAAGGAATAATTGAAGAAATAAATCTGGGGACTGAATTAGTGCTAAAAAGGGTTTATATTGGGAAGAAAATAAACCCAACCATCAAATGAATGCTGATTACATTACTGAGAAAATAAAAGCATGTGTTTGAATGGTCTTATGAGGATTTGAAGGCATATAGAGAAGATCTTTTTCAGTATGAGATTCCACTTAAGCCAGACACAAAGCCATTTAGACACAATCAGAGGCTTATCAACCCGACTTTGGAACCTAATATGCAAGAGGAGCTAGCAAAGATTAGAGATGGAGGTATTATAAAAACCATTAGGCATTCAACATGGGTCTCAAATTTGGTTCCAGATAGGAAGAAGAATGGGGACATAAGACTATGTGTTGACTTTAGAAATCTGAATGTTGCTTCCCTAAAAAATAATTATCCTCTTCCAAACATGGAGGCAATATTGCACAAAGTAACAGGGTGTGAGCTATTTTCAATGATGGATGGATTTTCTGGATATAACCAGGTCAAAGTTAGAGAATCTAAGCAATACAAGACAACATTCACTACACCATGCAGAACCTATGTCTATATAAGAATTCCATTTGGTCTCACAAATGTAGGAGCTACTTTTCAAAGGGCCATGGATGTGGCATTTGCACATCTTATCAATGCTATAGTGGTGGTATATCAAGATGACCTTACTACTTATTCGAAAAGGACATAAAATCATGTTGGTGAATTGGAGAAGGTCTTCATCAAAGCTTTGGAATATGGTATAAGTCTTAATCCTAAAAAATGTCACTTTGATGTCATAGAGGGTAAAAGTTTGGGGCATATTGTGTCAAAAGATGGGATTAGGATAGATCCTGAAAGGGTAGATGCCATAGAGAAAATTACCCTTCCCAAAACTATCAAAGCAATCCAATCGTTCTTTGGCCAAATTAATTTTGTTAGGATATTTGTGTCCAATTTTGTTGAGATTGTTAAACCTATATCTAAGATGTTGAAAAAAGGAGAAAGGTTGAACTGGACTACTAAAGCTATGGATGCCTTCTTTCTATAAAGAGAGCTATCTAGGAAGCCCCGATCTTGAAGTCTCATGATTTTACTAAACCATTTCATATTTTTTCTCTTACTTGATTTCATACCATAGTTGCTGTTATGTTACAGAAAAATGATAAAGGCCATGAGCAACCCATTTCTTTCTTTAGTAATTCTTTGCAGGGGTCATAATTAAAGTATGATATTATGGAGAACAAGGACTATGCACTAGTTAAAGCAGCAAAGTATTTTAGACCTTACCTTGTTGGAGTTGAGGTAATTGCTTATGTCCCACATATAGCTATGAAGGGTATCTTGGTGCAGACAGAAATTACAGGGAAGAGGTGCCAATGGATTAATAAAATCCAAGAATTCAACATGGAGATTCAGATTACCAAGTTTGTAAGAGGATAGGGTCTGACGAGGCTGATGGAAGAAACAAATATTGAGGCAAACCAAATCTGCAATGTGGAAGGTAAGGAAGAGGTCATATCAAGTATTGAGCATACTCCATGGTATGTAAATGTGATGCATTATCTGAAATAGATGAAGTGCCTTGTAGGGTTGAATGACAATCAAAGGAGAACTTTGAAGTTGCAGTCTTCTAAATATGTTTTCTTAGAAGGGGACCTATTTTGGAAGAATAGGGATGGTATATTGCTTTTGTGTTTAGATGAATCCTAGACAAAGTATGTCTTGAGAGAAATGCATGAAGGGGTATGTGCAGGCCATTATTTCACTAAGACTATTGCACACAAGATTATCAGGGCTGGTTATTATTGGCCTATGGTGTTCAATGATTCTTTTGCATATGTGAGGAAGTGTGAGGCTTGTCAGAAAGTTTCAAGAAAGTTAAAGTATCAGGGAGCATTGCCACTTAGAACTTTGCAAGTAGAAGCACCTTTTCCTCAATGGGGAGTTGATTTCATTGGAGAAATACATGAAAGAGCAAGTGGAGGACATATGTGGATACTAGTGGCAACAAATTATTTTACTAAGTGGGTGGAGGTTGTTCCAACTATGAAAGTAACGAGCAAAGTGGTGATAAATTTTTTGATGGAGAATGTTATAGCCAGATTTGGCACCCCAGTTAGGTTGATCACAGATAATGGGATGTGTGGGGAAACATGGAAAGTTTGAAGCTTTATGGCTTGGCCCTTTTGTGAGAATTGGCAAAGGAGGTGAGGATTCCTATTTCCTATAGAATATGTCCAGAGAGGAGCAAGAGTTACCTGTACATGGGTAGTTCCTGAATATTTTTTTCTCTTGAGGATCAACAGAGGATTAAGGATTGCTAGAGCATGGACAATTCTTAGCAATGCCTTTTTAAATATTATTTTCCATGCACAATAGTTTTAGGAATCTTTGAAGGGTTTTGGTTTTATAGTACATGGACATTATCGGGAGTTCCCAATCTAAAAGAATTACTTTCCTTTCCATGAATAGTAATTTAGGATCATTTTCCATTCTCCATTTTCTCTATTTTCATATCCTTCACCTTTTCATTCCCTCAATTTTTTTTCATTTTTATTCATGTCTTGATATGCTCTCCCAGAGTAAATGTTGGATTCTTGTAGTGATTTGATAAACCACTCATTCCCAACAAGAGCCACAGTTAGAACCCAAAATTTCCCATAAAATCTTGAGGTTTTTCTCCATTTTAATCCCATCATTTTCCCATCTTTCTCATAAAAAAATTATTTTTCCCATCCATAATACTTTACTACCATCCAAAAATAAAAAATTTACTTGTGTTATACCGCTACCTTAATATTTTTGAAATTCCTATCCTTTTTCTTCATACCGTTTTACCACGGACAGTTATCAACTGGCTCATGGTTGTCCGATGGAAGGAAAGCCTAGTGGTGAGCTAACTGACACGACAAAAACTAGGAGGTAGTAAGAGGGTTTACCATGGTACCACACATGGTTCTAAGGTAGACAGTGGTGGTCAAGAGGAAGCGATAGAGTTAGCTACTACTGTACCATTGGCGGTTAGGTCCATGACTGCGGTAGCACGGTTAATAGCTAGCAGACGACAGTGTGGCAATAGAGAATGGTTACCATGATACCACAGATGATCACCATGAAGACCATAGTAGCATGGTGAAATAGAGGTGGCATTTAGCGAAGGCTTACTATGATACCGCACACGATTAGGAGGCAGATCGTGGTGGAGTAGTAGCAATGAGAAATGACGGTTAATTCCAGTACCGTGATACTATCGACGGTCAAGTTAGAGACCATGGTAATGCGGTGACAAATAAGTCAAAGTGGAAAAGGAAACAATGAGTGTCGGGTTAGGAGACAAGAGTGGAAGGTAGCATTAAAAATAATTATCACCATACCGTTGATAGTTAGGAAGCAAACTAAGGTAGCGAGTTGAGGGTCAGTTAACTATTGTCGTGGAACCATAGGAAGTCATGATGGAGACCGTGGTAAGGCGGTAAAGATAGTAAAGGCTACAGTAATCGCTGACGGTTTGGTTAGAATAAAAAATTGAAGCGAAGCTTATGCAAGAAATATTTAAATTGCCAATAAGGAAAATCATTTGAATGTTTTTCATTTCTATTAGAATGTGAAATGATTGTGGTGAGTGAAATGAAGAGTCATGATTTTTCAAATTTACTGTATAAGTATTTGTAGAAAACCGGTGACAAGGTTTGGGCTATGGAGGGCAGTGAGAGACATTTCTCAAAAAATAAACTGGGAATGAATTATTGTAAAAACCTTCTGAAATCAATGCAATGGAGATGATTTCCTTTGATATAATTCCTTTCTGATTATTTCATTTTTGTGATCTCATAACTAATATTTTTCTTGGTTCTCTCTAGTTTGAAATCTTTTGATCATTTGAGTCCAAATATCAAGTATGTTTTTATTCTTCAGAGTGTATTTCTTCACTTTGTGTGATTTTATTTACTGGTGTCTGCAAGACAAAATTAAAATTCCTTTGATTAAGTCACTGTTTTTGTGATATTTCTTTTGGATTTTTGAAGAAGAGTAGGGTAAGGTAGTATTTTAACACCATTTATGCCAGCCATAAATTCATGAACCTACATGCTAGTCATTAAAGTTTCATCCCTTAAGGTGTTTAACAATGTGAATTCTATTAGAAAGGAATATATATATGTAATTATTAGTATTTTTGACTCCATTGCACAATAGATAGAAGGCACTAATCTGCCATATCCCAGAATATAGACTTCATTATAAAATATATTCAAATCTTTTCATTTTTGTAATTGGACTAGTTATAGTATCTTTTGGTCTTTCCATTCCTAATTGCCATTGTGGGTAGACTATTTAGAAGGAAATTCAATTCAAATCTGCATATTTCATATAGGTTCACCTGCCTAGGTCTAGCAAAACCAAAAGAGTAGAAGGTTTAATGGAGTAATTGGCCTTGTATGTTGTCCAAAAATATTTTAAGGGCTTGGAAAACTCTTATGGTTAAAACCTTCATTTTTTTGTACCAACAAAATCAGACATCAAATCGATGTAAAGTTTCAAAAATCGTCAAAAAAATTCAAAAAAATTCAAAAATCCAAAAAAAATCAATATTTTATCCAATTCATCACTCAAGGGGCCATACATGCACCAGTTTTCCAAAATTCACATCTCAGGCAAAAAATTTGTTATCTAAATTTTTCTTTGAAGCAATACGTAAAACACATCACTTCAAAGAGGGGCAAAATGTATACATCTAAAAATGGTTACATTAAATCAAGCTTGATAATTAATTAAATATGAATTATTTAATTAATCTTCTAATGTCATCTACATATAAATAAATTTAATTATTTATTTATATTTTTCACTTTCACTTTCTAATTCTTCTTATTTAATTAAATAAATAAATTTATTTAATTATTACCATTTTCTATCTTCCTCTTAATTAATTAAAAAAAAATTATAATTTATCTAAATTAATTATCATATTACTTTAAGTTTGAATTTTTAAATTCAAATAAAGATCTTCTTCTAAATTCATCATTATTTCTAATTCTTCACTTCACATTTAATTGAATATTCAAAATATTTAATTACATAGTTCTTATTCTCTTTTCACATATTATTAAATATTCTAAATATTTAATTAGAAACTTCTTATTCTCTTTGTCACATATAATTAAATATTCTTAATATTTAATTAGAAACTTCTTATTCTCTTTTTCACATATAATTAAATATTCTAAATATTTAATTAGGAACCTCTTATTCTCTTTTTCACATATAATTAAATATTTTAAATATTTAATTAGAAACTTCTTAGTCACTTTTCACACATAATTAAATATTTTAAATATTTAATTATGGAAACTTCTAAATCCATATGTCACATATAATTAAATAATTTAATTATTTAATTATGGATTTATCCTCAACTACCAACTAACTCCTCATAACTAAAATGGCCAAATGACAACTTTTCGTCATTTTTGAATGGAAGAGGTTGTGTAACATTCCCCATCTTTCTCTCAACTTCTCAATCTTCTACCATTCATCTTGACATGCTTGATTTCAACTGTCAAACTTTTCCAACTAGGATTTTGCCTCCAAAAACTCAATAAATATAGATTCTTTGTGCTTTGAAAAGGATCCAAATCTAGCGAATATAGCATGAGCATTATAGTTGCATTTATCCAGCATTTAGCAATCTTATTTTATTAAGCATAACATCTTATCTTTCATAGCATTTTAACTTCATATCCTAGCTTAATCATCTGATATCATTTAGCAATAGAAATGCATGTTGCATATTATCATTTGCTAAGTTGCCATTGTACCAAGCTGCTGCTTAAACCAACTGAGAGCCAACAACTTACATCGAATCCTTGGAGATAGAGGAAAATCGGACGTCAGTCAAGAAACTATTGTGTTGTGAGTTTTTTTATCTTTTAACTTTAATTTCTTCAGTATAATGTCGCATTGGTTGTTTTTTAATCCTTTTAATTAGTACACATATTCACACACAGAGCCAAATGGATCTTTTAGAATAAGTTGAATGAACAAGGTAAAGTGGTTAGAAATAAAGAAATACCGGTATGTAAAGGATACTCATAGATGGAAGGTATTGATTTTGAAGAAACATTTTCCTATGTTGGTAGAATTGAAGCTGTAAGGTTGTTTATTGCTTATGCTACTTTCAAGAATTACAAAGTCTATCAAATGGATGTGAAGTCAACATTTCTGAATGGTGAGTTAGAAGAAGTTTATGCTGAGAAAATGAATGGATTTCAATTGACTAATGAAATAGACATGGTTTTTCAATTGAAAAAAGCATTATATGGACTCAAACAAGCCCATAGAGCCTAGTATGCTAGATTGGATAAATACTTGTTGAACCTTGGATTCAGTAAAGGTACTGCTGACAACAATCCGTATACCAAGATGGATCAAGATAAAGAGTTGATTATTGAAGTTTTTGTTGATGATATTATTTTTGAAGGTAATGATGACTTATGCATGAATTTTATTGATGAAATGAAAAGTGAATTTGAGATGTCAATGATTGGAGAGCTGAAATTATTTTTAGGTTTTCAAATTACTTAGTTAGAGGATGGAATCTTCATATCTCAGTCCAAATATGTAAGAGAGTTACTGAATTTTTTTGGAATGGAAGAATCCAAACCAGTTGGTACACCCATGGTAACAAGATGCAAGTTAAGACAAAATAATGATTCTCTTAAGGCTAATCAAACAAGGTACAGGTTAATGATTGGTGGATTAGTCTATTTGACTCAGACCAAACTAGACATTATGAATTTTGTATGCATGGTTGCTAGATATCAAGTTGATCCGAAGGAATCACATGTGACTGTAATAAAAAGAATTTTCAGATGCTTGAAAGGAATAGTTGATTTTTCTCTTTGGTATCCTAAGAATGATGATCATTCTCTGAATTCCTTTACAAATGCAAATTGGATAGGAGGTATGAATGACAAGAAAATTACAAGTGGTGGTGCATTCTTCTTGGGGAAGTAGTTGGTGTCTTCGCTAAGTAAAAAGTAGAATTTCATTTCCTTATCTACTGGTGAGGCAAAATATATTGCTACTGCAAACAAATGTACTCAATTAATGTGGATGAAGCAGATGCTGAGAGAAATCAAAATTGAGTATAATGAACCTAGTGCTATGTTTTTTGATAATTCAAGTTCCATAAACATTTCCAGGAATTTGGTGTTACATTCAAAGACAAAACATATATCTATCAAGTATCACTTTTTGAGAGACAAAGTGAGTGATAAAGAAGTCAGATTAGAATATGTGCCCACTAAGAAAAAAATTGTAGATATCTTTAATAGACCATTTCCTAAGGATACTTTTGATTTCCTCTTCTAATCTAAACTAAGATGCAAATCTTTGGATCAATCTATACACTCATAGTCATATCTTGTTTCAGATTGATGTTGTGGTAGTTGCTACTCAGGGGGAGTAGTTAGATGATTCAGATATGTGGTTCAAATATTTTGTATCTTTGCCATTGATTTCAAAGGGGGAGAAGAGAAATGTGAAAAACCTTTGAGGAAGAAAAGGGGAGAAGAGTAATATAAGAGGGAAAATAACAGTTTGAGAAGAGTTAGTTGTGTTGACATCAATGCCAAGGGGGAGATTTTTGGATGTTGTGGTTTTGTTGCTGATATGTGGTTGTCATTAATGTCAACACTATTAGTATTGATGACTCTGAAGGCTATATATGTTGTAGGAAGTCTGTGAAGTTGTAATGATCAGAATGGTGGAAATTTTTGTAAGTTGTTAATCAAAAGTCATGCATTACAGGGTTTATTGCTGAGCCTATCTAGTATGTTGTTCAAATTTTTTAGTGGTAAATATCAAGATTGGAGAAATTTATGAGTTTCTTAGTTCCTACAATTATTCTCTTACTATAACAGGTGTTTCTATAAGAAGAGAATGCAATTTTGGTAAATTGAGTTGTTGTGTATGCTGTTGTGATGTTCAATAATGTTTCTAGATCATTCTCTATCATTGTGGTATGTCTGTGTTAATCGGTGTGCTCATGATCAAATATTTTCCTTTGTGTGTTCAAGTTATCATGTTCTTGGTCAACATGATGGTGGTAGCATGTTGTGGATTAATATTTTTATGCTTGGCATGTTTGACGATGTTGATTTAGGTCTTCATTATGATGTGACCGACTTAGGTTGGTGCGCATTGAGATTTTTTCATGAATTAGGCCGGTCCAATTTGTTATTCATTTATTATTGATTTGTGGCTGACAAAGTTGTTGATGTAAATTCATCTAGCAGATATACAAGGGAATTTGTTTTCCTCATTTTAAAATATTCCTAGTGAATTATGCAATGTGTGAATGCAAAATGTGTGAATAAAGATTAGATCATTCAATTTCAAAGAAGAGTGTGAAGAAGATTGAGCAAAGTGTGAAAAAATATTTATGTGCTTAACCAGAACTGTCATCGAGATTTTGTAGAAGCTAATCTCTTCGCTCAACCTCATTAGATGGATTTAATCTGATTATTTTATGTAAGGCAATGAGCCTTCCCTTTTGAGAAGTGAGGTCTAGGAAGTTTGTCTAAATGCATGTGCATTCCTTATTCATTTTCAATTACACTTCTAATAGGGTGTAATCTTGTGGAATAACATCCACCATGGTTTTTCCCCTAACAGAGTTTCCATGTATAAAATCTTGGTGTTCATATGTTTTTGATGTGTTTTTGATTCATGCTTTCACTATTAATTATTAGCTATGATATTAAAGGTTGATAAAGGTTAAATAATTTTAAATTCTATAACAACTGATTCACCCTCCCCTCTCAATTTTTTATCCTTGTTTTTCCAATAGTTCCATCCTTTGTTTCGTCCTTCAAATTTTCTAAGGTCCTCCTTAGCCAAATAGCTTGGAATGTTGTTGCATTTGTTGTTATATACTCAACTTCAGCTATAGATAGGGAAACTATGGGTTCTTTCTTGGAAGCCCATGAAATGACTCTTGATCCCAAGTGAAACACATATCTATATGTGTTATTCCTATCATCCACACTCCCTACCCAATCACTATCCATGTAGCCAACCAAGAAAAAATCATTTGGTGCACAATACAAAATGCCATATCCTTTTGTTCTCTTCACATACCTCAGGATTATTTTACATTCTTGCCAATGTGACTCTTTTGGAGTCTCCATAAATCCTGGAATCAGACTTACACTATACATTATATTAGACTTATTTGTTGTTAAATACATCAAACTTAAAACCAGAATTCTATACATGGCCGGATTAACATTTTTTTGCAATCTTCCTTGCGCAAATTCAAACCTATGGTTGTTTGTGTGGGGGAAGGCTTGCTACCTTACATGCTAAACCTCTTCAAAATCTTTGCTGCATATTTTCCTTGAAAGATAAAATACCATCATGCATTTGTTTTACTTCTATGGCTAGAAATTACCTCAAAAGACCTAATTCTTTCATTTAAAACTCTCTTTCCATGGCCTCTCTAAAATTAAAAATAAGGAAATCATCATCCCTAGTGAAAACTAAATCATCAACATACAAAACAACAATTAAAATCTTACCATCAGCTACCTTGATGTAAAGAGTGGGCTCACCATCGCTTTTGCTAAAGTCATTTCTCAAAAAATATGAGTTAGTCCTATTGTACCATTCCCTTGGTGCTTTCTTTAGCCCACAAAGAGATTTTTTCAGCCTCTAAACCTTGCTTTCTTGACCCAAAACTTCATAACCAGGTGGCTGTTCCACATACACTTCCTCTTTCAACACTCCATTCAAGAAGGAAAACTTCACATCTATTTGAAATACATTCCACTTGTGTTAGGTTGCAATTGCTATGATTTCCATCCTTACAACTGGAGCATATGTCTCGTCATAATCTCTCCCAAATTGCTATTTGTTTCCCTTGACAGCTAGTCTTTCCTTATACCTCTATATTCTTCCATCAACATTTCTTTTGGTCTTATAAATCCAATTCACTCCAATTAATTTATTTTTGGGAGGAAAATCAATTAGATCCTATGTTCTATTCCTCTCTATTGCATCTATCTCCTCATCCATGACTTCACACCATTTCTTTTTTTTCACAACATCCTCAAAATAAATTGAATCACTATGAGAAAATAATGCAAAATTCATGATTTCATGAAACTCTTCATCATACATTTCATTTTGGTAGATCTCCCTTGGACTCTTGGTCTTTCTTGGTATTAGGGAGGTGATAGTGGGGTCTAAATTTCCACTGTTGCTAGTGCTTTGCTAAGAAGGCCCTATTCAGATCTGTTTGGAGCTCTTTGTATGTGTCTTTGCACTAGTCTAGAGCGATCTAGAACTATTGGAAGCTCATTTGGAGCTATCAAGAGCTACTGTGGCCTCCACTGCATCATCTAGCTACACTTATTTTTAATTTCCTTCATCACATGAAACCATCCGGAACTCTCGGGAGCTGTCAAAATCTATCAAGCTAGGCTAGAACTTATCCTCTAAGAATTCCACATCTTTTTTGATAACTATTTTATTGGTGTCTGGGTTATACAAGTTGTAGGATTTGGACTCTTCACTGTAGCCCATGAAAATTCACTTCTTAGTGCCCTTTTCATCCAGCTTTTGTCTCTTCTCTTTTGGAACAATTTCATATGCCACACACATTGTTGTTGCTACAACTTCACCCCAATAATCATTTGGGAGTCTCTTGGATTTGAGCATGCTTCTTTCCATCTCCAAAATGGTTATGTTTTTCCTCTCAACTACTCCATTTTTCTATGGAGTATAGGCTATTGCTAGCTCCTTTTTAATGCCATGTTGCTTGAAAAAGTCCACAAACTAGTTGGAGGTATACTTTCCCCCTCTATCTGACCTTAGGACCTTAATGAAATGTTCTCTCTCTTTTTCATCTTGGGCTTTAAACACTTTAAACTTGTCAAATGTTTCAGATTTATGTTGAAAAATATAAACCCATGTCTTACGGATGTAATCACCTATGAAGGTCATACAATATTGGCTCTTACCAATAGAAATTGTTCGAATAGGGGCACACAAATCAGTGTGCACTAGCTCCAATGGTGTTCTTGCCCTTCTAGAATTGTTTGATTGAAAGGGATGTCTATGTTGCTTGCCTAAAATGTAGGCTTCACATCTACCACTAGGCTCTACTATGGTTGGTAAACCTCCAACCATTCTTTTCTTTGAAGAAGTATTCAAACCAAGATAGCCTAAGTGTCCATACCTGAGATGCCAAAGCTTGGAAGGGTCTTGAATGAATTTTTTGAAATCTACTTGCCACTCTACTACTATGAATTTTCCTATAGCTGTGGACTGGGATGAGAAACACCTCTCTATATTTGATTTTGTGGTTTTCATTGATGTCAACACTATTAGCATTAATGTCTTTAACACTATTAATGTCAAGGATATTGAGAAAATTGTAATAAATATGCTACAGGTTGTGTGTGAAGGAATGAAGATCACTATGGTAGAAATTTTAGTATGTTGATAAATAGATATTGGAGATTAAAAGATTTGTTCTCAATCCTATATAGTTTCTACTTTAAAAGTTTTAGAGGTCCACATGAAGATTTGAGGAAGTTATAAGTTTTTGTGTTCTGATAGACATTTTGTTACTACAAGTGGTGTTCGTGGAAGAAGACAATGGGATTCTGGTAATTTGATTTGTTGCTTATATTCCTATGGTGTTCGTGGATGTTTCTAGATCACATTTTATCTATCTTGCACGTCTACATTGATCATTGTCCTCATGATCCGAGAATTTTTCTTCCATGTTCATGTTTTTCATGTTCATCACCGATAAGGTGTTTGAAGCATGTTGTGGATCTTCAAGGAAGGATATTTGAAAATTTTTTGTGTTCGAGGATATTTTTTTGGGTCTCTACTATGTTGTGGCTGAATTTGGTTGATGTGCATTGATAATCTTTATTGTTTTGGGCCAACAATTTACATTCATTCTATTATTTTGTTGAAGTCGATATAAAGTAATGAAATTTCTTGTTGTGGATATATAAGCGATTATTTATCTTATTTGAAAAAAGGTGTGATGTGAAGTGTGTGAGTGTTATGTGTGAATAAGGTTCAAATAATTTGAAGAAAGAGCAGAGTGTGAAGAAGAGTGAAAGAAAGTGAAGAAGTGTTCATGTGCTTAACTAGAACTGTACTCAAGCGTTTGCAAATACTACTTTCTTAGTTCAAATTCTTCAGATGGTTTGAATTTGAATATTTTATTTAAGAAAATGAGTCTTCTTTTGAGCAGTGAGCTCTAGACAGTGCACCTGAATGCATGTGAATTCCTCTTATATTCTTCTTATACTTTTAACATGGTATAACTTGTGGATTAACCTCCACCATGGTTTTTCCCCTAATAGGGTTTCCAAGAAAAAAATCTTCGTGTTATGCATGATTCTAATGTGTTGTTGATTCATGCTTTCTTTATTAATAATAAAATGTGAGAATTAAGGTTAATAAGAGGGTAAGTGCACCAATTTGTGATATAATTTTGGCCCTTAAGATGCCACTATTTTTTTGTTGAAATCAAAACAATCTGATTTGCACGTGAAAATGTAGTTATGCTCAAAATTTTAAGATGCGGCAAGAACAAAAGTTGAAGTGCTCCGAGTCTAGTTTCTAAGCTACTATTTTTTTTTTAAATTAATGAAGATTAAGGTTCTCAAAAATGGGGGGCCAAAACAGGTCTTTTTTTAATAAAAAAAAAGAGCATAATGCGTGAGGGCTCCCCCCTTTTTTATTAACGTTTTTTTATAATTTCAAAAATCCCAATGGTGAGAAATTAGCTAACACCAAGTAGTTTATCCTCCTTCTTTCGGATAATTTTTTTAATGAATATATAATATTTTATGAAATTTCAAAGTGGACACATCTTGAAAAAGTAAAATTTGAGCGTGCTCCCCCCCAAATTTTTTGCAAACTAATTGAAAATTGATTTTTTTTTCATCATGTGTAGAATGAAGTCTAGTTTCAAAAAATGTAATTTGTTTCATTTTATGATGAACGTTTAAATATCTATCCTAAACCTAGCACATGTTGGTTTTTGACAAAACATAAAGGCATTTACAATAGAAGCCATGGATCAAAACCTTAACTAAATGAAAATGATTTTTTTTTTTATATTTAGATAGCGAAGAGAGAGGTTAATGTTATCACGGGTTTTTTATAAACTTTCATTAAAAGAGGTGAAAATGAGATGGGGAGCATGAACGAAAATACGAGAAAATTTGGAAAATCCTGTTAATTAACACATCCAAAGTAGGTCATTTGGCGTGCACCAAATGTGATGGGTCATTTGGGGAGTGCCAAATAGCCTGATTTGCACAGAACTATAAATTCCCCTCTTTGGTGAACAACTTTGATAATTCTTAGAGTGCACAATTTATGATCATAGATGGATAGTCGAGGTTTTACCTTTCATACCTTCTCTAACTCATTACCATTATGAGATAACTCTTTATCCCTCTAAAGTCTCTATCTCTAAGGTCTCACTCCCTCCCATGCGACCTAGACTACTCTCTTAGTCCAATCCCCTCTCTTAGGTCTCTTTCCCTCCCACATAGGTACCTAAATAAATATATCTCACTCCAACCCCCTTTCTCACTCTCCCTCTTTGGTCTCTTTATCTCTCTCACTTCATCTCCCTCTCTTAGGTTGTTATCTTTCTCTCTTTGTCTCTCTCTCAAGTCTCTCCCTCCTACCCCCTCTCCCTCTCATAGGTCTGTCACTCACTCACTCCCTCTATCTCTCTCCAATTCCCTATCTCTCACTAACTCTATCTCTCTCCCTCTCTCTCTCACTCTCTTGGGTATCTCCATCCCCCCCCCGTCTCTCTCTCTCACACACACACTCTCCCTCTCTCTCTCTCCCGCTCCCTCTGTCTAACTCTCTCTCACTTTGTCTCTCTACCTCTCTCTCAAGTCTCTCCCTCTCTCTCTCTCAAGTATCTTCGTCCTATCCCATCTCCCTCTCTCTCTTTGTCTCGAGTCTCCCCATCCTACCCCCTCTCCATCTCATAGTAACTCCCTCTATCTCTCTTCCACTCCCTCCCTATATCACTCCCTCTATCTATCTCCATCTACCTCTCCATCTCTCTCAAGTATCTCCCTCCCACCACCTCTCCCAATTCCCACTCTCTGCCTCTCTCTCTCAAGTCTCTCTTTCCCTCCCACCCACTCTCCCTCCCTCTTTGTCTCTCAGTTATCTCCCTTCTATTCCCTCTCTCTTTTAAGCCTCTCTTTATCTCTCCCACTCACTCCCTCTATCTCTCTCCCACATCCTCTCTCTATCTCACTTCCTCTATCTCTCTCCCTCTCTCTCCCTCTCTCTCAGATATATCCCTCCCACCCCCTCCCACTCTCTCTCTCCCTCTATCTCATGTATCTCCCCCCACCCCGTCCATCTCTCTCAAATCCCTCTATTATGAGTACTACCTCTCCCCTGAGTACTCCATCTCCCTCCCACCCCCTATCCATCTCTCAAGTCTCTCTCTCTCACTCCTTGTATCTCTCCCATCCCTTTATCTCTCACTTCCTCTCTCTCCTACTCTCTTAGGTATCTCCTTCCCGCCCCCTCTCTCACACTTTGTCTCCATCTCCTTCTCTCTCAGATTTCTCCCTCCCACCCTCTCTCCCTCTCCCTCTCTCTTAGGTTTCTCCCTCCCACCCCCTCTACCTCCCTCTCTCTCTCCCACTCCCTCTCTCTCTCTCCCTCTATCTCTCTCCCACTCTCTCACTCCCTCTATCTCTCTCCCACTTTGTCTCTCTCCCTCTCTCTCTCCCTCTATCTCTCTCCCACTTTTTCTCTATCCCTCTCTCTCACTCCCTCTATCTCTCTCCCAATTTTTCTCTCTCTCTCTTAGGTCTCTCCTTCCCACCCTATCTCCCTCTTTCTCTCTCTCAATTATATCCATCCTACCCCATCTTTCTCTCTCTTTGTCAAGTCTCCCCCTCCTACACCTTCTCCCTCTCACAACGACTCCCTCTATCTCTCTTCCACTCCCTCCCTCTCTCACACCCTCTCTCTCTCTCCCTCTCCCTATCCATCTCTCTCAAGTATGTCCCTCCCACCACATCTCCCTCTCAATCTATCATGTCGAGGGTTTAGGAATTAAGGGGTAAGAGGTAAGGGTTGAGAGTTGAGGGTTGAGGGATTAAGATGGTATGGGGGTTGAGGGATTAGGGTATAAGGGTTAAGGGTTGAGGGTTGAGGGAATAAGATGGTATAGGGGTTGAGGGATTAAGAGGGTATAGGGGTTGAGGGTGAAGGGATTAAGAGGGTAAGGGGGTTGATGGATTAGTGTTAAAGGGCTAAGGGTTGAGGGGTTGATGGATTAAGAGGTTATAGGGGTTGAGGGATTAGGTTTTAATGGTTAACGGTTGAGGTTTGATAGGGTATAGGGGTTGAGGGATTAGGGTTTAAGGGTTGAGGGTTAAGGGTTAAGGGTTAAGGGTTGAAGGATTAATATTATAGAGGGGTTGAATTATAGAGTTTAAGGGTTGAGGGTTGAGGGGTTTAGGGATTAGGGTTTAAGGGTTGAGGGTTAAGATTTAAGGGTTGAAGGATTAAAATTGTATAGGGGTTGAGTGATTAGAGGTTAAGGGTTGAGCGTTGAGGGGTTGAGGGATTAGGGTTTAAGGGTTGAGGGTTGATGGATTAGGATTTAACATTTAAGGGTTGAGGGGTTGATGGATTAGGGTTTAAGGGTTAAGGTTTGAGGGTTGACATGGTATAGGGGTTGATGGATTAGGGTTTAAGGGTTGAGGGTTAAGGGTTAGGGGTTGATGGACTAAGAGGGTATAGGGGTTGAGGGATTAGGCTTTAAGGGTTGAAGGTTGAGGGATTAAGAGGGTATGGGGGTTGAGGGATAATGGTTTAAGGGTTAAGGGTTGAGGGTTGAGGGATTAAGAGGGTATAGTGGTTGAGGGATTAGGGTTTAAGGGTTGAGGGATTAATATTGTAGAGGGGTTGAGGGATTAGGGTTTAAGGGTTAAGGGTTGAGGTTTGATAGGGTATTGGGTTTGAGGGTTTAGGGTTTAAGGGTTGACGGTTAAGGGTTAAGGGTTAAGGGTTGAGGGTTGAGGGATTAGGGTTTAAGGGTTAAGGGTTGAGGGTTGAGGGTTGAGGTATTAAGAGGGTATAGGGGTTTAGCGATTAGGGTTTAAGGGTTTAGGGTTAAGGGTTGAGGGATTAAGATTGTAGAGGGGTTGAGGGATTAATATTATAGAGGGGTTGAATTATTAGGATTTAAGGGTTGAGGGTTGAGGGGTTGACGGATTAGGGTTTAAGGGTTTAGGGTTAAGAGTTAAGGGTTGAGGGATTAAGATTGCAGAGGGGTTGAGTGATTAGGGTGTAAGGGTTGAGGGTTGAGGGGTTCAAGGATTAAGAGGGTATAGGGGTTGAGGGATTAGGGCTGAAGGGTTGAGGTTTTATGGATTAAGAGGGTATGGGGTTTGATGGATTAGGATTTAAGGGTTAAGGGTTGAGGGGTTGAGGGATTATGAGGGTATATGGGTTTTGGGATTAGGCTTTAAGGGTTAAGGGTTGATGGTTGATAGGGTATAGGGGTTGAGGGATTAGGGTTTAAGGGTTGAGGGTTTAGGGTTAAGGGTTGAGGGATTAAGATTGTAGAGGGGTTGAGGGATTAAGAAGGTATAGGGGTTGAGGGATTAGGATTTAAGGGTTGAGGGTTGATGGATTAAGAGGGTATGGGGGTTGAGGGATTATGGTTTAAGGGTTAAGAATTGAGGGTTGAGGGATTAAGAGAGTATAGTGGTTGAGGTATTAGGATTTAAGGGTTGAGGGTTAAGGGTTAAGGGTTGAGGGATTAATATTGTAGAAGGGTTGAGGGATTAGGGTTTAAGGGTTAAGGGTTGTGTTGGAACTGTAGAAATTTTAAATTTTACAGCCTATTGTATTTGTGAGGTTCCATCATTAAAGCCCTTAAATTAAGCATAAAATATCCTCATGTCATTAATTGGCCTATTCTATGTTGTTTGACCCTTCTTGAATTCACTTGTTCCCTTTTGTTTCATTAAAAGATCCTTATCGGCAAGACATGGTAGAAGTCTTCCCGAGATGTGTTATCATTAACATGTATTGGTTGCAGATAGTCGGTGGGACTTTGCAGAATGTTTCGGCAACTAAAAGACTCATACCGGCATATGTTGGAGCATCGTCATAACATCACAGCGAACTTAGTAAGTCTTTCCGACTGGAGTATGGAGGGGTCATTTCGGCCTAACTAATAAGTATCGGCATGAAGTCATAGTGACATCCTTATGTCTTGTCGATTGACTTATATGCGAAATATTTCGATGTGACTTAAAATCTTCGAGGAGAGTCTTGGCGAGGTCACATTTGTTTTGCCGAACTTGATGTAAGGAAATCTTGGGATTGCTAGAAAAGGTATTGGTGTCTTGCTGACTCGAAATATATATTGATGGAGATATGTATCGCTAAGAAAAGGATCCTTCAACGTAAGCTTCATCGAGGTTCAAATGTTACATCGACAAAGTGGTTCGAGGTAAGTCTCACCGAATGAAAGAGGTCTATGGAGATGTTTTCGGTAAGACATTTGATATCGGTATGAGTCTTCCCGAAGATTTATTGTCTTGCCGAAAATATAATTTCAGTTATAGTTTTTCGGTGAGACAGTTCAAAGGATATGCCGAAGTGTTAAGTTTTCGGCCAGAACGGTAAAGTTTCTTGGTAACCACAGTGTGAAGGGGATGTATATCAGTGTGAGATGGTGGAATCTATGTGATGTTTCCTTGACTCAGAGTGTTATGACGACATGTAAAATGGAGTAGCAGTTGTCATAGTTGGAGTCTGAATTTCGATAAGACTATACTTTTGTCTTGACGAAAGGGTGTGATAGACGTTGAATATGATTTCACCCCAGATTTGAAAATCTCTTACCGAAGGGACATCTGTTGCGACAGTGCCAGTTTCAAATTGAGTTTCATTCGTGTTTCATTAATGGCACGATGAAATAATATAGTAGGAATTGAATCATTTCTTTTATCCGAAATGATTGTAGAAGAGTTGGTGTGAGAAGCAGAGAACCAGGGCTATTCTCAATTTGAAAATCTCAAAGTATAAGACTGTAAGTGATTATTTCTTGGCTCTTGTGTTTTCGATTATATAAATTTTAAAAATGGAGTCCTCTGGTTCTGGAAAGGGTAAAGGTAGGAAGCTAGCTGTGACCAGCTCATCAAAAGGAAAAAAGCAAAAGGTTGATACAGAACAGGAGGGCGTTGAGAGAAAATTAAATCAGGATCTTATTGACCAACTGCCTGGCTCGGGCCCAAAAGCAAGGAGATCTGCATAGCTTAGGGCTGAGGTAGATAAATTGGATGACAAATGTAAGTTCATAGGTGTTGTCTGGACTGCAATTAGGGGTTACGAGCTTTTCAATTTCCATTATCATAGAAGGCACCGTTTTGAACCAGTTTGCAACCCATGGAAGTTGAATGTGGGGAAACTGGTATGCCCTAATGTCTTTGTGAATACGGAATTGGCAAAACTTCTTGCTGATAACTATGATCCAAAGCATAAGGCTATATGTGACCCATCCGGAAAGCCATAGATACATGTATCCTGAGAAGCCCTAGGTGAAGTTTTCAAGCTAGAAGGGTTTTGTAATGAGGAAATCAATTGTGAAGAGTTGGAGAAAGAATTTTCATAAATGAATACAACAAATAAGGGCTGGAGGTTTCCTATTCATAGGATTAAAAGGGGTAATAGTTCAGAACCATTACAAGATTCTGAGGGGCCTCCTTATCATGTAGATTTGTTTGAATCTTATATGAAGTATAGATATTTTTCAGTATGTCAAGTATTGGGAATGGATGCCCCAGAGCTCATGTCAATTGTGCCAATGGTTATCATAGCAAACATCCAGTATCACAACTCCAGGCCATTTGATTATGCTTCATATATTGCCAAAGAGCTTGATTCAAGGTTGATAGCCATAAAGAGTGGAGCTTCTATTGTTCATTTAAGGCATTATTCACTACTGATGCACTTAGTGTTGTATTATGGACAAGAGTTGGGAGTATGGCCATCAGAGATGAAGATTTCTCAGGTTGGAAAAGAGGGTGAAGTATTGCCTATTCAATTGTGGACTGCTATTTGGGATAGCAGGTTTGTTAACTCTAGTTTCATTCATTTTGAAGAGTATTTTGTGAAAACTTTATACAAATTGTATAGACATCCTTGTAATTACTCATTAACCCCTAAGATTAAGAGGTTTCTTCGGCCACAGGATTTCAATGGGCCAATTGATAATAATTGGGGTGATTGGTACTGTTTGGAGGGAGCCACAATGATTAGGGTGTATGGGTTTGAGGATACTCCTTTTATTTTACCAAGGATAGTTCCAAATAGAATTGCTTGTTTGGAGATTGTTAGGCAATTGGAATTTAGTAATGTGATGCTTTTTAGTTCATATGGAAAAAGGCTTTCATGCCCAGCACATTATGTTTTGGTGATTTCACTGTGTTAGCAAAGGAAGGATATAATTCAATTCTTGATAAATTGTTGCAATACAATATGAAAAGGGGACCGCCTAGGAAGGATTTTGATCCTGAGGGGTATATCAACTCAGCTAAGGAGAGGATTAATTTTGGGAAGTATCATCATGTGCCTTATCTTTTTGATGATATGATCAGGAATTTGGATGAGGAAGAAGCTGAAGCTGTGGTTGAGAGTTATAATCAGGGACTACAGGATACAGGATATTTGTCTTCTGGAAGTGAAGATATTCCAGCGTGTAAAGTACCACAGGGTATAACAGAGAAGATGTCAAGACAGAGGACTCAGAAATATGTTTGCCCGGTTAGGGAGCAGAGTCTAGAGACAGGAGATATTGATGTGAGGCATATGGAGTATAGCTCATTTGTTTCAGATAATGAATTTATAAACTCTCTAGAATTTAAATCATTTTTGTACAAATAGAAAGGAAAAGAAATAAGAGAAGGAGTTGGTTCAATCACTTCTAGGAATGAGGAGCAGCTTCTAGACCAATTACGAAGATGTGTAGATGAGGAAATGGCAAATATGACTCTTGAAAAGGGGAGGAAAATGTTGGAGAATGCTGGAGTAATGATTTTCCCTGGTCTTGATTTAAATTCTGCATTAGTATTTGATAGTTTTCTGAAGGATACTAACACTGTGCATAAATTGGATAAGGATAAGGTAATGGAGGTATATGCAGGATCGAAATTTAACACTGATGAAGGTTCATTAATGATATGGGCTTTGTACCCATCTCATAGGAAATCAGTGGTGATTGATACTGAAAAGGCATTTGGTCATGTCATGACCTTAAAGGTTGGAGAGGTAGACCCTGTGGTTACTGCAAAAATTGGTATTGATATTGCCAAATTGAATAAAGCACAGATTCAGGCGTTGATAAGTGAATGAGAGATGTATAAAGCAAATAATGAGAGACTGCTCAGAGAGAATGATGGGCTGAAAGATTTGGTAGGTGTTCCTGCAATGCCAACCAAAGTGCTTACTCAAGGAGAAAGTTCCTAGACAAAAGAACATTGGGTTGGATCGAGTGCTTATAATCAAGGAAGGTACAATGCTATTACAACAATTGTAAAGAAGCGGCAGGTCAATTTGACATGTTGGCTGAATCAGTTGTGGGGAAAGTTTTCCTCTACTATGAATGCAATAAAAGAGCATGAGAGGATGAAGGAATGGGTGATGGATAAATTTCAAGAATTGACCATGCATAACGAGGTTGGTAGCACTACAACTGAAGGAGCAAATAATATTATCAGTCATCATCAGAAGTTTTATGATGAATTGCTTGGGGACAAAAATGGATTGACTGAAGCTGCTAATACAGTTATGGTTACACTTTTTGATGCTAAAGGAGAAGTCAAGGATGCTGCTAGGTGGAGGAACGAGTGTGGTGCGATGCTAAAAGAGGTTATGAAGACGTCCTCTGCGGAAGATACATCTCTAGAAGACGTGAGTGAGCAGGTGGAAGATATGATTAGAATGGAAACCGCAATTCGGAATGCCGTTGAAGATGCGGATACTTTTAATTGTCAAGAATACTTCGATTACCTTGCTACAACTCACTTATGGTTAACAAGGGCTTAATTGTCTTCAAAGCTTTTTGTATTCTGTTTAATCTTATTTCTGAAGGGACGCGTCCTTTCATATTCTGCATGTATAAAAGCCGCTTTCAAGAGACAAAAGTAGAGGTTTTTTGGTAGTAAAAGGGGGATAAGACTAGTAGCATATGTAAATGATGGAGATATCAAAAGAACAAAAATTTTAATATAATGGCGTGACATTTTCTGGCATCAGTTGTTTATGGTAATGATTGATTAGTATTATTGAGGTTGTCTCCCTATTTTGTGTTTCCTGGTTGTTTGGATTTATGTAAACAAGTTTTTACATCATTCATCAATGCACATTTGCTGTATTCGTATGATCAATTCATTGATTCTTTCCAGCAAAGATTAAAATTCTTTGCGTTGATCATAATAAACAGGGAATATAAATTGGGATTATTAAGAAGAAACTCAGTGATTATAAATGGTATGTTTATACAAGTTGTAAACCAAATAAAATACTAAACAGCTTGAATGTTTGCCAGTAAAATAAACCCATCTTTGAAATTTTCTTGACTCCGTAAATCCCATACGACACTGGTCTTATTTCTCAATTTAAGTTTCATTCACATTCTCCACGCTTGTTAAGTTTTTAGTCTATCCTTTTCAAATATTGATATGTACTAATCATTAAATCCAGTGTTAATTCATTTCAGAATTGCCATTGTAGATTAATTGAATAAGATTGAGCTTTCCTAAGTCAATTGGGTATACCCACCTAGGTTCAACATTACCTAAAGAGTAGAAGGTTGATTTTTCTTAACCTTATCTGTTACCCTAAAGCGTATCAAGAAGTTGGCATCTTCTTGAGGCATCTAGCCTGCTTTTTTGAGAGATAACAGGTTGAGGGTTTAGGGTTTAAGGGTTGAGGGTTAAGGGTTAAGGGTTGAGGGATTAAGAGGGTATGGGGGTTGAGGGATTAGGGTTTAAGGGTTAAGGGTTGAGGGATTAAGAGGGTATAGGGGTTGAGGGATCAGGGTTTAAGGGTTGAGGGTTGAGGATTGAGGGTTGAGGGTTGAGGGTTGTGGTATTAAGAGGGTATAGGGGTTGAGGGATTAGGGTTTAATGGTTGAGGGTTAAGGGTTGAGGGATTAAGATTGTAGAGGGATTGAGGGATCAGGGTTTAAGGGTTGATGGATTATGGTTTAAGGGTTATTGGTATAGGGTTCATGGTTTAAGGGTCCCACTCCCTCTCTCGGGTCTTCCCCCCCCACAATATAACTAAATAAATTATTTCCCTCTCAAGTTTGTCTCTCTTGGGTCTCATTTCCTCCAATGATACCTACACTAATCAGTGTCACTCTAATGCCCTCTCTCACAATCTCGCTTGGTCAAGGCTCACTTACCTCCCACCCCCTCTCTCCTACTTTCACTCCCTCTCTATCAGGACTCACTTACCTCCCACCCTACTTTCTTAGGTCTCTCCATCCCATCCCCTCTCTCCCACTTTCACTCCCTCTCCTTCTCTCGGGTGTCTCCCTCCGACCCTCTCTCCCTCTCTCTCTCTTAGGTTTCTCCCTCTCATGCCCTCTCCCTTCCCATCTCCCTCTCTCAAGTCTCTCCCTCCTACCCCTTCTATCTCTCTATCTCTCTCTCTCTCCCTCTATCTCTCTCCCACTCCCTCTCTAAGGTCTTCCCCCCACCATAAAAATGAATAAATGCTTTCCCTCTCAAGTCTGTCTCTCTTCGGTCTCACTCCCTCCCATGATACCTACACTAATTAGTGTCACTCCTATGCCCTCTCTCACAATCCCTCTTTGTTAGGCCTCGCTTACCTTTCACCCTACTGTCTGAGGTGTCTCCTTCCCACTGCTCTCTCCCACTTTGAATCCCTCTCCTTCTCTCAAGTGTCTCCCTCCCACCCTCTCTCCCTCTCTATCTCTTAGTTTTCTCCATCCCACCTCCTCTCCCTCCCCCTCTCTCTCTCTCTATCCAGTCTCTCCCTCCTACCCCCTATCTCTCTCTCCCACTCCCTTCCTCTCTCTCTCACTCCCTCTATCTCTCTCCCAATCCCTCTCTAACATGTTCCCCCCCCACCATATAATTGAATAAATTATTTCCCTCTCAAGTTTGTATCTCTCAGGTGTCACTCCCTCCCATGCTACCTACACTAATCAGTGTCACTCCAATGCCCTCTCTCACAATCCCTCTCTATCATGACTTGCTTACCTCCCACAACTCTCTCCCACTTTGACTCCCTCTCCTTCTCTCAAGTGTCTCCCTCCCACCCTCTCTCCCTCTCTCTTAGGTTTCACCATCCCACTTCCTCTCCCTCCTACTCTCTCTCTCTCAAGTCTCTCCCTCCTACCCCCTCTCTCTCTCCCACTCCCTCCCTCTCTCTCTCACTCCCTCTATCTGTCTTTGAATCCCTCTCTAAGGTCTTCCCCCCCCACCATATAACTAAATAAATTATTTCCCTCTCAAGTCTATCTCTCTTAGGTGTCACTCCCTCCCATGCTACCTACACTAATCAAAGTCACTCCAATTCCCTCTCTCACAATCCCTCTCTGTTAGGCCTCACTTACCTCCCACACCCTCTCTCCCACTTTGAATCCCTCTCTTTTTCTCAGGTGTCTCCCTCCAACCCTCTCTCCCCTCTCTCTCTCTCTTAGGTTTCTCCCTCCATGCCCCTCTCTCCCCTCTCTCTCTCTCAATTCTCTCCCTCCTACCCCCTCTCGTTCTCAAGTCTCCCCCTCCTATCCACTCTCTCTCTCTACCAATCCCTCCCTCTCCATCCCACTCCCTCCCTCTCTCTCACTCCCTCTATCTCTCTCCCACTCCCTCTCTAAGGTCTTCCACCCCCCACCATATAACTGAATAAATTCTTTCCCACTCAAGTTTGTCTCTATTGGGTGTCACTCCCTCCCATGTACCTACACTAATCAATGTCACTTCAATTCCCTCTCTCACAATCCCTATATGTCAGTGTTGAGAAACAATGCCTCAATTACCAGCTTGAACCTTTATTAGAAAAAGATTGTTGAAAAAAAACTCTCTTTTAGCCTTTACCACCATACCATGGTTGCCTTCTATTTTGCTCAAGTGGTACCACAGTGACAATCTGGGTGGATATCGCCTTACCACACGCGGTGAGTTCACTCACCGCGGTGGTGCAGTAAAGCCGTGAGCAGCCTATTTTTTTGGTCACCAACGCACCCCGAGCAGTGAAGGGTCCGACCCCGGTGGCCATGGTGAAGCCACTAGCAGTGGCCTGGCGGTCACCTCCCCACCACAAAGGGTGAGTTGGCTCACCATGATGGGCATGGTGAGACTGCTAACGATTAGTCTAAGTGGTCATTGCTCTACTATAATGATACCCCTGACAAAATTTATGGTGGTCACCGCCTTAGCTCAGGTCGACTCAAACCACTCAGTGGTAGTGTGGTGAAGTGAAGGGTGAGCTTGGATGACCGCACTGCTTTACCACGACATGAATGCAAGTGCCATTAATTTTTTCGTTCCATAAAAAATTCACCTTCATTGAACATGTGCTTAGATAAATTAAAGTGAGTTGACATAGTTGTTAATGCATTTTTCCATTCATTCATACCATTTACCTTTCTAATAAATAAAAATGGGATATTTTGTGCAATTGAGAATGCTTATTGTCTTTCTAAGTTACCTAATTGCTAGAGAAATAGTGAATAATCATAAGATATAGCATCACAAACCCTTCTTTGAATTCATATTCTTCATAACTTCGTTGACAATCAAAAATTTGGTTGAATTCATTTAGGTGGCAACAACTTATACCCTATGTCATTGATGTAGAGCAAGGAGACAAAACCTCCAACAATAATTTAATTAGATCAGTTTCAAAAAATCTTCAATCTCAAAAACCACAATTCAACGTTGAACTGACCAATTCAAATCTAAAACAAAACAAATATCATCCATAAATAACAAGCTATTCTTTTCAAGATGACTACCATTCTAAACCTCTGGAAGATTTTAATGAAACCCACCATATGTAAGTCTATTGCTCAAAATGTTGTATTCATACAATAGTCATTTCTAAAAGAATGAAATAAACTCAATATTACTAGAAACTCTAATCCGTGAATTTTTCATCATAACCTTTATAAATTTCAAGTTCAATAATGCTAGTCAAAAGGTCCACAACTTCAAAATCAACGTTGCAGGCCTCTGGTGCAGGAGCACCTTGTAAGCTCAATTTTCTCCAAAATGTCATCTTTTAGTGAGCATGGTCAAATTATAGGATTTTAGTTAATGTTGAGTATATTGTGTTCAGAGTGGTCGATTAGACCATTTTATAATGTATTTGGAGCTAAGGGAGTTCAGTTGTGTCGTAGCTTGCAATCTAGCTAAATGTGGTAAGAAAAGTTGCTAAAAGATGCAAAAGTTGCAGAGTTCGAGGGAGTTGGAATGAAATAAAAATATGTTTAATAACCTTCAATTCCTCGAAGGAGAGGTTGTTGGTTTATTTTTACCCCATTTTCGTTTATCAAGAAGAACATTATTTTCTAGAAATTTATTGGTTTCTCTGAGGTTTCTTGTTGTTGTATGACCTCTATGGACTCTAAGATGATATTAAACTATTTGGATGTTGTAGATTAATGAATTAGCTTTCATTTTCATCTATTTAGAGGTTCTGACTCTTTGTATAGAAAACATTATATTGTTATTACTCCTACCTACTTTCATAGTGTTCTTGGATTGAGGGGTTTCATTATGTAATTCGACCCATTACACTTTTTCTGCCTACTGTAACTTGTGGAATGGGTCCTCTAACTTTCAAAATACATGGCTAACCCATTTAAAATCTTATGGGGTTATGGTTGGGTGTTTGGGATGATGTTCTAGGACTGTAGCAAGGTCTTTTCATGGTGAAAATTAGGGCTTCAAGTGGTGTTTTGACAAAACGTGGGAAGGATTGTCCATGTAATGTATTATTCACTATGTGTAGGGTCTAGTAAGTGTGTTTGGTGCTTTGTATGGGTCTGACAGGTCCTAGAGACAAGAGTTTCATTAAAACCCCAAGTATTTTGCTTGAAATTGAGGGTTTTGTGTATTAGGGGTCTAGAGGTCTTGGACCTAGAAACAAATTAGGAAATTGAAGATTTTGACACATAAAATACTTTTGTTTGAGGATTTTGAGTGAATATGTAGTGTTTAAAAGGTACTCTCTTTGTAAATTAGGCCAATTGAATAGCCTTTTCCAAGGTGGGTCTATTGGAAGTCAATGTTGGTCCAAAGGAGTTGATGCTGGGGTTTACCTATTTTTTATAACTTGAAAATGGGTATCTTAATGATCCCTGATTTTGTCAAGTTTATTGGAAAATCTTGGTGAAAAGGCCCTTGAACTGGGCTACCTATGCTACAAGGGAAAGCTTGGTAGAAGTTGGGATTTTTAGTTTAACATCTAGTTTTGCTTTGGAATCTGATTGATTCTCATTGATTTGCTATATTGAATGGTTTCCACCCCTCTCTACATCAAAAATGGTGTTTCTTGGTAAGTATATTAAGAGCCTTCCTCTAAATCTTTGAACAAGTTCATTATTGATCCCTACATGTACTGCATTAGCCTCTAGGTACTTTTCCAACTCTTCAAACACACTTAAAATCGCTAGTCTAATATCTAACCCTACAGAAATCTAACTCCATCATGTATGGAAAATATTGTGTAGCATAGACATGTTTGATAATTCCAAATAGCTCATTGCCTTCTTTCATAAAATGCTTTGGTGTGTTTCATAATTAATGCAATGTAATCAGTGATATCAATATTTTTGTTCTGTGTGTTTGTGAACATGTAGCATTGAAGCTCATGGCGAGGAAATCACCAAAGTCTCTAACACTAGAAGAATGTGTAGCTAAAAATGCAAGGAGAAGAGAATCAAAAAATGTATCTCGTGAAGCAAAGGAATTGTAGCCCATACAACCAAAAATTCCTGTGCAATCTAAGAGAGATGTCAAATTGGAAAAACAAAGGGCATGAATGATGAAAGTTCATGGAAGGATAGGAATGGATATAGAAGTTGGGGGAATATCATCACCCATAGGTTAAGCTCAAAGCACATCTCCAGTTGAAGACACATTGACAACATGTGGTTTTCAAGGTACATCAGAAATCACATCTCCAATTGAAGACACACCATCAAAAACATTGTGTTTTGAAATTACATAAAAAAAAACATCTCTATTTGAAGGCACTCCACAAATGACATCTCAAGTTGGAGGTACAACATCGTTTACATGTCAATCTCAAGGTATGTCATCAATTTCACCTCCAATTGAAGGTACATGATCTATCCCTGATGTTGTTGACCTTCCCAATATTGACAAAAATTTACATTTGAGAACTCCTCCTAGAGTTTTGCATAGAAAACCTACAATTTTTTATTGATACTAATTCCAATGTTTTGAAATTTATGCCTAATAATATTCCAAAATGTACATGTCAAAGATATGCACAAAGGATATGGAGTTTATTTTTTGCGAAGCTAAGCGAGGGTGGAAGATGCCAACTATTTATTGAAATGATGAGGCAACTCAAATTTAGGCCACCATGAAGGCTCTTGGGCTAAGAGTTTTGAATGACTCAAGTGAAAATTCCATTGTAAAGAACTTGATGAGTGCATACGAGAGCGTGGGTTCCACCTCACACATGAAGGATAGTTGTGCCACACGATGTGTGATGAAAAAAACACTGTTAAGTAGTCAAACAAATAATAAGGTGAACCTTACAAAGGCAAGTAAGTCTTTTAAAATAATTAGGTCATCTCTAATGAGAGCCAAAGGAGGGCATGAAAGAGTGGAGGATCCAAATAGAAATGAATTATGGGAATTTTTGGGTAGAGTGCCATAGAAAGACACAGGAATTTCTCAAGGATTGAGATCTTTAATTGTGTTCAAATTATTCGAAGGATAACACAAGGACCTCTCCTAATCAAAGAGATGTTTTAAGAAGGACAATTGGTAGTCAAAACCATAAGCCACATCCAATGCAATTTTTGGATACCACTCAAACCAATTTTTTTGCTGATTTTGTATAGATGTTTCCTGAAATTAAAATATGTCAAAGGTATTTTGAAATTCTATAGCCTTTTTATGTCAAAATAAATCACACACACACACACACTACTTTTTGTTGTACGGTTCATATTGATTTTTCTAACCATTATGATTTTTATCGATGTATATGTGTAGATATGCATACTGACAATGTTTTGCAATAATGTTACATAACGCCTCTGCCTAAATCGTCAAGGAAATTTTTGTCTTCCATTTTATGTGAAAGAGAGGATCGTCAATTTTTTTACAATTTTTTTTTTCCATGGCACATGTGATCATTATGGTGGCATGCAACATTTTCCAATTTTCCAACACATAGTACACACACAATTGGAGACAAAATTGTGGAATTTGGAAAATATAAGACAGTGGCATACAGTCTAAAAGATGGGAAAGAAGAAAAGAAGTGTGAATTAGTTAGTGATAAGATTCCAATGTATCAGTTTATGGGAATTTTTCATGATTAGGTGATCTATGAATATGAAACACATACACACAGAGCACAATGGTTGGAATCACATTTCAAGTTATGCAAGGACACATTTTCACTTAGTCATATTGTTTCAGTTGTCGACTTTGATGAGAACTACACACTACAACCACAGATTGAGGTGCAATCATAGTACTACAACTCCATGTAGGTTGATTTATTTGTGCATATAGCATTAACTCATGCAAATGATAGTACAAAGGAAAATAGGAAAGTATTGAGGGGGTATCACTTCTACATCAGTGATGATTGCACACATTCTATAGAGTTTGTTCAAGGTTTCTTTCATATGTTCTATGCTGATCTAGCTAGCAGGGGCATATCATTTAGTCAGCATATCATATGGTCAGATAGTTTTACATCACAATTCAAGAATGCTAGAATGTTTTACTAGTTGAGTAGGATGCATAGGATTAGTGGTGTTAAACATATGTGGAACTTATCAAAGGCCGAGCATGGAAAGGGGGAGCATGATGGAGCAGGTACATTTATCAAAAGAGCCCTAGAATGAGAAGAGTTAAAGTACACAAACAGTGTAAATTTGATAGATGCAAGATCAATTTTCAAGTGGTGTAATGGTGCAATGGGTCCAGGTAGTGAAGGTAATTCTTTTGTTCGTAGATTTTTTATTTAGTAGATGATACTAACATTGAAAAATATGAGGATTTTTGTACACTAACATGATCGAGTGAGCTACACTCTTTTAGAAGCTCCAATGCAAGTAGATGGACTATCCATACAAGGAAGATGGCATTCCTTTTTTATGTATGTACACTTCAATCATGGAATGATTGCGAGTCAACAAAGTAGTTTGATGAATGGTCTATATGAAGTTTAACCCCACTTGACACTTATCAGCTCTTAACAGCTCTACAAAACATGAATATGCAATCATCCATTAACTTTGATCATGTATCAGACCTACTAGAACTAGGTATTATATCTTACTTACAAGTTTTATTATCTTTCTCAGTAAATAAATCTAACAAGTTGAACATATCAATGCAAGGAATGTTTATGTGATGATTGCAGATGAAGAGAATGAAGAGGGTATAGATTATTACATGTGCCATTGTATCGAGGCCAAAAAAAAATTGGAGTCCCTAGTTATGGATGGAGAAAACTTAGAATATCATATAGGTTCAGTGGTTATTACTGGAACATGGCTTCAAAGGTATCTAGTTAATAATTTTGCAATTTGGTTGTTTGAGGACTTCGACACGCATCAAAAAATTCTTCACTATTCATACCTTGTCATTGCCACCAATGTTCATTTGATCAAATATAAGGGTAGAATTGTGAACAAGAACTTGTGGAAAGTGCATGAGTCTGACCACGAGGCAATACTCGACACAATAAATAGTAGAGCAAACCTAGAGGGTTCCCTGCATTGATTTGTAAGTATGCACATTGAATTTGTAAAGTCATGTTATTAATCACTCTTTTGGACCAACACCTTGCAATAATGATTTTTCACCATTATTGTTTGATGTCATATGCATTTACGACTATCATTGATCCTTTTCTGATTGTGACTATAGGTAATACTGATGTTTGTCAAAGTATATAAAAAAATAACAACATTGGTTGGTGGTGCAAGTATTCAGTGGTATGAGAAACATTGGTTGCTGGTGCATTTTCTGGTTGTCAATCTTCTCTTTCTTTTAAATCTCCTAGATTTATCAGATTCTTATATGCTACATGTTTTATGTTAAACCTCTCAATGATATATTTGAAATTTATACGTAGGGTCATCAATAGATGATAAAGTAGTGAAGGGGCACATCACCATTGTAGGACCTTCAATCAACCTCCTTATCTAGCATCCATGAAGGTGATAGTAGGTCTTGTCAGCTATATGACTAACATTATTCAGTTATTGCTTTTTTAATGATTTTTATGTGAGTCTATGTCTAGGATTGAGAGGCTTTTGTAGTTTTTTGGAATGCAAATAGCTAGGCTAGCTGAGGTGGAATAGAAAAAAAAAACTAGCTAGCAACTCCTTTTGTTTCTTCTCAAGTACAATAGATTTCATGATTTGTGTTGGAAATGTGAGGATTATTTCCCTGCATGTATTTCTACAAGTATTGAAAAATGGGAAGATTTTCAAGATTTTCTTCCATCACTATTGTAATATTTGTCATTGACTTAGTGTATTTTTTGATACACTAGAATTATGAGAAACTAATACATGCAAATGTGTATATTCCTTAATACATGCCTCAATTAAATGTGTATATTATATTTAAAATTAGTTGTAATGCTTCATGGTTTACATTTAAAGTTGTCTTCAAGGAAAATCATGTGGATTTATTGGTAAGAATGAAATAATGTTTAATATAATTGTAAAAAGGCATATTAGTAAGGTCTTTTGAACATTATACAATGAGGAAGTTACAAAATATATTAAAATATGATACAATGTAATAAATGGTCACTCCTTGTCAAGATGGGTGAAAGATAGCTTTTTATTGTGAAATCGTCTTGATTTTCATATAAAAAAAAAAATGAGACCATAGCTTGTTGCTTACTATTATGATTTGATATAATTTTTCCAAGCATCCATAGCTTGTTCGAAAGCACCTGTTTTAGGCTTTTAGCTATAGCAACAAGGTAGTGAATTGTTTGATAAAATGCTTTGGTAGACATGTATGAAAAATCTCATAGCATAGACAAGGCAATGAACTATTTGAAAAAATGCCTCAAAGAAATGTGATCTCATGGTGATGGAATTCCATGACAATCCATATCCATATGCATTCATCATGGCATTCCATCACCATGAGACTACATTTCTTTGAGGAATTTTTTCAATCATTTCACTGCCTTGTCTATTCTATTGCTTACTATTATGCTTCAATATATTTTTTCCAAGAATCCATAGCTTGTTCGAAAGCACTTGTTTTAGTCTTTTAGCCATAGTAGAAAAATAGTGAACTGTTTGACAAAATTATTTGGTAGACATGTATGAAAAATGTGGTAGCATAGAAAAGGTAGTGAATTGTTTGAAAAAATGGCTTAAAGAAATGCAGTCTCATGGTGATTATTGTCATTCCGTTCTGTCACCATGAGACCACATTTATTCGAGGCATTTTTTCAAACAGTTCATTGCCCTGTCTATGGCTTGTCATGGCCTTCCATCAGCATAAAACCACATTTCTTTGAGGCATTTTTTCAAATAATTCACTTCCTTGTCTATGATATTGCTTACTATTATGCTTTGACAGATTTTTTCCAAGCATCCATAGCTTGTTCGAAAGCACCTATTTTAGGCTTTTAGCCATAACATCAAGGAAGTGAACTATTCAATGAAATGCTCTGGTAGATATGTATGAAAAATGTCAAACTATAGACAAGGCAGTGAATTGTTTGAAAAGATGCCTCAAATAAATGTGTTTTCATGGTGATGGAATGCCATGATAGTCTATCACCATAGGCATCCATTATGGAATTCCATCACCATGAGACCACATTTCTTTGAGGCATATTTTCAAACAATTCACTGCCTTCTCTATGGCTTGTCATGGCATTCCATCAACATGAGACCAGTTTTCTTTGAGGCATGTTTTCAAAAAGTTCAATGCCTTGTCTATGCTATTCCTTACTATTATTATATGATATATTTTTTCCAAGCATCCATAGCTTGTTTGAAAGCATCTATTTTAGGCTTTTAGCCATAGCAACAAGGCAATGAACTATTTGATAAAATTATTTGGTAGAAATATATGAAAAATGTTGTAGCATAGACAGGGGAATGAACTATTTGAAAACATGCCTCAAAGAAATGTGATCTCATGGAATGCCATGAAAAGCTAAATCAATTGGCAATTTCTCCTAGTTATTAGTTATGCAATGTGAAGTAATTTCATAACTGCTTAGGTTGGCTTTGTAAAAAGCTATATTGTAATTGAAATTTTGTCATCTATCAGCATCTAGTCAGTCATTATGCAATGTGAATTGATTCTTTGAGTTTGAAAGATGTTGAATGCATGAATATAAACTACAAAAATATATTTTCTACATTTCATTAGTTAAAATATTTATTTTATTTTCTATCTATATCTCTATGCTATGAAAATTCCTTTAGATTTCAAAAAAGATAGTTTTTATCTCTTGTTATATAATTTTTTGGATTTTTTTTAAATCTGATTTTTTCTTGATTTTTTCAAACAAGCTTATACTTTTGGTTTGTCGATTTATTCCCCAAAATATTTTTGTTGCTATGACCAAAACAATAAATACAAATTGATATTGTACATAGGGCCTTAACATTGGTCTACCATCACACAAATAGAAAACTAAAAGGAGAAAATATGCAATGTTAAAGAAGAGTGAAAGCATAACTAAATTTTTCATTTCAAAGCAATTTTTTTGATGCATTTTTTCAAACAAGTCACTTCCTTGTCTATGCTATTGCTTACTATTATGCTTATGATATATTATTTTGAAGCATTCATAGCTTGTTCAAAATCACTTGTTTTAGGCTTTTAGCCATAGCAACAAGGCAACAAACTATTTGAGAAGATGCTTTGGTAGACATGTATGAAAAATGTGGTAACATAGATAAGGTAGGGAACTATTTGAAAAAATATTTGAGAGAAATTTGGTCTCATAGAATGCCATGATAAGAAAATGTAATTGGCAACTGCTCCTAGTATTAGTTATGCAATGTGAAGAAATTGCATAAGTGCTTAGGTTGACTTTGTACAAACTATATTGTAATTAAATTTTCTACATCTATCAACATCTACTTATTAGTTATGCAAAGTGAAGTAATGCTTTGACTTTGAAAGATGTGCAATGCAATGTAATCAACGACATGAATATAAACTACAAAAATCTATTTTTTACAATTCATTAGTTAAAATATTTATTGTATTTTCTCTCTATATATCTATATGCTATGGAAATACCTTGAAATTGTATTTAAAAGGATTAATAGGTCAGTTAGGTGGTATTTTCAAAATCAAGTTGTGAATGAATGGTAATTAAGTGAAAAATTGGCAAATTGCCATCTTAGAAGTCTAAAAAAGGGTGGTTATGATGGTTGATCAGCTCAAGGGGTATTTGGAAGGTGGTATCAAGATATATTTCTGTAATACCCCAAGTTGAGGGTTGATTTTGTTCAATTTCTAGTAAGAAAATATACTTTTGAAAACGTTGATCACTAGTTTTCTTTGTTTTCCTGAATTTTCATTGCCTTGCGCAAGACTGTACAAGTCTATCATGACTTGAGGCTTTGGATAATTGATTGAATATGTGTTTAATCTCTTTGCATCTTTTCTAAAGGTTTAAATCCATCGTTGGTGTGTGTGGGATCAACAAACCTGGTTACTACTCTATTGTCTGTGTTAGGGGTTTTGAGGGCAACACCATGACACATTAGCCAATCCACCTACTATTCTAACCCTATGGCTCGATGTATTGGCCTGCACCATGATTAGTTAAATGGTGTATGAATACTTTGGAGGCCGAGAGAATGAATAAACTCAATGGGGTGTGAAGCTCTAATGTTGATCAGGGGTGTTTCCACCATGAAATTAAGGAACTCAAGTAGTGAATCTGATAAATACTAAATTAATGGGATTGTGAGTGTCTTTTAAGTTAGGGTAGAGGTATTGTTGGGTGTTTGGACCTTTCGAAGGATTGGGGGAGGTATGGAGTTATGAGTTTCTTTAAAACCCTTGTTTTTGTGAAGGTTTAGGAGGGTTTGTGAGTACAAGAATAGAACAAGTTCTTGGGGCTCTTAAAATGGGAGAATCCTAAGTTTGGTGAGCATCCCTTAGACTATTTCAAGTTTCCTTTGTTTGGAGGTGAGTTTGTGACGGGATTCCTTTGGAAATTAGGCCTGATTGTGAAGCCTAAAGAAAGGGAGGTGTATTGTAAGTTCATGCGGGTTCAAAGGAGTTACTTATGGTTTTGTCATATGTTGTGTAAACCTAAAAAGGGTATCTTAATCCTCCTTTAAATGGTTAGGTGTTTTGGAAAGGTTGGGAGAAATTAGGCTTGGACTGGGTTTTGAGTGCTACAAGGGTGGATTGTTAGGTAAGGTGCTAAATAAAGAGTTCAGTTTGATGGGGCTTTGAGGTTATGTAGATTGCTCAAAATCGGTTGTATTAATCTTGTTAGGAGCCCCTCGAAAGTAGGTTGTCAGACTGATTGGGTTTGAGCCTCCTTGCCTCTGCATCAGTGAGGCACAAGTAATTGAAGCATTCCAAAGGATACAAACCACCACAAATGGATCTTATCTATATAATATGCTTTAGATGGGGCTTATTGAGCATTCAAAGGTAATTAATCAAGCATTAGATGTAGAAAAAATCCATGCCTACAATATTCAAGCATACAAATTACACAATACACATGACAACATCATTCAATAATGGCTATAGGAAAATAAGAGTTTCTTTAATAAAAAATCCAAAAGGCTATACAATGATATATATTGATAAAAGTATATAAATGTATCTAAAAAAACCATATAGGCTTAGTACAAATGAGCCATATGGAAATAAAATATCACATGTATATATCAATAGTACAAAATATATTTTCCAAAATACCACATAGGCATACAACAAACAAGACTAATACATAGTAATTTCCCTTTAGGGGAAGGAAATAGATCCCATGCTACCTTCAAAATTTGGCTGGATGGAGTGACTATTTCTTGTCTTGTCTTTCGAAGACGCTCGCTACTCCTCTTCACTCTGAACCTTCAACTGATACAACTAAAATTAAATATTTTAGAACATATAAATTGAATTGTGGAATGGCATATGACAAAATATAGACTCACTTACCACATCCATATAGTCATCATGCACATTTACAACATCACCACGTCCATGATCTGGAGTGAAAACCACCTATAGAAACCATGAAGATAGAAATTAAACTACATAAAATTAATGTGAAAATTTTCTATAATAGACCATAAAAGAGAAAATATAATGTCAAATCGACTTTAATCTTTTCCATACCTCTCTCAATGGATCGGAACTGGCTATTGCTACAACAACTCCATGGTTCATCATGCCACCAACATCACCGGGCCTATCTCTTGTCAGCATGTGAAAATGAAACAATATCTTAGGTATCATGTTGATATAGGAGAACATAATGTGACACGATCAAGGAATAATTGAATGCAATGTTTTTGTTTCTCATCAATTTTTTAGATTTGTATATACACAAAATTATGAAAAAATGGCTAACATAGATTTACAACACCATTAATGAATAAATGCTACCTCAGTGTATGTTGTTTGAGGATATGAATCGCAAGGTGTGGAGGAAGAAGGTGCACCAGAAAACTATTTGAAATCCAAAGAATTTTATGAGACAAACATTCAAATATAACATTCAACTATTCAAATGCAATAATAATATCTTTAATACTAGTTGCATACTTGTGGACTCATCATTGAGAATCAATTAGGGTCTATAGGAATAGATCATCCCTCATGAACAGCGCGACCCTGAAATTTCATCATATCAAAATTATACTAATTTAGTTATTCTTAAATTTCAAAATATATTTTAATAAATAACATTAAAATAACTTGCTAAATGTTACCTAAGTGTCAATGTCGAATGTATCATTCAAAATATCATATGTGAAATCCATCACATCTGTAATTGACATAGGTTCTCTAGCTTCATCATGAGCACCATGATAATTGTACATGCAAACAACACCACAAGCACCACAATGGTGGGGTGGAGCTTAGGGCCTACATGTCTCCTCCACACCAGGCTCTACTAGAGGAATCACACACTATAAAATGGTTTGGGTGAGTGAGCCAATCAACTTCATCATGTCCACCTCTACACTGTCCTTAATAATGGAAGGAACAATGAAATTCTCCACCATGGGTTTGCCTAAGGCTCTCGGTGCCAACTGTGGATTACGTCGTGCAGTAGGTCTATCGTGTGTGGAGCCCCCACCTCTACCTTGAAAGTCTAATATGTCAAAATAGTTTGGCATTCTATTAAGGAAAAAATCACAATACAGTTCCCTCAAAAATTATTGTGACACCTCATGGTTATTGCATGGAGGTTGGTCAAATACCATCCACCACCACTCCCAAAATTTGTTTTTAATTAACTCACAGTGGCACCTCTTGATGGTGTTTTTATGCACTTCACAACATAGGTAATACGTAGGTGCATTACCTCTCTTGAAAGACAATCTTCCACAATCAAATTGTAGAACACTATCCCAAGGTCTCTTGGATGTCTAGCCATGATGATGCTTGGAATATATTAGTTGTTTGATGTGATTTTTTTGGAATCACAAGGCGGTCTTACATGGTTAAAGTTGTAGAGAATTGGAGCAACAAATAGAGTTCTTCAGATATGAAATTATTGCACTTCACTGTAGGTTTAGACAACAGTCTTGGACTCCATTTCCTCATTAAATTTGGATTTACAATGTGCAATGAACCTTAGCACATATTGTTTCTAAAAAAAGGAGAAAAGGGCAAGGAAGAAGGATGGTTCCTGGACCTACAACTATCAATGAACAGTGATCATGGAGGTTCGTACTATGGACAGTTCCCTTAAATAGGATATGACTAAATCTGAATTCTCACAATGTCATGAAACCTATGCTCTCTTCTAAGGACTGCAAATATTCATCATTCATTCGCCATGTATATGTTAATAAAGATAAAGTTTAATGAGAAAATATGAAATTAAAGTCTAGGTTAACTTTATAAAGTCATCTACTAGCAACAAATGATCAAAAGTATGAACAAGGGAAGCATACACACAACAAAACACTTCATAACCAAAGACAACATACTAAATCTACCAAAGCTAATCTAAAGGAAACTTGAAACAACAAAGTAACTTGAAGCAAAGTTTTAACTAAACGGAGATGAATCATGAAACATGTGGAGAAACCCAAAAATACATCAAGAAATGACTGTATTTTCTATTATAATTTTTGCATCATGCCTTTACACAACTCAACTCTCTTCAAATGAGAGGAGGGGAGCCCTATTTATAGTTTTCAAAAAGAAAAATAAGTAGCCAAGATTCGATTCTATTGTGTGGCCAAGATTTACTTTACAGCAAGGTTTCACCTACCCCCAAATATATTTCATTTATAAAACATTTCTTGTCTTTTCCCTATTTTGTCATCTAGTGGTAGCACTGTAGCAATTTCGTCCTTTTGCTACAGCTACTCTTTGAGGAATTTTTCATCGATTACGGGGTTGCCCTCGCACTTCTTTAACGCTGCATACTCTACGAAGTTCATGATCTTTGGCTGGAGCTTATCCACTTCCATGATATCAGATCGCAGCACTTGGTAGCTCCATTCTTGGGAATTACTGACAAGATTCTTCCAGTCATCGTCATACTTTGCAGCATTGCTTTTGAACATCTCTGACTGGGTGAAGGCTCAAGCGACAAAACTCAAGAAATCTATGGTAACCTTAGCTGATATCCCATCTTCCATGTTCTTAAAGAAGTGGGGCTTTATGCTCTCAGGGTTTATCTCAACAATGGGTAGCTTGTACCCTGTTATTAGCTTGAGGTACCGAGTGTACTCCTCTCCAGAATTCCTTGCCCATTCGATATCCAGCGCTATCCATTCCGAGATCTACTCCAGCCTCTTCCTCTAGTGATCGAAGTATTGCTTTCATACATCCAATTACTAGTGGTCATCATCTTTGAGGGCGAGATCCTTCTCCTAAACCTCACTTGGCAATGCGATTATAGCCTCAATTTTTGGGTAGGCTGCTCTGTACTTCCCCGAGAACTCTTCATAGATCTGCCTTGTACCATTAAGAGTCCTTTGTACCTCTAAGAACTTATTTGCTATCCGGACAACCAAATTGATACCTTTGTTCCCCATGTCTAAGACCTGCCAGAACCAATTTTCCATAGTCTTATCTAAGCTCCTTCTCTTCTCCAATTTGTTGATCTCCTCTTGAGATAGCAGCTGAGGGGGGGTTGATGACGTCGTGGGCCTCTCATCTGGGGATGACCACTACTGAATATAGGTTGTTAGATCGGCCACTTGTGCTTTGATTTCCTCCTTAGAAACCATATCCTGTTGGATAAGATGTACCACCATGGCGACCAATTCCTAGAGGTGGTCGACCTTTTGCTCCCTTGTGGCCACTCCCAAATTGATGGTGGAGATGTTATAAGTTATCCCTTGTTCTCCAACCACCGGTGTTTCTATTTCTATCACCCTAGATCTAGAGGCATCCATGGCCATCTTCGATCTGATCTTTAGCTTTTTCTATTTCTTGGTGCTTATCCATGCTCTGGCCAGTATGGCTTCCAGCCTTACCTTAGGATCTTTCGAGGTGGGAGTCTTTTGCTTCAACTACCTCTCTAGCCAATCAGGTATTTGGGGCTCATCCTTGGGTGATTCACCTTGATTCCTGCCATCTTCCTTCTCAAGCTCAATGGCTCTGACAACAAGAGCCCTCTTATCAGTTCCCGCATCACCCTTCTCCTCATCAGAGTCATGTTCAGTGGGGGAATCAGTGTGCAACTACTCCTTGGGTGGATCCTCCCTTTCAACATCCCTCTCTTCTTCATTTTGATTGTGTTCATGCTCTTTGGGTTTCTCCTCTTTCTCATCTTCATGGAGGGATGCTTCCTCCTCCTTTTCTAGGGTTTTGCCATGCCTCTCAGATGGAGACCTGCTGCCTTTAGTCTCCGGAGCAGAAATTTCCTCTTCACATGCAAGCCGATCCTCAACTTCCTTATCCTTGATCTCCTTAAGCTACTTGCCCCACTCTTCATTGAGCTTAGGGTCATTTGTTTCCCTGATTAGTTCAACATCCAAATCCTTGCTACGCTCACTAGAGGATTTGTAGGCTACCTCATCTATCTCTTGGCATTCGAATAGTGAATGCTTGTGGTGTTCGAATTCCTCATCTTCTAGTGCCTTTGCAACCTCTAGCTATCATCACTCAAGCTCATCTGATATCTATATTGTCGCCTCCATTTTCTATGGTTCAGTTGGGGGAGGGAGAGTTGGAGCATGGGCCATAGCTTGAGCTATTGCAACATGAACCAATGGATTGGTAAGCATCCCTGAAATCTCAGATGGCACGTTTTGCATGTATTTCATAAAGGACTCTGTGAGGCTGAGGGCAAGCATCGTAGAAGTGGAAATGGAGGGGAGGGAAGGAGACATAAAGGAAGAGGAGACCAGTGAGGTCATGGCAGAGGATGAATCTACTATAATAATTTGCATGATTAGAGAGGTGGAAGTAAGGTGGATAGAGATATCCACCGCAGGCGGGGAGGAAGTAGAAACTACAAGCGAAGTATGCGGGGTGGTGGTAATAGTGGGAGAAATTACAGTAGATGGAGACCTCAATGGGTTAGATCTCTCTCCTCCTTTCCTGATGAGTAGACCTTTGGGCATCATATTCATTTCTGTGCCCCTAGTTGTTTTCCTTTTCTTCTTGGAAGGCTCGCGCTCCGAAGCCTTGCGGGCATAAACCTTTCATTTGGGCAACTATTCATTGGCTTCTTTCCTCTTTTTGGTTTTGACTGATGGTGGGGTTTTGGATGTTTCCCTAGTTTTAGCGGCAACCAATCCACCATCCCACTTGGTTCACTTTCCAGTCCCTTAAATGTCAAGGCAACCCCTTGTTGCTTTAATTGGGCCACCTGTTGGTCGATCCACATCTTTGTTTGGATCTCAATGGGTTTAGTGATAATGTCGATGTTGTCAAGCTCTCACTCATTCTAGTCAATTGCAAGGAGTGGAAAACTGGTGATGACATCATATCCTAGATTGATCACTATGTCCTCATCCTCTTCAAGCTGGTCAGGAACTAGGCACAAGTTTATTCTCTGTACATAAAGGCAGTCATGCACATGTAGTGCCACAATCGCACTTCAAGATCATGTTTACAATTAACCCATAAATCTTCAATGTTCTGGAGTTGGGCATACTCATGTCCTAGTTCCTTTCTGATATGTCCGTATGGGTCCATTTGGGGCCGAGTAGTATATTGCCAGAAGTGGTATTCGACCAACTCCCTTTCTAAGTACCCCATACACTGGGAGGTATGAATCTTGTACATCTCTTGGCAGAGCCCAATGGGGTAAGGTTTACCTGCCAGATGCTTATTGCTCAAGATGTTATGAATGTGTTGCAACTGTCAAGTCAGTTCCAAGAGTATAATCCAGTCATTGGGGTACCGAGGCAGCTTGTTTGGTCTTTTCGTGAATCCCTGGGCACAGATGTACATGAATTTTTGGAATTGTATGTAAAGGAAGGCGTATTGCTTGAGGAGGGCTTTGGCACTGTGGGAGACTCTTCTCTGAAAGTTGCCTCCTAGAGACTGAATGATCTAGGCAATGAATGCATCATTCACCCCACAATAGTCCTTCTTGAAGTTTTGGTACTACAGTTGGGGGTATTTATCATATGGCTTCAAGAGCTTTGCCCCCGATGTCTCACTGGGTACTGCAATCAATCCTTGATAATGCCGCTAATTAGCAAGGGAATACACCAAGTAGGAGGTCATGAAGAATTTGGAGGTCCTCTTCATGCTTGTAAACTACTTGTGGAAGCAATCACTGATTATCTCCACCCAATAGAAGGCAGTGTTATCACCACAGAGGATTTTCTCCATGAAGTAGAACATCCATTCTTCAAAGAAGGCCACAGCAGGAAGACCCATTACTCGGCTCAGCAAGGTCACGAGGTCATGGTAATCCTCAAAGCAATCACTACAAAAAAGTTCATGAGGGAGCTTGCCGACACTACCCCGCTTGTCCTTCAACAAGTATTGATTGATTAGCTTGTTGCATCTCAACGAATCCTGCTCCCATAATTCCTTACATTCCTCTATGGTGGGGGTCTCCGTGCTCGTAAAGGTTGAAATGTGGAAAGTTGTCGTTATACTCGATGGGGACATATCTATAAGGATATTCCCATCCAGATCCACTATAGTTCGGGTCTCAGGTTGATACGCTTCTACGCACACCATTACAAATTCTAGGGCCACCAAGGTCGGAGGGAAGCCTACAGCTCTGGCAATTCCACTGCTCCTTATCAACCTCATATTATCTTTCTTGCGATTCACCATGACTCTCTATGTAAATTCATCAACATCGACCTGACTGATATTAGTATCCGTGACATATTTGTGGTGATTCTGGATTGTAAGGGGACCCCTTGAAACTTGTATTTCATTTGATCCTTATCCTCCTTGCCTCAGGTTTCCTTTTCTATTCCTTTCCCCTTCTCCCTAGAAGCACCAAAAGTTTTTGCACCGGATTCCATAAATCCTGCACAAAAGACTTGAATTAACAACATGAAACATGAAAAAATGGCCTCGGATAAGTCCTTGCACATCAAGGCTAGCCCTACAACCATTATTCATATTCGATAATCACATAACATTTGATAAAAAATCATTAGAAATCAAGGCAGGTGACACGGGTTCTCAAGGTCAGAATTCCCTTCGCAAAATGTCGTTTGGAAGGGAATATGAGGCATGGACCTCCCAAAGGTGTTTTCCGAAGTTGGATTTTCTCAAATAAGGGTTGTCATTCAAGAAGGCCCAATTTTAGCAAGTGGGTTGAAGTTCATTTTAGATTTGGAGGTCATTTGAGCCCTCAATTAAGCATTTGAGTATCAGCAGCAGGAAGGCCGCCTGAAACGGCACAGGGGAGATGGAATTCCGGGCTCCAAAATTTCGAAGCTTGGACCGCCATCATCAGGAAGTAGTCACGGGTTGGCCATTCAAAAAAACAAAAATCAGGCAACAATTCGGGAGTGGAATTCCAAAGGGAAATCTGCAGAGATGAATTATAGGAGTTGGGAAAGCGAGGTGGCGAACAATGAGTTGGGACCTGGAGATCGAAAAGTCATTTCCAATTCGTCATGTAAAACAACGCTAGTGGGACGGAATTCTCGAGGTAGAATTTCAAAGTTTGGAGTCTGAAAGAAGCTCGGCCTTCAGATTTCCACTTGGATTCTGCCTTTGGCAAAAAGAGGACCGGGGTACGGGACTCGGAAAGACATCCCGGGACGGCCGTGTAAAACGACAAGAGTGACATGGAATTCTGGAGGTCGGGGTCCGGGTATACTTGGATTTTGGTTTCTCCCGAGGTCCAAGGTCCAGATGGACACTCGAGCTAGGCCGTCCGAATGGGAAAGTTATCTTGGAATTCCAGGAATGGAACTCCGGGGGTCAGATTCCGGGGATAGTTCATTTTTTTGCCGATTTCTTGATTTTTTGTAAGTTTGACATGGATTTGTTGCAGTCGGGGCCCGAGGGTTAGAAATACGCTCGAGGGAGGCCATGTAAAATGGTGGGGGCCCAACGGAAACCCATGAAGGGAAATTTGGAGGCTGAAATCCAGAATGAGTTTGCCCACTGTGAATTTTGAAGTTTAAGTTAGTTTTGCGCGAATGGCCATGGGAAAGTCTAGGACCGGGTAAAGTGGTCACCTGTTTTGTAGAACATCGATGGGGAGGTCCAACTCCAGTTTGAATTTTGACTCCCCAAACGATTGAGTTTTTCATTTTTTTAAACGTGGGTTTTTAGGGGGAGGGTACTTATCTACAAGATTTTAACCCTATTTAACATTTTTACTTCGTTTAAACTTAGAATTTGCCGAAAAAAAAGAAGAGGCACACGAATGATGAACGTACCTCGAAATACTAGACAAGAATGTTGTTGGCCATGCAGAGAATGTCGAAAAAGAGCTCGAATTCAGGGGCTAAAAATGTCAAATGCCTCGGAGTTCTCCAAATTTCTTATCATTTGGTCGCGTTAAAATGATAGCCAAAAAATATGATTTTATAGCCAAAATTGTCATTAATACTGTAAATTAATGCTCTGTACGATGGTTCGAAAGGTTGGTGAGTTCAAATCTCATGGGCGGTGGTGGACGACCCAGGGTCCAGTGGCCGGAAGGATGTCCAGTTGTGGCCATGAAGAACGACGAAGTTCAGGCAGAATACCAGAGACAACATTCTGGGAGGGGAAACCCAGTAGGTCAGATGTGGCAGGTAGGAAAGGTGTTCGGTCGTGGCTATCTATGACAGCCAACCCGAAATGGAAACCTACAAAGGGAAACTTGGAAGTGGAAATCCAGAAAGGGAAACCCAGAAGGGGAGACCCAAAAAGGCCAAACATTCAATCATTTGAAAAGAGAGGCAAGTTTGGTCAGACTTAATATGTAAATTTGGAGGTTGAGTTGACCCACTAGGGCGAAAAAAAGGACACGCAAAATGAGGCAAAGCCGAATTGGACCTGACAGACAAAAGAGAGAAGAGAGGGTCCCTGTTCCGAATGGGGCATGTATACAACAAGCACAACAACACCAATGGATGGGGAACCTCCTACATGCATGAGACAAAGGTTCATTGGTTTTTGGGTCTTTAAATAGGGCACACAACTTGGCTTTGCTAATTTCTAGTTTTTTTACATGTGCATATGACAAACCATTAGCATAAAATTATCTCATCTCATGCCTGTTAATTGACCAAAAAATCATTTTCTCGCTCATTTAAACTACATGAGTTAAAAATGACTTCAATGATTCAGCAATCCCTCTCCTATAAGGGTGGGTTTAGGCATGCTCAGTTAATCTTGCAGCTATTTGTTGAATCTCTCTTTTTTTTTTCAATTTGATTTTGAATATTTTTTTGTGTTCCTTGAGGATGGCTATGAATTGATGGAGGCATTTCAGGTTGTTCTTGGATAGGAGGCTCTTCATAAGGGGGTGATTGTGAACTCTCATTGTTTTGAGGGGGAGATTCATTCCCTGAAAATTAGAACAAAGTTTTATTATAAAAATCTATTTAAATTTGCATTCAAAATATAATTTGAAATTAATAGAATAAAAGTACACACCTCTTTGCAATCTTCAACCTCTCCGACGTGTTGGTGAAATCCTCATGGAAAATGGCAAGCTAAGGATGCAAACAATGGAAGAGATTTGGTGAGCATGAGTTGTAGACTTGAAATCCTCTTCCTCAAGCTGTGGGTTGAAGACAAAATGAGGGTTCCAAACCTGATTTTTGTTTTTTATGTCTGAAAAGACATTTTGTGCTCACCAAATTTGGCGCATGCCAAATTTATTTTTAGCCATTTGGTGTGCACCAAAGGTATTATTTCGGGGTTTTTTTATTGTTATTTTTAATTTGGCACCTAAATTGTGTCACAGATTGGTGCACTTACCTAAGAGTAATAAGTTTGAAATTATGTGACAACTGATTCACCCCCCCTCTTATTTGTCTTCCCTTGTGTTGCCAACAATTGGTATCAGAGTAGGTTTCGTGGAAGAAGTTTAACAACTTGAGGTGATCTGGGATGGCACCATACAAGAATGATAGTCTGAGATTTTATTGAACAAACTATTCTTTGTGGAAGACTCGAATGGTGTGTCATCTGAGATGCACTTGTGAATCCTACTAGCACATTACTTGCAATAGGTATGTTATCCCTCTAAATGGTCCTACTACTACTGCTGAGATTAGGGATCTTGAATATAACATCAGGGCTAATGAAGAATTGTTGAGTGCTTTGATTGATTCTGAGATGAGAAATGTTATGGATGTGAAAACTTCTTATGAGATCTAGAAAAAGCTGGAAACTTTATATGGAGGTGATGCTAATGTGAATATGGCTAAGCTATAGTGTCTAGAAGTAAAATATGAACTGTTGAAGATGGAAAATGATGAGAATATTGTTACTTACATTCAAAGAGTGAATAAACTTGTGTATGGTCTCAGATGTGCTAGTGGACAGGTGGATGAATAAGACATGGTTGCTAAAGTGCTTAGATATTTTCCTGATGCATAAAAAATTAAAGTTATAGCCATTGCAGAGCTCTGAACTCTAACAAATATAACCAGAGATATGTTAGTTGGTAAACTTATTGCTTTTGAGTTGATTGGATTTAGTGATGCCCTTCCTAAAAAAAAATTTGCATTCAAAGCTACTACTTCTGGGAGAGACAAGCAGAGATATGATCTAGGTGAAAGTTCTTCTAGAAAGGTATTTAGATATGAGGAAGAAATGAGATAGATTGAAGAAGAAGAAAAAGAAATGAATGAGCTTGAAGCACCTATTGTCAAAAGGGAAGTGAAAGGAGAAGGTAAGTATAAAGGAAAGTTTCCTATTAAATTTTTTTCTTGCAACAAGATAGGCCATTTTGCATCAAGGTGTCTAGAAAGAGTTCCTAAGCCAAGAACTTACAAGCATGAATTTCAAAAGAAGTGTTACTATGTTACTGATGAAGGTGTGACAGATGATGAATCTGACAAAGGGAATGCAAGTGAAGATGATTTTGTGTTTATTTCTATCAAAGAAAATAATGTTGTGTCTACTAAATCTGCTAGTTGTACAAATGTGGAGAAATCCATAGTTGCTCAAATTGAAGAAAAAGATGAATGGGTAATTAACAGTGGATTTTCACATCACATGATAGGTGATAAGAGTAAATTTGTAAGCCTAGAGAAGTATGATGGGGGTGTTGTAATATTTGGTGATAACAATGGTGGCATAATCCATGGTAGAGGATGTATTTATTTTCATGGTAAGAATAATAGTGATGATGTTATTTATGTTGAAGGTTTGAAGCATCATATTTTGAGTGTTGGATAGATGGTTGATACGGGATATAATCTTCAATTCAAGATGGAAAGTGCAGCATACTAGGAAAGTTCTGAAAAATGTGATTTATTCATGTACTAAAACAAAAGGTAACATCTTTCATCTGAATGCTAGTAGTAAAAGTTATCCGACTTCTCAAGTTCATGAAAGTTGGTTGTGGCATAAAAGAATGTGTCATATAAAATTTGACAATATTATCAAGATAAGTTCATCACAAGAAGTAAGAGATCTTCCTAAGTTGGTGAAGCCTACTAATACAATATTCAAGGAATGCCAACTGGGAAAACAAACTAGACTTTCATTTCATAGCAAATAATATTGTTCAAATGAATTGTTGGAGCTTGTGCATACTGACTTGTGTGGTCTTGCTAGAATCAAGAGTCTACAAGGTTATAGGTACTTCATTTTGCTTATTGATGATTACTCTAGGATGATGTGTGTTACTTTCTTAAGGGAGAAATATGAAGCTCTAGAAAATTTCAAGATCTTTAAGGCTAAGGTTGAGACAAAGGAAAATTTGAAGATTATGTGTCTAAGATCAAATAGAGGTGGTGAGTTTACTTCTGGTGAGTTTGATTCTTTTTGTGAAGAACATGGAATAAATAAACATTTATCTGCACCATAGACCCCTCAATGGAATGGAGTTGTGGAAATAAGAAACATAACAGTTCAAAATGATACTAGAACTATGATGTTGGAAGGAAATGTCCATCATATCCATTGGAGAGAAGCTGACAGTATTGATGTCTATATCCTTAACTAGGTACAAATTAAAGGTAATACTGGTAAAACTCCTTCTAAGCTATGGTTTGGTCATAAGCCTACTATTAGATATTTCAAGATATTTTGGAGTAAATGCTATATCAGGAGAGATGAAGATCTAGGAAAGTTTGATGCTAGAAGTGATGAAGGAATCTTTCTTGGTTATTCCAGTAATAGTAAGGCCTACCAATGCTACAACAAGAGATTGAAGAAAATGGTTGAAAGTTCAAATGTTAAGGTTGATGAAGACATTTCCAGATCCTCCAAAACTGATGGATATGATTTTGATGATCAGAATGATAGTAAAAACAAGATTCTAACTTGAAATCAAGTTTAGATCAGTTTGATGAATCAAGAAGAACAAGAAGAAGAAAAGATTGGTGAAATTACAAAAGAGAGACCTCAAGAGCCAGAAATTCAAGAACATTATAACACTCCAAGGTATGTGATATTGAATCATTCATAAAATAAGATTATAGGATATAAGAACAAAGGTTTCTAGACTAGGAGGAGAATTGCAGAAGAATACTATTTGATTTCAAAGGTTGAGCCAAGTAATGTAAATGAGGCATGCAAAGATGAACATTGGATTGAAGGAATGAAAGAAGAAATTTAGAAAATTGAGAAGAATAACTCATGGATTCTTGTTCCTAGACCCAAAGACAAAAATGTAATTGGAACTAAATGGGTTTTTAGAAAGAAACTGAATGAAACAGGTGAAATTATCAGAAACAAAGAAAGAATGGTATGTAAAGGATACTCTTAGATGGAAGGTATTGATTTTGAAGAAACTTTTGCTCCTATTGCTAGAATTCAAGCTGTGAGATTGTATCTTGCTTATGTTGCTTACAAAATCTATAAATTTTATCAAATGGATGTCAAGTCAGCATTTCTAAATGGCGAATTAGAGGAAGAGGTGTATATTGAGCAACCTGATGGATTTCAATTGACTCATTAGGGAGATATGGTTTTTCGGTTGAAGAAAGCATTGTATGGAATCAAACAAGCCCCTAGAGCTTGGTATGCTAGATTGGATAATTACTTGATGAAGCTTGGATTTAATAAAGGTATTGTTGGTAGTAATCTATATTTCAAGATTGATGATGATAAATATTTTTTTATGGAAATCTTTGTTGATGATATCATTTTTGGAGGAGATGATGGCTTGTGCATGAAGTTTTCTAATGAGATGCATAATGAGTTTGAGATATCAATGATTGGAGAGCTGAAATTATTTTTGGGATTGAAAATTACTTAGGTAGATGAAGGGATCTTTATATATCAGTCCAAGTATGTGAGAGAATAGTTGAAGAAGTTAGGTATGGAAGATTCAAAACTAGTCGGTACAACCATAGTGACCGGATGTAAGTTGACACAAGATGATGATTCTCCAAAGGAAAATTAGACTAGATACAAACTAATGATTGGTGGATTGTTGTGTATTTGACTCGAACTGGACCTGATATCATGAATTTTGTGTGCATTGTTGCTAAATTTCAAGCCGATCCTAAGGAATCTCATGTGATTGTAGTGAAGAGAATTTTTAGATACTTTAAGGGAACAATTGATTTTGGCCTATGGTATCCTAAAGGTGATGATCTTACTTTAAGTACCTTTACTGATGCTCATTGGGCAGGAGATGTGAACAATAGGAAAATTACTAGTGGTGGTGCATTTTTCTTGGGAAAGAAACTGATTTCATGGTAAAAAAAAGAAGAATAGTGTTTCCTTGTCTATTGTAGAGGTAAAATATATTGCTTCTGCTAACAATTGTACTCAAGTTTTATGGATTAAATAGATGCTAAAATATATCAGAGTTGTGTATGATTAACCTACTGCCATATTCTATGACAAATCAAGTGTTATTAACATATCTAAGAATTTGATGTTTCATTCAAAGACAAAGCATATATCTATCAAGTGGGAGATAAAGTGAGTGATAAGGAAGTCAAATTGGAGTATGTGCCTACTAAGGAAAAAATTACACATATCTTTAATAATCCTTTGCCTAAAGATACTTTTGATTATCTTAGAGGGAGGTTAGGGGTGATTACCCTTCCTAATCAAAACTAAGATCCATAGTTTTTGCATCAGTCCATGGATTCATAGTGATACCTTGATTTGGATTGATGTTGTTGTGGCTGCTACTCAGGGGGAGTAGTTAGATAATTTAGATATGTGGTTCAGAGCTTGTGTACCTTTTCCATTGATGTCAAAGGGGGAGAAGAGTAATGTGAAAAACTATGAAAGAGCTAAAAGTAAGGGGGAGAAGAGCAACATGAGAAGAGAAATGTGTAAAGGGGATATTGTTGAAAGAAGAGTTGGTTGCATTCATGGTGTATTTTTCACATCATGTGTTTCCATCAATGTCATGGGGGATATTATTGGATGTTATGGTTATCATTGATTTAAACACTATTAGCATTAATTTATTTAAGACTGTATATGTTGAGGATATTGAGAAAATTGTAATAAAAATGTTATAGGTTGTCTGTGAAGCAGTGAAGATCAGTACAATAGAAATTTCAGTATGTTGATAACTAGATATTTTGGATTAAAGGGTTTGTTATCAAGCCTATCTAGTTTCTACGCCATAATTTTTAGAGGTTTGCATGAAGATATAGGAAGTTATAAGTTTTAGTGTTGTGACAGCCATTCTGTTACTGCAAGTGGTGCTCATGGAAAAAGACAATGTGATTATGGTAATATGAGTTTTTACATATATTCCTATAGTGTTTGTGGATGTTTCTAGATCATTTTCTATGTATGTTTCACATCTGCATTGATCATTGTACTTGCAATCCAAGATTTTCTATTGTGTTAATTTTTTTCATGTTCATGGCTGACAAGGTGTATGAAGCATGTTGTGGATCTTTGAGGAAGAATCTTTCAAAGTGTTTTGTGTTTGAGGATATTTTTTTTTGTCTCTACTATGTTGTGACCAACTTTGGTTGATGCACATTGATAATCTTTATTGTTTTGGGCAAACATTTTGCATCCATTCTATTATTGTGTTGAAGCTGAAATAAAAGAATGTAATTTCTTGTTGCGGATATATATAAGCGATTATTTATCTCATTTGAAGGCAGAGCAAAGTCTGAAGAAGAGTGAAAGAAAGTGAAGAAGTGTTCATGTTTTTAACCGAAACTATACCATGCATTTGTAGATGCTACTTTCTTAGTTTAAAGAGTTAAAATTCTTTAGATGGTTTTAATTTGAATATTTTTTGTAAGACAATGATTCTTCCTTTGAGCAGTGCGCTCTAGGTTGTGCAGCTGAATGCATGTGCATTCCTCTTATATTCTTATTATACTTTTAATAGGGTATAACTCTTGGGTTAACCTCCACTGTGGTTTTTCCCCTAATAGGGTTTCCAAAAAAAAATTATTTGTGTTTTGTGTGTTTCTGATGTGTTTTTGATTCATGCTTTCACTATTAGTAATCAAATCTAAGAATTAAGGTTAATAAGAGTAATAATTTTGAAATTTTGTGACAACTGATTCACCCCCCTCCTCTCATTTTTCTGCCCTTGTGTTGCCAATACTCTAGCCTTAAAGGAAACATCTTACTCTTCATCATTTCACTATTACAATTACTTTCTTTCTTTCATCCTTCTCATAAATAATGCATTAACCCTTCTCTATCAACACCTTATATCCTTTTTTGATTAGTTGTCTAATACTCGTGAGATTGTGCTTTATGTCAAGGGAAAAATCAATATGATCAATCTCCTTTTTCTCATAGGTTGTTTGGTCTGAAACAAAATAGACCCTTTGCCCACAACTAGAACTATTTCATTGTTCCCCATTTTTATTTCAGACTTGATATTTCTATCAATGAAATACAATAAACTCTCATAACGACTCATGTGGTTGATACAACCATTATCTAAAACCACACTTCATCACTGCCTTGCTCAGCAATGTTGCACATGATGAAGGTCTTTTGTTGATTTCCTTTAGCTACTTTTTCATCAGCCACGTTTGCACTTTTCTTGGATTGATCATGTTACTTTTTAAGCTCTCACTTGCATAATGACCAAATATATGGAAATAATATCATTCAACATGGCTCTTATCACCCTTCTGACTCAAACTATTATTCTTCTTGGCTTGTCCAGAGACGGATTAAGAGCTACTTGCTCCCTCTTGGTTATGTGCTCATCCTAAGTTATCTTCTTCAGCTCTTCCATGTCCAGATCTTCCTCTACCACATTTGAAGTTTTTTCTACATCTCCCCTTGCCTATTGCATTAGCTTGAGATTTGAATTATTTCTCATAGGAAGAACTTGTAGAACTATTTAGGCATTTCTAATGGGTTTGCAGAGAACCCATCAACTCATCAACAAAAAACGTTGAGAGATCCTTTGCCTCTTCAATGGAAATCACAACTGCATCAAACTTTGTGGGTAAAACTCTAAGGATTTTCTCCATAATCCTCTACTCTTCCTTGGATTCTCTATTCACCCTTAATTGGTTTATCAAACTAGAGACTCTTGTGTGAAATTCTGAGATAGACTCACTATATTTCATTTGGAGACTCTCAAAATATTTTTGAAGCATCTGGATCTTCACCAATCTGACTTTAACAATCCCTTTGTAAATTATTTGGAGGATTTCCCAAGATTCCTTTGCATACTCAATTTTTTCTATTCTAGGAAAAATGGCTTTGTCAAGGCTACTTTAATTAGACTCAATGCTTTTGCATATTTCCTCCTTGTCTCCTTCAATTGAGTCTTCTAGTTAGTTGTGAAAGCAACATATGTTGTTGGATCATTCACATCATTGAACCCACTGATCACAAACACCCACAAATCATTTGCAAAAATTATGGTCTTCATTTTCTTTGCCCAAACATCATAGTTTAGACCATTGAAGGGTGGTGGCTGATGCTAATTCTTACTCTCATCTCCAACCATGTCTCCAAAAAATTAAACTTTAAACACCTAGAAAATAAATTCCCAACTCACTCAAGACTTAGGGCCAACTAGTGCTGATACCATGTGAAAATTTTAAAAGAAAATGCACATAGAGCTGCTCCTCAATTTCCCAAACAACTAGGAATACCAAACACAAAAAATATGGAATAATAAAGTAGGGCAGATTGGAGACACACAGTTGGGCATGCAAACTTTCTTCTTCTATTAAATCAAAAAATATTTTTTGCAAAGTGATTCATAAACATCAAACTAAAAACTACTTGCAACAATCTAGAGCTGCATACCAACTTACAACAAACTAGAGCTTCTGGGAGCTCCTTACAATAAAAATGAAGCTTCTGAGAGCTCTTTCTACTTCCTATTTGTTTGGAGTTATCTGTTGCTCCCTGCAATCTTTGAGCAATCTAGAGTTATCTGCTGCTCCTTGCACAAAACATTATTTGTTGGTGCTATAACTCACTTTCTTGCAAATCACCTGCAATATTCTTCTGCACTTAGCTACCAGACTAAATCTGACTAATGCATTCCTTCCTTTATGTCTATTTAAAAAATTCCCTCTTAGAATTCAAATTCACCTAACACAATAAATTCTAGAAATTCAAAAATTCCCACCACAATAAATTTTGGGCAATCACGAGCAGGACAAGAATAAAGATCCCAAAAATAAACTGCCATTGAAATGCTCCTGACAAGTAGGTGACAACAAGGGAGTTGACATGAGAAAGTAAAGAGGGCTCAAGTCAATAAATGTTTCCAATATTTTCTCATTATAATCTTATCAATTTGAATTACTTGATTTTCTCATGAAAGTAAATATAATTCAGAGATTATTTATTCTATGAGATTAAATTATTTAATAAAAATATATAATTAAAATAGAGTTAACATATATAAATATATATATATGAAAGTATAATTAAAGGAAATTTTAAATTTTATAAATGTTGAATAAAAAAGGAGTTTTAAAGTTTTATGAAACTTAATTTCAGGTTTTTACGAAAAATTGTATAATAAAAAACAGTTTACAATTTTCTGAAATTCTATCTAATTTTTGAAGGTCGACCTAATTTTTGAAAGTTAATCATTTGAGTAACCGACAAGCTAATTTTTCTGTAAAATTGTTGTGCATACACATCCGCAAAGGAGACATCATGTAACGTCTGAACTCGTGAAAGAGACTTTTAATTCTATGGCCGAAAAGCCTGTCAAATCGAAGCTTTAAATTTTATAAAGTTCAGTGTAATAAAAACGGAGTTTGAGTGATCCAAAAGCTAATTTACTGACAAAACAGTTTGGCATTCACCTTTAAGGACCGCTGGGCAAACTTCACATTGAACGCAACGTTAAACATGATCTAGGAGGCTTCCAATCTCTCACTGATAAATACACGAACAGCACAGGGTTCATCATGCAAGCCTTCACATTTTAAAAGAAAAACCCAAGGGAGCTTGCAGAGATTGGGATCATAATACTCAGGATGAGGTTATTCGTTATTGCAGTTGTTCTTAGTATTATGAATGCAGGTGTTTATGGTGCAGATCCTGATCCGCTCACGGACTTCGCTTCAGGATCAGAAAGCTTCACCCTCCGTGACCTGTTCACTAATGGAGATGTAACCATCGACTCCGGAGGAGTACGCGCTGCCACTTCACTCGACAAATTTCCTGCAACGAAGTAAGAATGTAATACTACTATTATTGTTATTGTTCTTCCCAACTCAACTTGTCTTGTAGATGCAGTGACAGAGTGTGGCATTGCAGATCACAGGGCCTGCAATATGTGAGGTTCAAGATGGTTCCGTGTGGGGTAAATTTACCGCATTCCCATCCCCGAGCCACAGAAATGCTTATTCTTATCTCAGGAGGGCCTCTTCAAGTTGGTTTTGTTGACACTCAAGGTAAAACATACTCCAGCCTTGCTTCGTTCATAACCCATTTCTGTGTTGTCGCAAAATAATTGAAGAAGTGACGTATTAAATTAGGTCAAGCTTTCATTGATATTCTGTATCCTGGAGATGTCACCATATTTCCAAGGGGAACATTGCATTTTGAGCTTAATGTTGGATCTAAAAAAGCTAACTATATCTCTGCTCTCAACAGTCAAAACCCTGGTGTTCTGGTAAGGTCAATACATATATTTTACAAGTTAGTCTTTTAATAACCCATTTTAAGGAGCATCACAATCGTTTAGTGTTGATCATGGCAGACAAGCAGCATGTCAGTATTAAAGCTTCCATTGAGAACCGTGGCAACAGCCTTCAACGTTACCCCACAGGTTGTAAAGGAAATGCATTCAACGATATATGCCAGTGGAAGGGGACTGAAAAAAACAAACAAAAGCGGCTGTGTTCCAGGGAGAGATATTACTGTAGACTTTTAAAATCGTATGTTATTTCGTACGCCCAAATGGCGTCCATTGGGAATGGTGCTCACTATTTGAATTGTATATCATCTGTGTTTCATTTTCTTTCAAATAAAAAAGGTATTGTTAATCTCTTTTCAGAGATATGTAAATCATATCTCAATATAGTCTGTATGGAAATCTCTTCTCTACCCAGCAGTCACTACCTGCCTTTGTATTGACGATTACATAAGCAACTGCTGCTGTTGTGCTGTCATATGCTTTAACCAAAGTTTTAGCAGAGAAATGACAAATCTCGTCCCAGGACCCACACTATCCTTGTCAAATCTTTTGATCTTATTTATGTGATGGATGCACTATGACAATAGCAAATTCTTCAAGCAAGAGACCCCTTGTCCATTATTTATGAATCGTTCTAAACTATCTTTATTCTCAATTATTATTAAATATTTGATGGTTATAAAAAAAAATTGCTATATTGGTCTATTTTTAAAATACTGTATTTATTTATTTCATCATGTGTTATTTTGTGTACTGTTTTTTTTTTCAGACTGCAGAATTGGGGCAGTGCATCTGGTCCCATAAACTAGACCTTGTGTCCTCTTGCTTGCGATAGGATGCTTTAGCCAATTGAGCTAGGCCCACTGCCCCTATTATGTGTATTGTTTACTTGATTATTATTATTATTATTTTATTTTTTTCATTCAGTAATTTTTTTAAATGTTATTTTCAATAATAAATAAAAATGAAATATGTGAAACATAATAATTTTTTTTTTTTAAAATTGTGAGTTTTCTTAATAATTATGATGATAAGATATTTTTTTAGTAGTTTATTATAATTAGATGAGAATTCATATGAATATAACTGTGCATAAATTTTGATGTTTTGGATCACATTTTGTATCATGAAGTGTGATTTGAAATGTCCACTCTTTTTGAATTGGGGAAAGGACCCAATAGATGAGTGTGGTCTACTAGCTATTATAAGGTGATTCAACAATGATTCTTTGCTTTTTATACCTTTACCTATTATTGGTAATGTGACAAACAAGTAGCCACTATGCTTTTACTTCAAAATGGATGCAAAGTATCGATTTTTGCAAGTTACCTCACATAAATAGTCAATCACATAGTGACAAATATGACAACTAATAATGCATGTGTTGATTAGCATGTTTTGGTCTAATTCTTGTTGATATAGTTTTGGACAACCCAAAAAAGATATAACTAATGTAAGTGCATTGTTAGTCTCTATAAGATTAGACAATATATTTTAAACTCTCAACTCATATATTAAAATAGGAGAGAAGGGTGAGTAGTTGTGTGGGGTTCAATTGTTGTTATAGCACATGTGCTTATAATATTTTTTCTTGCCACATATTTAAACTATATATTATGAATAATTAGTCCACATGTAAATAAAAAATTAATCAAATGTTTGTTAAGACAAACCCATACTTGAACACATGCAAACCTATGAATGTTATATAAAATTAACATAAGAATATTTATTAATAAGTTAAATACAATTTTATTTTTTTGTTTCAAATAATATATCATAACTATCCATCATAAGTGTGTCATTTCTAAAATAAGATTATCATTTAATTAAGTATTGTTGTTCAACATATATTATTCTTATGTGTACAACTACTTGGTAGCAATCTATATGCATTGGAAAATTTCATATTAATATTTTTTCCTATAAAAACCATAAAAGGTGAGCAAATATATTATTGATTTGATTGAATTTTTGATCACTTTTGCTCTGTGTTTTTTGGGCATTTTTTCGGCTTTTTCTCTCTCAACGGGAAAGTTTTCTGGCTCTAGCTGTGAAAGGTGGCGAACCTCGAGGAAGGGTGGCTATGCTTTCTTGGTGACAATGCATTTACAGGTGTGCCCATTCCTTACTTCTTTAATGCTGAGTGTTTGATGGAGACATCTCCTTCTCCCCTTTGCTGCTCGGTAGAGGTCGTACCCCCTTTCCCCCCCTCGAATTTGCTTAGGGCTTCTAAGGTCTCAAACATGCATAACATAGATACTCTCGCCAAACCAAGACCCAAATCCTTCTCCGAGGCGGTGGCTAATTTTGGTATCGCCATTGATGTGAGCGCGAGGTTTAACTTGTCGAACATCCATGGCATGTGTGAAACCAGTAAGAACACTGGGGATGTTCCCCTGCCTTTCTCTATTTCTCCAAATACGGAAATGCTAATAGAAATTGGGAAGGAAAAAAATTAGGTTAAGTAACTCGGCTATTTTTTTCTCTGCTGTTAAAATCGATAAATGCCCTCCTAGAAAATTTTTAGACAACTGGTTCCATAACTACTGGAACTTAAAGCTTGGTCTCCATATCTTGTTCTGGAGGTAAATCCAAAAAGGATTATATGTGATCTTCTTTGCTAATCAGGAATCCCAAGCTGAAGTGCTTAAAAAACAATCTTGGACCATCGGGTCTAACTCCTTTTGTGCCTTGGCTTGGTCCCCTGAGGCCATTCTTGAGGAAGTTCTTGCCCTCTCTGCCCCGCAGTGGATATTAGTTAAACAAATCCCGCCATTTCTATAGAGGTTCATTCCCCAAATGCTTGAACTGCTCGATAAGGTCATTCGAATGGATGACACTGTGAGATTGGTTCCTCATATGGATGCCAGGATACTTGTCTCATTGATTCCTGCTAGAGAGATTCTGGCTAACATTAACATTAACATATCTAAGGATAATTACTTCTATCCTATTGAAATTCTTGGAGGTTTGAACGCCTGCTTCTTGTGTAGAAGAGAAGGGCATCTGAGGAAGGACTGCCCCATTCTAAAAAAAAAAACCTTTGTCATCTAAACCCTCGCCCCTCCAAAACCCCTTTGCTTCTGCTAACCCCAATTTGGAACCCTCTGTGATCAAAACCCCACACTTTGCTGACCCTTCCAACCCCATTCCCACCATGGCCTCTAGCTCCCCATCCTTCCCTACTGCCCCTCCCCCTTCATCGCTCCCGGTTGTCTCCTTGTCCCCTCAAAATGAGTCTCAAAATGTTGGATTTTGAACAGTAATCAAAATCTCCAATAAATGCAGGCAGAGAACCAATAAACAGGTTAACACCTCCACTATGGTCTCCCAGTCTATAAATCTCCCTCCTACCTCCATCATGGACAACCCTATCCTAGCCGCTTCTCAGGAATACCATATTATCTCCCCCCCTTCAAGCTCAAGCAAAAAGGACCCCTTTGGAAATTTCATTGACTCAGCCCCCCCCTAAACTTCCCTCACAAGATGTTCAACAAGCTAAGTGATGACTATCTATTGGAGGTCATCCCGGCCCATAACCGCTCCATTGATTCCACTAATCTTCGCCCAAAGCAGTCAATGGATGTGGATATCCTTCCCCCCAATGCTTCTGATAATGATGATGAATTCATCGAAGATATCCCCTCATCTAAATGACAGGGAAGACCTCTGGGCTCCAAAAATAAAAACCCCTCTAGGAAAAAATAAGGGAATACCGCTTTTGTTGCTAAAACCCCAATCTTGGGATCGCCAGACCAGTGCTCTCCCCCCCCGCATGTTTCCTCATGAATTGCATCTCATGGAACATAAGGGGACTTGAATCCCCGGATAGGAAGTTTTTCATTAAGCATTTTTTAAATAACTCCATGGATTTGTTAATTTTGCAAGAAATTAAAGCTATAGGATTCGTTCTTGAATCCAACCTTAATTTCCTATGGAAGGATGCTATCAAAATTCATACCAATCACCCTAGGGGTAGGGGAGGGGTTGCGCTGCCAGTTAACTCGAGATGGGAGAAGTTTATCACTGGTAATGGGCTCTCCCCTTGTATAGAGTTGTTTGGATTACTATTAACTACAATAGCAATGTCTTTGGCATATGCTCAATTTATGCTTTGAATGACTATAGGGAGAGAGTGAGCCTCTAGGACTGGCTGGCTGCGCTCCCTAACATCTCGTGGTTCATGGGCGGGGACTTCAATATGATTGAATCCCAGGAAGATAAAGTTGGTGGTACTCTGTTTGCCTGGAAAGACCTTGAAAAATTCCACTGGAATAGAATGAAAAATTAAAAAAATCTCTTTGACCCTTTAACCGAAAGTAAAGACATGAATCTTGGCTTATGGCATACCTGGTGCAACTTTCAACAGGGTCCATCTAGAATATATTCTAGACTTGACCGATTCTATGCTAATAAAAATTTCTTCTCTGTCTTACCGGATAACTTGGGCAACTTTGTCCTCGTCACCGCCACTCCCCTCTCCGATCATCATCCTATCTCCATCCGTATTAGAACTAACACCTCCCCTGTGCTCAAAAAAGTCTCCAATCCCATGTTTTTCCTAAACACTAATATTCTCAAGGATGAGGACGCTCTTGCTGCCATCCATATCATTAGGCTCATTAATAAGAATAACTTCCATTTCAGCTCTCACATGGAGAGATGGAACATGAACATTCTTTTCTAGTAGAACCTATTAAAAACCTTAGGCCAAAAAGGAGCCAAAGACTATAGATTTACCGAAAAAAAGCTCTCCTCAGAACTTTAGAGAGCTGAAGCTAACATCCAAGCAAACCCCTCTAACAATGATCTCATCTCCCATGTGATTAAGACTAAGGAAGCCCTTAGACAACACCAACAGGTTAAAACTAGAGGAGCCAAAATTAGATCTCGTGCTCACTGGCTCCTATTTGGGGATAGGGGCTCAAAATTCTTCTTCGATCTCCTCAAGCACAAGCAATCCAATGAGAATATTGAGAGAATTATAGTTAACAATCAAGAAATTGTTGACCTTGACAGTATCAAAGAGGCCTTTGCAGATTTTTATAAAGATCTTTTTACCTCTAAAGACTCGGTGGAGGCTACCTCCCTTAGGAATAAATGCAGAACTCTTATCCCTAATAGGATCTCCACTATGGATGTTGACCTGCTATCTAAAGATATCTCCCTGGAGGAAATTGATAATGCCATTAACTCCCTTAGCAATGACAAGGCCCCTGGGCCCGATGGTCTCCCTGTGGAGTTTTACAAGGCCAACTCTGATTGGATATGCAAAGATCTTCTTGATCTCTACTTGGAAGCCCTAGATAGGGGATCCCTGGGTACCTCCATCAATGGGGGTATTATTAAATTAATTCCCAAAGATAAAGACAAAGCTCTCATAAAAAATTGGAGACCTATCACCCTCAATGTTTCTTATAAATTTTTTGCCATGATCTTGGCTCTTAGTCTTGAGAAAATCCTGCCTAAATTTGTCTACTCTACCCAAACTAGTTTCATTAAAGGAAGGCATATTCTTGAGAATCTGATCACCAGCTAGGAAGCAATGAATTGAGCCAACTTCTCTTAGCAAAACTCTGATTTGTTTCTCCTGGACTTCGAAAAGGCCTATGACAGGGTTCAATGGAACTTTATCTCCATGATGCTTGAGGCTTTTGGATTTCCTAGTACATTCTGTAAATCTATTAAGATGTTACTTAATGATGCTTTTGCCTAGGTTGATATCAATGGCTCCATCTCGAACCCCTTCCCCCTAGGTAAATCCATCAGACAAGGTTGCCCCTTGGCCCCTACCCTCTTTGTTATTGCCTCTGATGCCCTTTACTACATTCTTCGAGATAACTCAATATACCCTACAGTCAAGGGCATATCTCTCCCTAATAATGAAGAGCTCATAAACTGCCAATTTGCTGATGACACTGCTATCTTCTTTGAAGCCACTGCCCACAACTTTGAAGCCCTGCAAAACAAGCTTAGTCTCTTTTGCTCTATCTCTGGTGCTCGTATTTCTCACCCCAATTCTATATGTCTGGGATGGGTTGAACAACCCCCTGATGGTTTTAAAAGCTATGACTATTAATGGGGAGGCCTGTAGAAAATTGTGAGATATCTAGGCATACCTTTCTCTATTGACCCCTCCCTTAAGGATATGTGGTCTTGGGTAAAAGAGAAAATCACTAAAACACTCGATAAGTGGCACAATAGGTCCTTATCCTTGGCTGGCAAAGTTCAGGTTTGCCAAAAAATTCTCTCTTCCTACAATATCTACTATTCATCAACTTGGATGTTTAGTAACTACCAAATCTTGGAAATTCAAAAAGCTATCAGAAACTTTCTCTGGTTGGATGGTAAAGGCAATAGGAAAATGCATGTTGTTAAATGGGATTGGTGTCATACTGATAAACTCCTAGTGGGTTTGGGTTTGAAGGACCTTAAACTCCAAGGGATTGCCCTTGCCACCAAATGGATTTTTCACTCTATGGACGACAATGATCCGTGGAAGGTCCTTATTAGAAACAATATTGAAAGGGGATTCCCCAAAAATGCAAAACATTGGAAAAATCTGCCCTTCAATGATCTGACCATCGGAGACTTTCCTATTTCTGTTCAAGGATCTACTGTTTTTAGGTCCATATGGAAAGCCTGGAATCATGTTAAGATCTTTATCACTAACAAGGCCTTCTGTGATGATTGTCATCTTTATGGTGAAAGATCCATTTGGTGGAACCTTCATTCTTCTGGCAAACCCCTCACCCTCTCCCAGGGCTACTCTGCTAGATACTGGAATAATAGGGGCATCTCTCAATTAGTTGACCTCTTTGAGCAAGATAGGTTAATTGGTTGGGATGATCTCAGAAGCAAATTTAATATCCCGACCTCCCAGAAGAAAACTTATAATATGATTATTAAAGCTACCAATGACTTACCTTCTACTTTCCATATGGACTCTCATAGATACTTAAACTGCAAATGGCCAGATGGGACCATTATATCTAGAATTAAAGCCAAAAATGTTTACAAGGTGATTGGATATAATGATGCCATCATCGACCATGTCAATACTATTTGGTACACCACCCTGGATATTTTCTCTTGGAAGAACTACTTTAATATTCTTTGGAAAGGATCTATAGAACCTAAAATAAAATGTTTTAAATGGCTGTCGATTCTTGACAGACTCCCAATTAGAAAAGACAAATCTACGACTGATTACTGTAACTTATGCAAAATGTATGAATCAGGAAGGCACATTCTCTTTGACTCTATTTTTTTTAAGGAAATTTGGAATATGTTTGGTATCAATTATCCTATGATTATTAATACTCTTGAAATCATCACTAGGCATATTGATGGGCTTAATAAGGATACTAATATGTTTTGGAACATTCTCTCTTCTAAAATCCTATGGTAGGTTTGGAAATGCAAAAATGAGGAAAGGTTTCAGAACACCCCTAGGGTTCTTACTAAGTCTTTTCAAAAACTCATATATTTTAAAATCTTCTTGCAGGTTCATACTACCATGATGATGGATAGGAAGAATCTGAAAAGGTTCTTGAAGACGGGATACGCCACCTTCTTCATCTATGAGATGAAGAATGATTACAAATGGAGGAGGAATGTGGATAATCTGTAGATCTTCGAGAGGACTTACAAAATGTTTATCAAGGAGGTTAAGAACCAAAAGAACTCTAAGAAGGACCAATTCCTTATGCTTGCTCAAATCCAGGAGAACAAAAAAATTGTGTGGATGGAGGGTTCTATGGGGTGGACAGCCTGGGTTGACACCCATGATGATATTTTACTTTAATCTTCTAATTACCTATTGGTAATTTTTGTCTAGGACTTGCGGTTTCGTTGTCTTCTTGCTCCTCTTATTGAGAGGCTTGGCCTCTTGCCTCTATAAATCTCGATGTAACTGACTCTGTTTTTTTGTGACCTCCTTATCTATAATATAAAAAATAAAAGGTGAGCACAATAAGTACCTTGTATTTTCACATGAAATGTGAAGAATTATCATAAAGTTTTAGCATTCAATTATCGATCATTGTGTGTTGGATATAAGCTATATTTTAAATAATAATCTATTATTTTTATAACAATAAATATTTATTGTGTTCAACTACTGATTCATTTGTGTTGGATATAAAATTAGAGATAACAAAGTTTTATGGTTACCAATAGGTATTTGGTCCATTTAGCCTACATGTAAGTTATATACTAAATAAAATATGATATTCAGATAGCCTGAATAAGTTTTAGTCCAACTTTTAAAAAGTTAGTTTTGGGAAACTTCTCATTAGACGTGCTAGATGCAACCTCCAAACCATAGTTCTAAATAGATAAGAAGCCAATTCACATTTTTGAAAAATGAATATCTTATGATATTTCATGCAACTACTTCATATTCCCAAAATTAACCCATACACTACTCACCCCTCTCTCTTATATTAATTTTTTATGAAGATGCATTATTGTCTCCACTAACAAAACCTATATATGTTAAATGATAATTGATATTCAATTAACATTTATAGATCTTTCCGCTTTGATATCTATTTATCATGCCGGTAAGAATTCCTTGATATGGGAAAGCCTCAGGTCAAGTAGACATACAATTAAGATCAATGACTTAAAACTGTTAAACGAATTGATTGACCATGCAAACGATCCTACACAAGCATGTAGCATACCTTACCTTATTTGAGAAAGAATTTATTGCAAATATAGCTATGATAATGATATCAAAGGTTTAGAATAAACAGGAAAGGATTTGGACTACGATGAAAGCAGTCTTAGAGAGTAATAGTTCTTAAATGTAGAAGGTACAACAGCACGAGATTAATAACGGAGAAGGCAACGACGACTATCACTTTGCCAACGTAAGTTTTGTGAATAGTTGGTTAAGTCGCTCACGATTGTTAAATGTAACGAGAAGAAGGAAAGGATGACCATCAATTTTGACACTCAAATCGTGAACAGTTGATCAATGTCACGTGAAATGCCTATTTTTCTTAGTTATTTGTTCGACAAAAAAAAGGGCCAGCCACAAGAAACTGCATCTCATTTTCTTCTAATCTTCTACTTTTGTGAATATTACAAGAGTTTGGATTGCACCCAACGGCGGCGTCACCCTGCGAAGACATCACCGACGTTGTCTGCTCTCTGGTGGTCGATTCCATTGCAACCAAAAAATTTAAATGTCACGTTTTACAAAACTCTGTCAATATCGAATGCCGAATATCAACAGAGGATTTGTTGTCTCCATAGTGACTTGTGCAAACCGGTCCTTACATTAACCTATCATGGATACAATAGTTTTATGGATTTGTAGAAAGTGCAGTGAAAAATGTCAATAGCGACTGCAACACGGTTAAGGAGATGTTATTGCACGACCAAGAGTATGCAAAATCTAGCTAAACCGCAAGCGCCGTGCTCCCAGCACAATCCTTGGTCACGCTGCAAAGAACGGTGATTTAACTATGGTTTCCAATTTTCTGAAAGGTAAACTGACATTAAACAAATGTTAACATTATTTTAAACATCTCGGAAATTGTGTGTCTTAGAGTTAGGTCCTAATTCTTAAGTGCTAGGACCCAATTTTTAATATGTTTTCAGCAGCATTTTAATGATTCAAATTCAAGTTTCAAATGTCGGTTTGTGTAATGTATTTTTTGAGAAAATAGATAAGCACCTATAAATACAAGTTATTTTATCAATTCAAATATGACACGTATAATCAAGAGATCATAAGAGAAAAGTTAACAATCATCTACAACAACAATCAGGATCATTTCATCATGTCAAGATTCATGTGTGTTCATATTATGTTTTGGAGCTAACATTGTGTTGTAGGTTTCAAGCATTCAAGCATCAAACGAAGCAAATCATTCAATCCAATTCATGCAAGATCCAAACCTTAGAGAGGTGTTTGAATTGAGTCTTCTAAGGGAAACCATTAAGGGTTTGGTGATTCATGATATAGCATTGTACATTTATCAAATATTTCCATTTTGTCATTATTTTATCATCAAGGTTTAATTACCAAACCAAGGTTTGACAAAGATAAACCCCTATTCACCCAAAAAAAAACATTTTCCCCTCTCTTTGTGTGTGCAGATTTGCAAGTGAAGAAGAACTAAAATTGGATAAAAAATGCTATTTTGCAAAGTTGTCAAAGTTGTCATAAAATTTGTAAAGCCATGGAAACTCAACTACATAATTTATTTCCGACTCTTCGACAATAGAAACTCAAGATATCAAGAGCTAAGATATGAGATTAGAGGATTGTGAAATCAAATTTTGGACACTCAACACTCACTTTTGGAACCTAGTACATGTCAATATACCCTTCTCAGATTAGTTTGAAAGTTATCGCTTTTGTTTGTGCTATCCTTAATTTCTATATTTCAATTGTTGCATCACATAATTGAGTTCATTAAGTGTTTTATTTTTATCGCCCCAAAGTGCATTTCAGTCATTTCTATCATTAGGAAACAAAAGATCCCTATCCCCATAGATTTGACTCACCTCAAGGTTGAAATTGAAGTCTATCCTTGGGAGATCTCCTTTTCTAATGAAACTAGAAAAATTGAGGGAGTCATAGATCATCTTTTCATTTTGGTGAACCTACCTCACCCATATCCCCTTCTTTTATGTTTCATTCTCATGAACCCAACATTCTTACATTATAAGCTTTCTAATTTGGTACTTTCAAAACCCTAGATCTAAGATTTGCATTAGTTTGCATTACATCTCATTTAGGGTTTTCAAAATTGCATTAGCTTATGTAATGGAATAACTTTCACAATAAAAGAATATGATAGGAAATATGCTACAAATACTAAATAATAACTTAGAATAACAAAGCCACTTCAAGGGGGAAAACCTTCAAATAACTCCAATTAGAACACAATTCACCATTTAATGATGAAATAATATTTACAACCTCCTATATATACCCATTTATACCTAAGATATCACCCAAGCTGGCTTAGATAACCCTATATAAGCCTTAGACCATCCTAATCAACTAAATACCAATATAGTAATGATAATATGACTTAATTAAGAGTTAAGATAGCTACAAGCCAATTATTTCTAACTTGATGTACTCTAATATTAAGCGTGTAGAATGCCCCCCTCTTTAGTTAAGCATTATCCTCAGTGCTGGGAAATTTTGGATGCTTTTGAATGAACTCCTTGTTCTCCCATGTGGCATCTTCAATTTGTAAATTCTTCCACTGGATGAGATACTGAGTGAGTTTTCTAGTTCTTAGATTTCTTGTGCATTAATGAAGAATACATCCTACTTCCAATATGATTCTTCTTTCTTCATCGAACTTTGGTAATATTGTCTTAGTAGGGATATTATTCCCAATTACCTTCTTCAAATAAGAAACATGAAAAATCGAGTGTAGTTTTTTGATTTATGGAAATTCAAGCTTGTAGGCAACACAACATATCTTCTGCATGATTTGATATGGACCATAATATTTTGGACATAACTTGTTATTCTTTGATTGTTGTTTCAACGGAATTTTCTTGTAAGGTTGCAATCTCATGAAAACTCAATATTCAACTTCAAAACTTCCTTCACTATGATGTTGGTCTTCCTATTTCTTCATTTAGTTTTGTGTCATGGATAGATTCTCTTTTAAGTCCTAAAAGTATTTGTTGTTGATAAATCAAGTGGTCCTCCACAACATGAACTCTTGGTGACAACTTTAATGCTGATGTGATCTATACAATGCCATAAATGGAGACATTTTTCTATGAACTATGGAAGGAACTATTATACAATCATTCTAATAGTTGTGGACACTCTACCCATTGAGACTGTTTTTCTGAAGTGAAACAACATAGGTATCCTTCTAAAAACTTATTAACAACATTTGTTTACCCATTAGACTACAAATGATATGATGTAGGAGCATCCAGTGGTGTAAGGGAAATCTTGCATCACCCAAAAACATCTTTAGTTTCATTTAGTCTTTTGTATATGTTTTTGCATTTTGGATACCCTTTTAGTCAAAGCAGAATTCACAAATTTCATAACTCGTTTTTTGCTTTTTTCTGCTCAACTGTTATTTTTTGCAGGTGTGAGGAGGCAAAAATTTAAGGGAATCTTCAAGACAGTAAAATAAGCACTTTGGTGAGAAAATCAGGTTAAGATCATTCCTGGTTTGAAATTTATTCAAGTTTTAGTTTCTTCTTTTTGCCTTATAAAATCTTCAAAGCCAATTTTGAGGTACTTAGAGGCTTCGAATTGGTCTGAAACTTGGCGGAAAATGAAAGTATTATGATTGAAGATCCGACAATCGGATCTTAAGTTAGGGCTTCCAAAAGTTGGTGCATTATTAGAATGTTGTTTTTGGCTCCAAACGGAGAATGGGGCTATTTATGGGATAGCTTCTGATTTTTTTGGGTAGTTTTTGGGGAAAGAAGATCGTATACTGTGAAAGGGGGCAATTTTTGTATTTTTTTTGTAATTTGCATGTATTTCAAAACTCGATGGGATCCTCTACATGTAATAATTTCATTATTCTGAATACAATAAGATTCTCTGGTTTTTTTGCGTGGATTTTTGTGACTCGGGTTGACACCCTCATCATGATATGAAGAAGTGTGAGCCAATTGAGTACCCAAAAATTTGAATAAATCTGTCCAAAAGTTACTAGTAAAGATAGGATCAAGCTCACTAACAATAACCTTAGGTATACCATGTAGATTTTCAATGTTCTCCAAAAATTATTTTTCCACTATACTTGCTATAAAAAGATGTGATAACGCAATAAATGTGCATATTTAGTGAGGTGATCCACTACTGCCATGGTGAAATTCTTACCATTAGGTCTTGGAAGCCCAGTGATGAAGTCCATAGAGAACTCTTTCCAACACTAGCTAGGAATAACTAATGGTTGTAAGAAATCGGGTGTCTTTTAATTGTCTACCCTTTATTTAGTTGAGAAATAAAATATTTTGCCACAAATTTTTGAACATCCCCTTTGAGCCCTCCCCAAAAGAAGTCTTTCTTTAGCCAATGATATTCCTTCAAATATCATAAATGGCCACCCACTAGAGACACATGTAGCTCTATGCGAATATTTTTTTTGAGAGAAGAATCCTTGCAAAGATATAATCACTCTTTATGCCACAAGGTATCACCCTTCAAAAAAACTTATCTAGACTACTAGGATTACTTTGTAATTGTTAAATGAGATTGCTAGTAGCCATATCATTTTTCCACTCTTATTTGGTTTCTCCCACCCAATGTTCATGTAATATTGAAAAGTCATGCAATAAAGCTTCATCCTTCCTCAATAGTGCATATGCCACAATATTTTCCTTCCCTTTCTTACATACAATCTCAAAATCATATCCCAACATCTAAGTAACCAATTTTTTTCATTCTTCAGAAGATAATCTTTGTTCCAAACATATTTTAGGCTATCATGATCTATATTAACCTTTAAGCATCTACCCATTAAATAAGACCTCCATTATTTTATTGCATGAAGTATAGCTACTATTTCCTTCTCATGAATGGGTTTGACTTGATTCTTACCCTTTAGTTGAAGATTCTCTAAAGAATAGGTCGACCCTCTTGCATCATAACTATGCCTATACCATTTCTTGAAGCATCACATTCCAGAATAAAATCTTTTATTAAATCAAGAGTGGAAAGCACTAGAGTTGTGCACATAGGCTCCTTTAACATTTAAATATTTGAATTAGCAAATTCATTCCAATGAAAAGAATCCTTATTCAATAAATTTGTGAGGGGTGCTGCTATATGACCATAATTCTTCACAAATATTCTATAGTATCCCATCAATCCAAAAAAGACACTTAATTTGTTAATAGATTTGGGAATAGGTCATTCCATGATAGCCTTAATTTTGTTAGGATCAACCTTTACTCCTTCATGTGAAACTATGTGTCCAAATTACTCCACCTCATGAAGACCTAAAGAACACTTGGATGGCTTAGAATAGAGTTTATGCTCTTCAAGAACCTGTAATTCTTAATCTACATGTTGCAAGTGTTCTCCCCATGTCTTTCTATAAATCAATATATCATAAAAAAAAACGAATACAAACTTCCTCAAGAACTTTTTAAATATTGAGTTCATCAAACTTTGAAATATAGATGGGCCATTGGTCAGATCAAATTACATCACCAAAAACTTATAATGGACCTCATGAGTCCTAAATTTTTTCTTACAAATACCTTCTTCCTTAGTTCAAATATAGTGGTAGTCGAATCTAAGATCTAACATTGAAAAATACATAGCTCGATTCAATTCATATAGTAAATCATCAATGACTGGAATAGATAACTTATCTTTCATGGTGGACATGTTGAGCACTCTATAGTCCAAAAAAAAGTACCAAGTTTCATCCTTCTTCTTGTTCATGGTGTTTTCTACACAACAACAACTCAAACAAAATACTGAAATCTTACCTCTCTTGAAAGGTAAATCTCTATCAGAAAGCATCAAGAGATAACCCCAAGGTCTCTAATGTCAAATCTAGACAATGCAAAAAAACCTTAGTGACAAATGTGAAAATGTTGGTAATCACAAAGGGCCTTACAAAACAACTACTAGAAATTCCAAACTCATCATATTTTGTAGTATTTTGATGCTTTTAATCCTAAAACTAACCTAGATTTAAAGAAATATCAAAAGATATAATGGGAGATTTAGAGAGAGATTTTTTGGAAAGTAAACTAAACTTAAGACCAACAATGTAGATGAATCAACACTTGAAGTGGACCAATCCTTCAAAACTAAATTCTACTAAACCCATATTAAACCTCTAGTATCACAAAAGTAGTGCAATCTTTTAAGGAATTAAAATGTTTTCAAACAATAAGCATTCATAAAAATCAACCTTATCCAATGATTGAAATTAATAAACACCCATAACTAAACTTATCACATAGAATCAAGGCCTAGGCTAACTTTACACAAAAAATTACAATCAACAAGATGCTAAATGTATGGACCAAATATCGCTCAAACACTTCAAATATTAAACCATAAACACCATTGCATCACATCTAACTCTAAAATATAACTTGCAATTGATATCTTAAGAGAAAATTTAAAGATATGGAATAACCAAAACCATGCAAAGTGGAACAACACAAGAAAGAGCACCAAAGAACAATGTATTTACTTATATTTAACCACCCAAATTTGCAATAATTTAGTATTCTCAATGTTTCAACACTTTCTCTCATAAATTTCTAACTCCTATCTCAACTAAAGCTATTACAACAATGTCTAATCCCCAAAAATGAAGCCAGAGCCCCAATTTATAGACAAAACTACCAAGGGCGACCCAAAATTATGGCCCACAAAGCTAAGTTGGCCATGCATTCAAATTTCACCATGTTTAGTCGATCACGCAAGGATGACTTAAAGTTTTTTTTGACTAAAGACAAATTTACATCCCAAAATTGTTTTAGTGGGGACCCCAGGAAACTTTAAGACCCTCTGCTATGCTCAATTCTTAGTTTATAACTAAAATTCACCACCTCCTATATGATTGACAAGAATCTTAGGTGGAAACAACCTGGATATCTTCTCCTTCCTTGTTACCTTATGATTTATTAGTTAATTCCTTAAATTTTTCCAATATTTCCTTCACATCTATTGGGTCTAGGACTAGAATAAATTCATTTTTTATTTTATGACCTCTAAATTATTTCAAATACTGTGGCATCACTTTATTCCATTTAATTTGTAGTTCATGATATTTGTCCAACTTGGAAATATAAATGGTTGCATCTTCCAAGTGGTGTTTTTTTATTGGAGCACTATCAGAAGGGGCATAAATTTCACGCCACCAAGCCTATAATCTATTGATCATATTATTTTGGAAAAATTTCCTTCTTCCAATCATTATCTCTAGAAAACTAACACAACTATTGTATATCTCTTTCATATTTTCTTGTAATTTCATTATCTTCTTCAAAACTTTAGTGAGTTCTTTCCTGTAACTCTAGAATTCAATCCACTCCTCCACCTTTCCAATTTCGTTTGGAGAGAAGATGTTTAACATGGCCGATTGGTCCTTAGATATTTGTAGAATTTTCTTTAATTATTTAGTAGAAGATTCATCAACCTTCTTGTAGTCTACAACAAATTGTGACGTATGCTCAAGAAAATTAGAGGCATTGGTGTGAATTTTGAGAATTTTCTTAATTGCTTCATCTCCCCTATTACTAACATCCTATAACCACTCATGAGTGTTATGAGAAGAGGATTTCAACCTCTCAATTTTTGACACTACCTTCTTAGGCAATAATCCTTCCAGAATTATGCTTTCACTTCCCATAGTTTCCAAGGGCTTCATTAAGTGTTGAACATACCTCTAGACATCATTTAGCTACCTCTTCAACTAATTTTTTCCCTATGTTTCTCTATCCAATATTCTCAAAATTTCATGAGAAGAATCTTGAAACTTTTCCTTTATAATTCTCTAGTGGTCAGTCCTAAATTTATAGTTTTCACCTTGTAATCAAAAGACCTAACCTTATCTTTGAACTTATTAGCTACAAGCACTACTATATGGACAACTCTATTATCAAATTCATCTTGTGAAATCTTTGAAACCATTTGTGTTGTTTTCCTTTTCTTATGCTGCCCCTATTGTTCCAAAAAATTTATCCCAACTTGGGGTCTCTTCTTGCACAATTATTGGTTTCTTACTTATCCTTTTCTCAAGCCACTATGGAATAGCACATTCTTCTACATTCATCTCCATAGAAGGAGCCTCTTGTTCACCCCTATCTGGTTGTGGACTACCAAGTATCTCTTCCACATTCTTCTTTGTTTCAGGTTGATCTTCTTGCTCAATAATCACTTCTTTCTCTAAGGATTTATTTTTCTTCTCTCGAATGACCTCTGATTCTATATTTCTTCCATGTGCACTAGAGTCAGGTTGTTCCAATTATTTCATCAACTACTTCTGTTTCTCATTTGTAGGAATATAGACTTCATCATCCTCTTATGCATGTTTTTTAGGGTCATTGGATATATTACCCTCTTCCTAGATAGCCTCTTTTGATGTTTGTACATTCTGAGGAGGATAATCAATCCCTGTATTCACTTCCTCTTCTTGATTTTCAGTGGTAGGTACTTCTTCATCTTGCACCTCTCTTCTACTTCTTTTACTTCCTTTTCCAAAGATGCCTTAGTCTTGGGAGGACTTTTCCTTACATATACTTGGGGTTTCTCCCCAGAATTGTCTATCTCCATAACCTTAGTTGAGAAAGGAGCATCAGTATCTGTATTTCCTTTTCTGGCTTTTGCTGCCTTTTATCTTTCTATAACCAATCTTGTTTTCTTCACTAGCTGAGATGTCTCACCTTCTGCAGCAATAGTGTTCACTTGAGGAGTCTTCTTGGTTTTAGGAGATGATTTGTCTCCTTTTTTCATTTGTTCTTGGCTCTTAGTATTCCTCTTGATTGATACTAGTTTATCACTTTCCTGCTCTTCATCACCATGAGAATCAAAGACATCATCCTTTTCATCTTTTGCTCCTTCTTCAAAATGAGATTCCATGTCTCGCATCAAGTTATATAGGAACTTGGTGCCATCAGCTTCCAGTTCCTATACCCTTTGCTTCACCTATTGCCTTGAATATCTCTTGAATGAATCATTTACCTGATCAAGATCTATTATTTCTCCTTCGAACTAGTTTATTTGTGGCAAAGGTTTGTTCTTGTAGGGTTCATAATCTTTTTGTTGCACCAGGTTCACCTCCTTATCTTGCACTTGACCTAGAACTTTTGCCACTTTGTACAGGCTTATCAACTTGATAGGCAATCTGAAAAACCTTCTCCTAAGGACCTCAAATTTATCTCTACAATTCGCTCAATAGTCCTCTATGTGGTTCTTATGCCTAAATGATCTATTGGCTTACATCATGGCCTTTCCATTATGATCAAACCTATTCCTACTGGTATGAGAATACAACTCAAATTGTGTCATCTCCTTCTCAAAGTGTTGAGCACTTTGAATGGAAGGGCATGATTGTAAAGTCCCAATACTTAATGGAAAATATGCTCCCAATCCCTTCATCTTCATAACCTATTGTAGAATCTCCTCAAAGGCCATCATATTCCTTGTCAATTCCAGCATTAGAAGTGTTTTTTTTTGGATACCGTGGTAATCTAAGTGGGATAGTGAGGGATCCTTGCACCTAGATACTTGTAAATTTTGGAAATTGGATGAACCATTACCCATATTGTTTGATTAAATACATGGCATTATGAGATACTCTGACATGGAGGGAATTTTGAAGCAACCCAGGAATAAACATGAAGAAAGCATCATTTTACCTTCTATAGTTGGTAGTCTTATATTCCAGTTGGGGATATACATCCAAAATTCCATCTTTTCCCAATATTCCCTTGCAGCTGAGACCTTTGTATTTTTTTTTTCTTGTCAACATGTATACCAAATACGATGTCATGGTGAACCTATATGTTTCTTGTAGACTTCTTAATTTAGCATCCAAGTTGATGCTTATAATTTGCCTAGTGGTAGTGCTTGTTAGCCACAAACTGCATGATGGGGAAGAACATCCAAGGATGGAAGATGTGAGCTTCTTCTAATCCCATTACCCTGCCTAAGAGAGTTATAATGTCATGGTACTCCATCTTAAAATAACTTCTATGCAATTGTTTGGGAAATTTAGAATAATGAGGCTTAAGTTTAAGTATCCAGGAATTGTTCATGATCTCCAAAGCTCTGTTGGGGTTCTCATCATAGAGCTTGATTGCTTCCACAATATTTATATCCTCAATTAGGTGGTGATGTGAAGCAATATTTAAAACTTTTACAATATATTCTTCTGTGAGATTGGCCAAAACTCTCCCTTGTGGCCCAATTATGATCCTTGTTCTGGATTCATAGTGTTTTGTAAATTCTAGAACCAACTCTAGGCATAGTTATGTCGAACGAAATCCTATTGCCTATGCCAAGCCAATGTGAGTGATGAATTAAGCTAGCTGAGTGGGTGCATTGCCATACATTCTTTGATGCAAATTATCATATTCTACATGACCCATATTTGTGTCTCCAATCTTGGACTCTGGGTAAATACCTTTGAAGTCATACTTCATCCTTTTAGCTCTCTTTTTAACTTCTTCTTGAACCAAGGAACTTTTATTTTCGATATATTGTCGGGACTCGACTCTACCTGCATCTGTTAGAGAAAGGACCAAATCACCAAAATGGAACATAGAAAACATGCAACATATTATATCATTCCCATGAAGCATCAATATATGCAATGATACTACCATTAAACACAAAATGATAATAATTTAAAATCTAATGGAAATATAATGCAAGCAACTCACCTACGAAATATTTCATTATCACAAAATACCTCTAAATTAATCATCATCTCATGGAGTGATCAAAGAACCTAATATGTAAATACTCCATCTGTCGGCATTGAAATTTTAAAGCAAAATGAAGAAGGGTTGGGTAATTCGAGCTAGCCCAGATTTCTTGACCGGACCATAGCTCAGTTAATCTGAGCAAGCTTGGATTTCTCGGATTGGGCATGCTTCCGCTTATGATCATCAAATTCTTTCAATTCATGTGGGGTTCCTTAAAATGCTTTAGCATATCAACTCATCAAACACCATGAAATCACAAAAAAAATCATTTTTTTATCTAAGACTCAATTCATGCTATGCATCAAGAGTTCAAATTTCATAGAGCTTGGATATTTTTGGGGACCTCAGATTACCCGGGTGAACTATCATTTGGGTAATCCGAGCAAGCTCGAAATCACCAAATGATAGATGGCATCAATTTTCGCTAACTGATAATTACTGAGGTTAGGTTTTTTAGACATAGGGTAGATTCAGATAATTTGAGGTGGCTCAGATTCTCTAGGTGGTTTAGGGCTTGGAAAATCTGAGCTACCTTGAAATTCCTAGGTTTTGCTCAAGATTGTAATTTTCGCTAAGTGTCAAAAAATTACCCTATCAAAATGATAGATGATAACCTTTTCACCTCCTTTAATATTGAATCGATATTATTTTGAAAGGGGGTCCAAGTTAAATAACCCATTCAATAATTCTTAACACCATTCATTAACTATTAAGAAACAAAGCGACACTTTTAAAAAAGATCTTGCCAATAATTATGAAAAAAATGATGCAAAAAGTGACCTCTAAGGATTTTGATAGATTTCAATTACCTAGTGTACTTTAATCGAAATGTATTTAGTATTTCAAGCGAAACCCCAAAAGCACGAAAGCCCTAAATGGTAAAGTGGGAAATGATGCAAGACAAAAATCTCAAGCACAAAAAATGACTTGGCATTTAACAAATTAACATTAAAGGTCAAAATGAATCAAATCCATCCAGGAAATACTAAAAGCATACCTTGCAAAGGTGCATGATGAAAAATAATGCAATGGCAGCGCAAAAATGATAACCCGTGAACCCCAAAATGATCACACGAAGAAAAAAATTCAACGTCAAAGGTCAGAATGAATGCAAAATGGAGGCAACCTTCTAAATTTTAAACCCACACAAATTCATAATGACAAAATGACCTCTCAAATCGCATTTTATTTCCAAATTGGTAATTAAAACACCCAAGTGAGAGCAATTAATGTTGAAATTTACGCATCGGAAAACTCATAAATGTGAAGGGAGCTCAGATTCAGGTAATCCAAGGGACCTCAAATTATCTAACTGCACTAAGGTTCGGGTAATCCGATGTACCTTGGAATTACCGAACCTACTTAGTACTTAGTCAATTTTTCCTTAAATCCAAAATTTTAAGAGCGGATCCATTTCCCAAGAGAAAAGAAATCACCCAAAAATTGCAAAAAACATCACAAATGTAGATTAAGTGTTAACCACAAGGGAAAAATGAGACCAAAACCAAAATACCTATCTCTTAAGGGGACAAATTCAGGACCCTACAATAAACACACAAGAAAGAAAAGCGATAAAAGAGGGTCCCTTCCTTCAACGGGATGTGTATATGAAAATTTCACAACAATTTTGAACCAAAACCATGGGTGGAGAGTAAGAAATTTGGATATTCTTGATAATTTGTGCCTCTAACATCTCCTCAACAATATTTTCTATCACTTTTATGAATAAGTTGGTACTGCTAAGGCTTGATGTTGGGCAGTTTTCTCCCAGGAACTAGTTGCATAGAATGATCATGATCGCTCTTAGGAGTAAGTCCTTTAGGAATATCTCCAAAAACCACTTAGTGATTCTCAATTATTAGTTGCAAATCCTTGTGGGTGGGGGCATTAAATTGCAATACTTCTAATGAACAAAACTGGTCCAAAAATCCATCCACTCCTTTCTTAAAAAACTTTTGCATTTGATGAGAACTCATCATTTGTGGGGACTTGTCCTTCAAGCCTCTTATCTCTATTATCTTTCCTTCTGATTGGAATCTCATGAAAAATTCTTGGAAGTTCATCTCAATTGTTCCCAAAGTAGTAAGCCACTTTACTCCAAAAACAATATTTGTTGCACCCATGGAGATATCCTAGTTTGGGCTATCAAGGTAATAATTTTCCATGGATAATTTAATGTTATGTAATTTTATGAAACAACTAACAATACCACAGTATACAATCAAGACCTAAATATCTAGAGCTAGATATATAAAAAAATTAGATGAATAGACAACATTTTTTTGATGAAATTGTGAGTACTACCCAAGTCGATCAACACTATTACTTTTTGCTTCTTTAAGAACCTAAATACTTTGAGAGTTTGTGGGGCACTAAAATCATACAGTTCATGAAAATAAATGATTGGTTGTGATTCATTATCTAAATTCCCACCCCGCTATAATATTGGTTCCTCCTCTTCTTCCTCACTCAGTCCTTCAATATAAAACAATTTATTTTCACTACATTTATGCCCTCGTCTATCTTTACTATCACAATTGAATCATAACCCTTTTTATTCTCTTCTCCTCAATTTTTTGTGGAGTCAACCTAGTAGGTTGTGGTAGTGAATGTGTAGGAGATCTCCTTTCTCTAAAATTTATATTCCCTTGTCTCCTACTAGCCAAAAGCTTCCCATCCACTTGTCTTGCCATTACTATTGCTTGCAACAATAATTGTGGTTGGAATAGTCATGTACTTCATATATTGTGTGATCCTTCAAAAATCATAGAAATAGTTCCTTCATATTATCTTTTTCCACATTCTCCACTCTTAGAGAAAGGGATTGAAATTGTTAAATATAATCCTTGACTATACATGTTTACTTTAAATTAGCGAGTTGGAAAAAGTAGCTATCAAGAAATTTATCTTCATAATGGGTAGCAGGTTCCTCTTTAAAAATTGGCCATGTGAGAACAAAACCCCTTTTTCTCTTATCTTCACATAACCAATGGTACCAAATAAATTGATCGGCTTCTAGGTATAATGATGGCACAACCACCTTTTGTTGAATAGGAACATGATGCATATCAAAGAACTGCTCCATTTGGCATAACCAATTGGTTGGGTCCTTTCCATAAAACTTTCTCCTATCCAACTTAGATATGAATTGCCTTGGCATATGATTATTAAATTAAGTATCCTTCCTGAAATCTAATTCAAGTCTAAGGAATTCATGTTCCTCCAAAGTATTATGTTCCACCTTGTGAGGTGAATTTTATTCCTTCCACCTCATATCGTAAATAAGTAATTTCAATTCACCCATTTCTTCTGCAATATTTCTCTCTAATGATGAAATATCACCCTTCACTTATTTTATTTCATCCTTAGGGTTAAAATCCTCATTTTTTACTCCCTCATTTTCTAAAGATTTTTGTGGTGTGGTAGCATTCTTTTTGCCTCTTGTTGTAGGCCCTGTCATGATGGAAGAATTTTTTTTTGCAAACAATCACACAAACGAAACTTAAATTATCTTATATTTTTATTGTAATTTACTAGGGTCAAGATAACACTTACCTATAAAAAAATCCAATAATTAGTATATTTGCAGCCTTGAGAGTGAATTATTTGGAAACCTTGGTTTTGTAATAAATTTCTTATTTCTATTTCAATTTCTCTAAATTTTGGAATATTTTCTCCTCTCCTATTTTATTAAAACTTTATTAAAAATTAGGCTCCAATTTGGCAGGATGTGAGATATATGTAGCTTCCAAATAAACTAGGTAGAAACACTAATTTTGCAATAATTTTCTCAATTTTTCTCTAATTCATCTAAAATGTTGACTAAAGATTCTTTGATATGGTCTTCGAAAACCCTTTAAAAATCAAAAAACAATTTTCCAAAATTTGAAAGATATGAGCTTTCCAAAATGACCTCCAAAAATTGACACAAATGTCTTGTCATCACATTTCCAAGATCATGATCTAGTACCACAAAATTACGAGCAACTTGAATTTCATTTAAGGTTTTAGAAGTATATTTCACATCCTTTAAAATCTCAAAAGTCCAAAATTTTACATACATGTTGCATTCATTTTACATATTAGTCTACATATTAGTGCTTTTCAATCATTTCCATCAGAAAATTTTTAAAAAAATGCATCTAGAAGTTATCATTCTTCTTGTTGTTTTTCATCAAATTGCACTTGAATTTCATCATAAAAATCTAGAAATTTGTAATGAAAAGTATATGTTTACAACTTGAAAAAACAACCTTAAACATTGACCCAAAAACTCAAAAACACCCATTCACCCCAATGTGAATCTAACCCTATACAAGTCATTTTCCAAAATTTTGGGGTTAAATTTGTCTCTGTTTTCTTTATTTTTGGTTGTCTGTAGATCTCAGTTTCAATTTCTAAAATTACAGTTTTCTAAAATTGTTTGCAATCAAGCTAATTAATTAAAACAAGTGTACTGGTCAAGCATAAAATTTACATTCAAAATATAATAATAACATGAGTGGTCAACTTTATTTATGTTCAACATCATAAGGGCCAAACCAAAATATCTATTGACATTGATTTCTCACAAAGTGACATAATTAAGCATGCACCCGATGGTCCTCTTTACATAGCTAGAAGAATCAATGATAAGCCTACTAATGGGATATTAATTGATCCCATTTTTTTAAACAATGTGGTCACTAAGGAATTTTTGTATATGCATGAAATTTATCAAGATTCTTATGAATAATTGAAAGGATGGATCAAAACACATAATTGTTTTTTTTGCTCTACGATAGGTTCAATCACTCTCCCCTTAAAAGTTGGACCAAAGAAATTAAAAGTCTTTAAATCTCTATCATCCCATTGTTAGACTAATTCCATGTGAATCCAGGATATCCATGGCTACACTCTATGAATGGTGTCCCATCAGTAGTGCATACATATTGAAAATTACCATTTGGTAAGGAAATGTATACTGTACATCATAGCAATTTTAATCATGTGTCTTCCTATGGAAATTTATCGTTGAATTTATTTTGGCATTAACCTATGGAAGCTATTAAGTGTCATGGGGAAATTATTTTTCAAATATTACCAAAATTTCAAGGCAAAGCACATAGAAAAATTATCAGTTAGCAATATACCTCAACCCATGCTTTATTATCCTATCATTGATGAAACCATGACTAAACCAAAATCTCTTCTAAGTAACCATGACAAATCCTCCACTCATTTTGTAAAAAATACCAAGAGATAGCCATACAATTCCATATTTTCCTCCTAAGATCAAATGAGTTTATAAACCCAAAGATAAAGTGGTTGACCAACCCTTGATGGTTCATTTCATTCCTCCCTTGTGGGAAGAAAAGAAACCTATACTTGATAAACCCACTCCCACACAATCACAACTTGAATACCATGCAAAAATAAATCAAAATGATAAAGAGAATAGGGGTAGAGATCATGTTATTGCTTGTAAATTAAAAGAAGAGAACAAACAAACAAATCAAGATCAAAACCTAACTAAAGAAATACATGATGATTATCCACCTTTGCTGAAAAACACATGTATGAAACCTCTATGGATATTATCATTAGACCTCTTTTTGTGATTAACTTGGATGATGATGATCATGAGATTTTTTATATTGATGATTAAGTGCATAATGATCTGAGTTTGTTATTTTCCTCTTCCATGATCTTAGATGAGAACAATCACAATGATCCTCCTAGCAAGAGTGAATCACCATGTGCTAAACTTGGTGATTGTCCTAGTAAAACACTCATTGTTTCCCCTTTGGCTAGCCATCTTCCATTCACATATGATGAACAAGATTGGGATGCAGAAAATTTTCTTTAGGTCAACTCGCAAGTGTCATACTAACTTTATTTCTATTCATGTTCTTTGTGTGATTGCATATTTTTATTGTGATACTCTATACTATGTTGCTTGGAATGTTTTTATCCTACTTTCGATGACCATTTTCATTCTGTTGGTGCAAGAATACAAAGGAAGCGAATTTGTTATGACATTATTCTATTTGTATCTTTCATTCTTCTATTTTTTGTAACCATTGTCTTTTCAATTGTCTTATGTTTCCTTTTTGGGATGATAAAAAATGTTGAGAAATTTGGGTTTATTCCATGTTGATCCAAGAGACTTCTCCTTTTTTTTATCTCTCTATGTTTCATTCTTCTTTTGTGCTCATTGTTCCATGAGTTATTTGGGGAATTATGATGATTCTGAGTTCAACTATATCACTAAAGCAAAGAAATATGCTTAAAAAAAATTGATTGATCCCTTAAATGTGTTATCTTAGGATTGCATATGGGGGGAAACCTATTTGGAAACATATATTTGGCATAAGGATTTCTAAATAATCTCTCATGTCTCTTTCATCTATTTTCTTTTATCATATTCTACTTTAAAGTAATTTCTCATAGCATAGTGTTTAGCAATTTCTTTAAAGTGGACAGTATTTATCCTCTCACTTGTTTCTTAGTTGATGACATGACCTCTTGTTCAAATTGTAGTCTTCTTTTTGGTGGAATTTAGATTGATTTCCTTCAAGAGCATGAAATTTCCCAAAATATGAAATTCCTCCTAGTGGTAATGCTATGGTTTGCATTCCCTAAGATGCAAATATTTATCTCTTGACTAGTCCTCTTTTGAACCTAATGATATTGAGCATGATTTTCCATAAAGTGATACCTTTCAGGAACTAAGAAAAACCCCTTTCAATATCTTAAACCGAAACTCTTGGCCACTAAGCATAAAAAAACTTGCTTTGTGGCTCCTTTTAGTTCATGAGTGTCTCGCATAATGCAACTTGCTAACCTTGTGATTGTCATGTGTGTCACCTTGTCAAAGTTATCAGGGAGTATAACTTTGATATGGTTATGGGTACACACCTAGTGTATATCAAACTGTACCAAACCATCATTTATTTTTAATATTACCTTCAGACTCACCTAGTGTATATTGAACTGCACTGGCCTTTGTGAGTGTATCATTGGACAAATAGCCTAGACTTGATCCATATCATTTGGACAAACATTCAAAGCTTGACCTAATTTTTTTTTATCTTTGCATTGATTTTGACATTGGATGATGTTGTATATTATGTCTCTATTTCATTCTTATATCTCTTCATGCCTTTGTTGGTTTTCCATACGATCTTTAATCTTCGGAGCTCGATTATCCTCCTTGATCTTTTTTATCTCATCATTCTAACAATTGTACAATTAGACCTGTATTGACTTATTTGTCTACTTTAGTGTGAGTTTGAGCATGAAATCATACCCTCACTAAAGTGGGAGCTAAATGCAATGTAGGAAAATTTACTCCTTTACATTTTCACACTATGTTTGCCTCACCTTAATTAATTGCACTTAGTTAAGCCTCAAATTTCCTAAATTATGCATTCTTAAGAAGTCTTATTCCTATATTTGAAAGGGAAACCAACATTAAACAAATGCTAAATTAATTTAAATACCTTGGAAATTGTGTCTTAGATTTATATCCTAGGACCCATTTTCCCTTACCCATTTGCCCTTGGGCGAATGGGTCCTCCTTAAGTGTTAGGGCCCAATTTTTAATATGTTTTTTATGGCATTTTAATGATTCAAATTCAAGATTCAAATGTCAGATTATGAAATGTAATTTTAGGGAGATCAAATAGAAACCTTTAAATACATTTTTTTATTATCAATTCAAATTTAATACGCATAATCAAGAGATCAAAAGGGAAAATATTATTGTGAGGAGCATTGAAGAGCATATTTATCAATCATCTGAAAAGGTGAAAATTATGGTCCTCTCTTTCACTTCCAGGGTTTTGAACCTCAAAGGAGAGAGGAAATCTTCACACACTTCACTCAAGGAAAAGCCCTTGAGATTTTAATAAAAAGGAAATTAAAATATTAGAAAGGGATTGTCCTAAAGGTTGAATGAGATCTAATAAGGGGTTTACCACAATTTTTAGACTTGGAAAAGACAATGTAATGCAATATGAAATGCTAAAAGCTAATTGAATGCAAACTAACTCTAAATGGCCTAGAAAGATGAACAAAATGAAACATATAGTTATTAAATAGACAGTGTGCACCCGGTAGAATAAAGAATGAAGAATGGAGATTTGGAGTTCTAGATAATCTATTGTCAATGCTGACTAGGACTCATTTGGGAGGCTAGGCAAATAAATCCTCCTTATGGGAAAATTTGTCAAAACAGGTTTCAGGCAAAAGGGTAGCCAGATCTGTAGAAATATTTGTCAAGCTTGTATAGTAGGAATCATTTTCGACTTGTGGTGAATTAATCCACGTCTTCTTTTCTAGAATTTTGGGACCTGATTTTGTTCCTCTCGGTCTAATTTTTTTTTTTGACTGATTCTCAAATCTGAAATTGTAAATTTCCACCTATAAGTCTTCTCCAAGTTTCTCCAAGGGTTGATGAAAACTTTGACAACTTTGATCACTTGAAAAATTTCTTCCAATATTTCTCTTTGTGAAATATACAACCTAAACTTTCCAATCACACACAAAGGAGCGAAAAAAATGGTGTTGGGTTAGTGGATAGGGGTTTATCTTGGTCAAACCCTTTGTTGGTAATTCAAACTTGAAATGAAAGAAAATAAGAATGGAGAATGATGAATGAATAAAAGACAATGTTGCAACTCACAAAAACCTAGCAATAAGGTGTTGAAAATTTTCTTGAAATGGTTGTAATGGATGTGGTTCTTGACTCCTGCTTGAATGATGTTGATTTTTCTTGAAACACTTTCTTGAATAATAAAATCTACATCAAAATTGTTAGCACAATAAGAAACATGATATATGAAATCCTTGACATGATGATTGGAATGTGAATTCTTCTTTAAAATTATTGACAATATACCCTTGAAATTCCCTTTAATTCTCTTGTGAACTCAATTTTCTAGTATGAATTATCTCATAAAATTCTTAGGTGAAAGTGAGTGAAAGAGCCTTGTATTTATACTGAATTATTCAAGAATTCCTGAAATTACAACACTACAAGCCCACATCAGATCTAGGAGAATAAAATCCCAATGGAAATTTGAATTAAATTTGAATATTGGTCACACAAGATGCATTCACCCAAGGTGGCGAATGAGTCTCATTAGACATAATGTATGTGACCAAAAATGAAAATTCCTTAGAAATGTGTGAAAATCCGTTCAGGGCCAAAAGATCTAGGTGGGACCCATTCACTCAAGGTGGTGATTGATTCCCAAATCCCTAAATCTAGGCCACACAAGATAGAAACACCCAAATTATGATTGGTTGATGATTGATGTCGATATTATCCTTGAAAAGATGTAATAAATGAGGCTTGTGGATGTAAAATAGGGCTAATTAAAGCATTAAAAATCCCAATTATTAATGAAAAGCCTAGAGAAGTTTGAAAGTGTGTTACAAAACTCTACAACACTTCACACAAGGCAGGATTAAGGTTAAAATTATGTTTATTAGTCTTAGTTATTTGATAAAAACCTAGAAAAGTGTTAAAGTGAGTTACAACACTTGACAAAACTTTAGAAAGGCACCATTAAAATCCATTAGTTCACAAGGGCCCAAGACCTAATGTGAAATTTTTATCCATGCTACAACACTAAATCAAGGACATATTAGGCCAAAATCCACAACGAGAGCACAAATGAGTGTGAAAATGTCAAGGGATCCATTTTCCTACGCTACGTCATCTACAATGGAATTCAAGGTCATTTCATTATGTCAAGATTCATGTGTGTTCATATTATGTTTTGATGATAACATTCTGATGTAGGTTTCAAGAATTCATGCATCAAATCAAGAAATCATTCAAGCAATCATTCAAGCCAATTCATGTATGATCCAATCCTTAGAGAGATGAGTTAGACTTCAATCCTCTAAGAAAAGCCATTAAGGGTTTGGTGACTTGTGAAATAGCATTTTTCATTCATCAAATTATTTCCATTTCATCATTATTTTGTCATCAAGGTTTAATTACCAAAATAGCATTTAACCAAGGCAAACACCTATTCACCCAGGAAAAACCATTTTTCCTTCTCTTTGTGTTTGAAAAGTTATAGGTGAAGGACTTAAATTGGATGAAAAGTGCAATTTTACAAAATTGTCAAAATTGTCAAGCCATAAAAAACTCACCTCCAAAATTTATTTCTAAATTTTCAATAGTGGAATCTAATGAAACCCCTAAAATATTTGGTTCCATTTCTAAAATTCCGCAAATTTTTAGCCAGTTTCAAGTATCTAGATTTAGGGTTTTGCCTACTATTATAGCCTTGGTATTTTGTTGTCAAGATATCTCCTAAAAACATTAAGTCTTGGCCCTTGTTAATGTTATGATCCATCGTTGACCTTCTATTTCCCATTCCCGGTCATGTTAAAATATATTGAGTTACTAAAGCTTGTGAAATTACGGGCCCCTTGTGCCTGTGTCATAAACATATTTTATTTTATAAGGTCATATGATCGACCTTGTTTAGCCTTTACATTATTTTCAAATTATTTTTTAAGTCTTTTGAGGCCTTTTCATACATTTTCTTAGGTGGTCCCCCTTCCTGAATAAAGTTATGAGCATGTGCATATTGTTTCACTCAAGCCTTGTCCACCACCTTCATCCATTGCTCATTATGGATGGATTTGAGAATGTTCGATTCATATTATCAATGTGCGATGATTAAATTTCTCTTTGTATTGTTGGAGCTTTTAACTATCACTAATTGCTCTTGATATTTGAGTTGTTAATTAGTGATGAGTGATGACCTTAAGACTCTATGTATTTCATTTTCCATCGCTCATCAAGTGGATCCCTTGTGAACTTTGAACCTCAAAATAACAATCAATGATCTAGTTATTTATACAAGGTTTCCTTTGCTGATTTAATTTGATCTTATGAGTGATGTCTCTATGACGTTGGTTTCTAAGTAGTTTCATGTGGCTTGATTTGGTTCCATCGCTGCTTATCATCTATCGCTGATGTGGTCTAAGAATTGAAACATAAATCAGCAACACGCTATCTAAGGTGAAGATTAGCAAAGGTGGATGATGATCCAATGGTTGAGATCTCATCATGTATGTTCTCTCATGGATGATCAAACTCTGGAAAGTGAAGGCAGATCTGAGATGGGTGATGTTATTTTTGAGGGAATATTCTTTCATTTATCGGCTCTTTGTACCTCTCTAATGTGAATGAAATATCACGTACCAGAATGGCGATGCATGAAGATTGTCAGATTAAATATGAGTAATGAAATTAAGGGTAAATGTTGCAACCTTCTAAGGTGGTATCACTATTTTTAGGGTATAAATTTTAAAATCTATAAGCGATGCTTGAGGATCACTATTGATGGTGTTTCAAATCCAAATAGATCAATGATCCAGATTCAAAACTGAATGACTAAAATGTTAGCTCTCTTACACAAGGCCCTCCTTGATCATAAATGAATACATGCTCTAGAATTTTCTACTTAATGCAGATTTCCTACCATTTTATCTCACGATTTGCAGTCATCAAGAATTTAAAAGTGTGAGCCAAAGTGGAAATGTGTGAGTCCTACACTTCTAGTTGCAGAGGCATTGAAGTGTTTATCCCAAGTAATTTTTTCTCCATATGAGTTGTGTTTGATTCATGCATTAGTTGGTTTAAGAGTTTGATATTTTTTGATAGGTGTTTTAATTATCTATAATTGTCATTGGACCTAGCAGAAATTATCTAGGTTTGAGGTTTTTCTTTCTTGCTAGTTAAATTCAGGGGCTTGGGTTGGTGAGTCTTCACATAATTAGGATTGGCTATTCCTTACCCTGTATTGTGTAAGAATGAGTAAGCCCATTATATCTCTAAGCTCAATTTGAAGGTCAAGGAGACTCAATTTGCTTGAGGCCCGAGATGATCCACATGATATTGAACTTGGCATGCAAGGAGCGCTTGTAGCACCAAAGGTGAAGAGATACCATAGGAAAATTAAGAAGCATGGTGTTGAATTGGCCAAAGTTAGAAAGAAGGAATCAGTTAATCCCAAGGAGAAATCAAAGAATAAGAATAAGTAGCAAGGCTTATCTAGGGAGGCACAACTCCCCCATTGAGATTTTTGAAATCCCTTCGTGTGATGGAGGAGATACTGACCTAGAGTACAACCATTACCTTCTTTCTCTACTACCCTATGAGGATTATGATGAGGGAGCAGTATTAGATTCTCTACTTTTAGCATGAACATGGAGTGATTGAGCATACAATAATGTTGATAAATCATAGTAGCATTTGGACCCTATTTTTGTTTTTGATGATACTATTGCCACTGCATGAGGATCATCCTCCTCAACAATAATATGGTTTTTTTTTTTTTTAATTTTGATGTGGAAAATATTTTGGTTGGTGTGATGGAGAGGTGTTGGAATTCACTAATTTGATGGCATGTATGCCTTTTCTAGGTATTATGTGAGTTTTTGCCTTGGGTTTTGATGGAGAATCTTCTTTGATCAACATGGAAAAAGGATTTTGGAGCTACTACAACAAAAAATGATTCCTTTTGGAAGGTTGTTTGGTCTACTTCAAATGACTACATGGACTTTTATCTTTTTCTTTCCATCATTCTACAATGATTAAATGTAATTGTCTAAGGAATCTCAAATTCAAGTGAAATTAAATGTCACATGAAAGTGAAACTGTAATTGTAATTTCACCCTGATGCTTGTCGCTCCCATTCATTTATAAATGGGATTTCATTTATGGTTATATGGGTTGGATATTGGGTTTTTTTGGAGTTAATTACACAAGGAATTATACAAGATACTACACAACTTAGTGAAAAGTCTCAGGTTCAAGTCTGTTGATATGCACATGTAATCTTGATAGTAATATTGGCAATATAGAATAGAAATATTTAAAGTTCGACACCATTTTTATCTACTATGTACTCGTTTTATAGATTATGAATAATATAATGTGGGTTATTTTATTTGTCTCTATCAACTTTTGATGGATGTGTGGTCTGATTCTTTCTTTTTGATTCAAAGGATTAATATAAAATGCTTCATATCAAGCTTCATATAAATGTCATATGTGAATTTTTTTGTCAAATTATGTGAGTATTGAGAATGACTCCAATCCAAGGATGAGACATTGTTCTAGGTGTGGTATTCATTTTGCATTGTTTTGATTAACTCAGTTACTATCCATTCATTAAATCAAATTCTATGAAACAGGTTACAAGGATAAAAGGTTTTACTATTCCCCTGCTCTAAAATTGAACTATTACTAAGAAGTAGCCAACTTCTTGGATATACTTTACTAGATGAGACTCTTTATGAAAATCATCTATGTACGTTGTAGTGTCATTAATACAAATTGGACAAGAATATTATTGTGTGAACATTTCTAGGATTACCCTCCTCGGTTTCACAGAGCTCGAAGTGTAGAAGTAAGGGCCTCAAAATCCTTACTTGTTTTTTGGCCAATCCTTACCCTAGCTAATCATTGGATTTTGGAAAATTCATGTGGTAAGATGAAGTTTGGTTCTTACAAAATAAACAACAAAAATGGTGACACTACTAGGGACTGATCTATGAAAATTCTAATAGAATATTTTTGTTCCTTCTAGAGAGTCATTGAGGTTTCAAGAAAGTATGTAACCAAAGATTGAAAATTATGAAGAGTAAAATATTTTTCTACTATTTTATCCCCACCATTCTATAGCTTTGATATCAGTAGGTTGAGTTGTAATGCCTCACCACATAATCCTAAAGGAAGTTGCAACAACTACGAAAGCGTATAATTTTTTTTTATTAAGTGCAATATTAACATGAAAGGTGCACTATATATCACAACAATCTCTAAGGTATGAGACAAAGGTTATATCTAGAACCATAACATATACAATGCTCATAGAAAGAATTTAATTAATTACTAAACAAGAATTAAAGTACATACACTCTAACATTAAGAATTACATCACATAGAATAGAAATACATAAAGAACCATATATTACATTAATTTTACAAACAAGGTTTATAATACTCATTCCCAGAATGAGGAAGATCATACCTAACTATTACAAATTAAAGGATTTGTCCTCAAATAAAATTGAGGAGTAAATTAAATACAAATTCCAAATGAAATAATACATTAAAAGAAAGGAACATATCCACTAGTACCACCACGAGCTCTCCAACAAGGAGATCTCACCATCAAAAAAAGAAGCAAGGGGACCCAACGGAGTAAGGTGCACATTCCACCCAACCAAGTGGTACTTGAAGGCCCATCCCCCATGCTAGGAGACAATAACAAGGTTTCCTAGGTAAGACCATCTTCCACTAGACATAGGCTAACACCTAACTGAACTTAACAAACACTAGAGTACAACACTAACTCAAAGGATAAAATGCTTCCGATGTTAAATAATAAGATACAATATTGATCCAAACATACTGTTGACCTTGGAAAAGTGTCACCACAAAATTCCATGGGTTGAATCGGTAAATCTTTCCAGACCCCAGCCCCCATCAAGAATCCCTCTCCTACTATCAAAACATGGGAAAAATACACTCCAAACTTAAGAGGCAACACCTAACAAAATCCACTCCAAACCAAGGAGCAAACACATGACAAATCCACTCCAAACTAGGAGACACGAATCCCCATTCATGGAAATTGGGTAACTCATTGAAAACAACAAATGCACTACCCAAGGGAATTAAAACAAGCTAACATTATAATACGAAAACCCCCAAATCCAATGATTCTTCTCGAAGACTTACAAATTATTGACTAACACTTTAACCCATTTTCCCCCCAATACGTAACTAGAAGAATTTAGATACAAAAGGGCATTCGAGATAAGAAATAAATCTATCATTTGGATTTCCTAAATCCAATTTCATACAATGAAAAACAATAATATACAAATTGACCAAGTAATAAAATTAAATTAAATTAAAATTAAAACCCCTTAACAACCAGAAATTCTAAGTTATCTATAATTCAATTCCTTGAATATTTTTAATAAATAATAATTTCTAATTCAAATTTATTTCTTCCAATTATTTTATTTGTGCACCTAATGCGTGCATCCATTTTAAATAAAAATCATTAATTATCCATTCATATATATATATATTGAATATATACATAATTATATATTTATATATATAATTATATATATGTCCAAAATATATACATTAAATATATATCAAAATATATTACAAAGAAAATATATTATTATCCAAAACCAAAATTAATAAATATTGAACATATATATATTAAATAAACAATAGACAAATATTTAAATCATAGATTATGGTAGAAGAACTCATTTAGTCAGGGTTCACTAAGGTTTCAAAGAGGGGTCGATTATATTAGATACAGTTGAACCTCCTCACATACGTAAGAATGCAGCCCATGGTAAGAGGGGGAGGTTGCAGAGGATTACCTCCACAGTGCTCCTCCCATATGGGGTGGCAGTGGAGGTAATACCTCCACACCCTCCCCCACACTAAAAATTAAACTAATGAAACCCATGCATCAACAGTATTTCATTCAATGACTACAAATAAATTTTTTGTATGACGTTAAAAAATAATTTCCAAAAATAATAACAACTTCAAACAATATATATAAATTTGATTAATCAAATACTATAATTGGGAAAATAATTTCCAAAATACATTCTACAGGAAATTTTTTGAAAAACATCCAAAAGCCAAATCACAGAGAACTTTTTCTATAGGTGAAATTTTCAAATAACACATAGAAAATTCTTTTAAAACTACCCAGAAAATGAATCTTAAAGAGAAGAACAATAAAATTCATACAAATAGTTCCACAAGAAAAATCCTGTGAAGCTTTCAACCTACAAGAAAAATTTCTATAAAAAAACTAAATTTCTTTCTGAGGAAGATTTTCCTTCCTAATCTTTAACTGTAATCTTTTGGATTCTTCTAGATTCACAATAATCCCAAATTTTCTTTTTTGCAATTGTTTCCACACGGAATTTCATCTACAGTGGATTTTAATTTATAGAGAATCTCATACATCGAAATTACAATTTTTAAACAAAAGGCAAATCTTTTAAAACTTGCACAAACAATCTTTTCCAGAGAAAGATCTAAACTAAGAAGCTTTTCAATATAAAACTAGAACTAAAATTAAAAAAGGAACCTATAGTCCAATGCTTGTGAATTATTAAATTGAAGCAATGCCTCCTTCATAGATCCAAGTATTTTCTCCCAGATAAAAAATAGCTTCCTTCATAACAATACAATTTGTCGAGTTCACATAAAATTTTCTCAAGAGTAACTTTTCTAAAATTTCAAGAACACAAAAAATTTCTCAAGAGTAATTCTTCAAAAAATTCCACAACACATGCAATCACAAAAGACTTCCCTTTTTTAATCTTTTTCCCCAACACACCAAATATCCTTTGTGCTTCTACCATCAAGAAGCTTCTTACTTCTTCTCGTTACAACCACAATTTTCTCCCCGTGAATAAATTTCCCAACAACCTCATAAATATCTTTAACAACCAATTTTCATAAAATCCTCGAGATATTTTAAAATTAAAAACTTTTAATAATTCCAAAATATTTACTATCTCAAATCTAACTTAATTAAACTAATTTAATTAATTAATAAATAATATAATCCTAAGATTAGACTATTTACCAATTAAAATTAATTAATTAATTCACAACTTCTAACATTAAAATCAGATTAATTTAATAATGAACTTAAATAATTAAATCCATTCAATTTCCTTTTACAAACTTTTCAACACAATAATTTAGAGAAAAATTAAACAATTTTTTACAAATAAAACTGACTAGACTCGACGACGCACTGAGACTAGGGTAAAGGCTTGACACAGGAATCCTAGCTACTATCTCCCAATCAACATTTTTGTTGGGCAATGGACATGCTCAAACTTGTGAAGCTAGGTGTAGTCGATGTCCTATACCTACAAACCTATAACCAAAAAATATATAGAACATGCATATATCTATCCTAATAAAACACACCATGAAGAGGGAATCGCGGAATTGCAGGGTGCTCACAAATGAGTGGTGCAATTTTGTCCCCTTAACTAATACAATGTCACAAGTGAAAATTCCAACATATATAATCTACTCATGTGCAACTAAAAATGTTATTCCAAATAATCATTATGCTAATCAAAGGCATGTCAAAATGATAACATCAAAATAGAGTAACATCACATGATAACATATAATCCACATTGCTCTAACATTAGTGACCAAAAATAACAATGCATCATAGTCTAAACATAAAAGAAAAAAAAAGGGGTGTTACATGAGTCACATAAATGTTTCATGAATTTTCTATGTTCCTTAAAAAAAAAAAAACTTTTGGAGATCTACTATAATTCTAAAATATTCTCGTAATCTCACACTAGCTGCGGGTGGTGACTCCAAGATCTTTGCACTAGTATGTACTATTTGAAGAACTTTAGAAAAGGTAGAAAAAAAAATTGTTGAGAAAGGATAGGAAATCTCTGTGTGACTATACTGTTGGAGAAGACCCAAAATGAAATTCATATTTGAATCGGCTTCATATTTCTTGAAGCTTAGTCCTATATGAAAGGAGGTGACAACTCTATACAAATAATGGGATGAAATTTTGATGCTAGCTTCATATCTACATTATTTTCTAGTTAGAAGCACATTTGAAGGAAGTTACAACATATCCAAATAATTCCCCTATTTAGGTTTTCATAGAGCATAAATTTGTAGAAAAACCATATTGAATGATCTGAAAGAAAATTTTGGTTCCTTATTAAGTGAATTAATCACAAATAAAGGGAATTTTGGTAGTAATTATACATACTTTTGAGGTTTAATTTGAAATATCTATACTATGGTGAAGAAGTATGCTTATCTTTAAAATCTTCCCATTAAAAGATCTAAGATATAGATGTATTTGGGCTATGTATTTCAAAATAATGATTATACTAATCAATAGGGCACTGATCAATTGAAGAGTTGATGTTTGAAGTTTGTAAAGGGGTGTAGGAAGATGTATCATTTAGTTGTACATCCATGTGGGGTGTCTAATGCAAGCATGAAAAGTTTGCACATCCCTTTTCATGCCATCGAAGAAAGATTTCTATTAAAAGGTATATACCATTAAATTTTGATGGTAATCAAGGTTTCCCAAACCATGTTCCCAATGAAGTCAGGGAACATATGCCAAAATTTGAAGGGAAAATAATAGAATCAACATATCACCATCTACAAGATCTTTCATATTTGATCCAATGGAAGATTATGAGATAAGTCATGAAGATGTTGTCATGAAATTATTTGTTCAATCTATGAAGGAAGATGCTAGAGACTGGTTTTCATATTTTCCAATATGTTATATCCCTTCGTGGAATGTGTTAATGGGAGAATTCATAGAACAATTAGGTGAAAGGATTAATCCCAATTCAGTAAGGAAATTTTTTAGGGAAATCTAAAAGGATGAAGGGGAATTGATCCCAACCTTCAACCTCATATTTTCAAAGGCATTAAGAGATATTCCTTAAAATATGAGACCCAATGATGCATAATGTTTAGTTATGTATCTGTGTGCCTTTGATAATAATATGAGCTATTTGTTAAGAGATAATCAACCCTCAACATTGCAAAATGCATATAAAATAAAAATGGATATTGAAAATAATATGAGATATTCAATAATGAAGGGATATATGGATGCAATCATTTTTTTTCCAAGAAAGCACATCATATAAATGAAATTCATAATAATGAAAGAGGTTATCAAGGTGATGATGCTTTTGAAACTCTTTCCACATTGGTAGCATGATAATCATAGACAAATCCATTATGAACCTCAACAAATTTTAAGCAATGTTTATTAGGTGTCTCTAGTTAAAAACCTATCTAGCATGAAAAGACATGAGCGATAATCACCATATGAATAGTAAGCAAATTTCTTGGTGTTGGCTTCTTCTGTGGGATTTGTCCTATATGTCAAAACTGCCTTGGGTTGGTGCCTTGGTATTTCACAGTTTGACTTTATGCATTTAACATGCTTTGGTTATATATTTTTGGTTGGCATATTCTTTTTCTGTTGGCATAGTTGGCATAATTATCTAATTTGATTGATATCTTGATTGGTGCTCAGTTCACTTTGATATGGTTGGCATTCTATTCATTTCTACTATCTTTGGTTGGAATAATCTTTTGGATACATGTGTAGTTCATGATCAAGTTTTAGTGATATATGGTTGTTTGAAAAAAGTTTCAAGTGATACTTTTTTTATCATAGGATTATTCTAGAATCATCGAAGTCTCAATTTATGATCATGTTACAATTTCCTTGATTCAGGATGAATAAATGGTGGGACATTTTAATTATGGGAGGTTGTATGGTTCATTTATTTTTGAAAATGACTTTACATAAGCCATTTGTGATATATTTACTTCTCACATTATTTTGGCATTTGTGAGAGTTTTTTCAAGAATTATTTATATGGCATATTTATTTGTGACCACTAGTTACCTTGGAATTTTTTTTCTTGGTCAAAATTGCACTATGGCTTTGATAGTCGACATTGGTTATTACATTGGCACTATGATTGGTTGTATCGGCCTAATCATAAATTATAGCATACATTGTCTTGGATAGTCAAGGGAAGAGAATTTCTTTGAGGTCTTCATGACTCAGGTGGACAATAATGAACATGTGAATAGGTTGACATGGCAGAGACACCTACATTGTATGATGATGACTTCGACAGTCAAAAGGTTTGTCGGTTCACATGGATTTCAAATGATGATTAACATCATTTATGGATTTCAAATCATAATGAAAAACTTCAAAGTTCTCAAAAGTATTTAAAAGGTAAAAAAAGTTTAGGGCAAAGTTGATTGAGAAAACATGAGAAACCCTAGTTTCCATCAAAAAACTGTAGAGCTAGTTTTGAGACTTTTGTGAACTCTTGTTCGAGTTAACTGGAGTGAATGAAGAAGTTGTGATGAAGCTGTTTGTCTCACATCTAGAAATGAAGGTATTCTTGGTGCATTATATGAGATTTTTGTTTGACATTTGGCTGACATAAAATGGGGTAAAATCTTGGACTGAAGATTGCAATTTTTTTTTTTTTTTGTAGCAAAAGGAAGTTACCATTAACTGATTTTTTTTGTTTCGGTTACTCAAGTTTGAGCTCGAGACTTCTGATGTTTTTACACAAGTTTTATTTTTTAATTTAAAGCATGGATTTCAGCCATTTCAATATGAGATATTGAAAATGGAATATGCATAGAGTATAAAAAGGGTCTTTGGTATTTTTGTGAATGTATCGATGAAAAAAAGAGTGATGTTTTGAGTATTCTCTAAGACAAACAAAAAATTGTTCTATATTGATTTTTTTTTATTGGTTGATAATATGTTGATATATATCATTCTTCAATTGACTTATTGAAAATCTTTCATAGTCTTCTATTGTAATTCTAGAGTTGCAAAATTTGCAATCTAGGGTTTTGATAGGAATCTATAATTGTGATATGTTAAAGAGGGATTGATGCTCCTTGAAATGGGTGTTCCTAAATTTGTAAAGAATTTGGTGCTCCTACAATCTTGTAATTTTGGAGTTGGTGCTCCTATTGAAGTTGGTGTTTTATAATTTTTTGATTTTGATTTGGTGATCCACCATTGTAATAGAGTTGGTGCTCTTTTTGAATGAATAAAAAAATCAATTTACGAGTGGTTTTCTATACCCCAAGAGGGTTTTTCCACTCAAGAAAATATTGTGTTATGTGATGAAATTTTTACATTCTATTTTTTAGTCCATGTTCTTAAATTTTTATGTTTCTCATTTCAATCACATGTCAGTACAGATACTCTGATGCTTGTATAAATGTTTAAATCTGTCATAAAAGTGTTTAATCTTATGCATAAAGTTATGTGAAAATAAATCATTGATTTTTTTTTTGTTCAAGTAGTATAATATGAACAATTACAACTATGATTTGGCATGGTTAAGTAAAGTCTTTTTGATCAATCATTATGTAATTAAAGTTCATTGACTTGTCCATGTTCACTCTACAATTAAAAGGTTACATAAAAAATATTCAAGGTCATAGCTCAAGATGGCCTTAGATCAAGCTGTAAGTCAAGTGAAAAAATTTATAATACTCTGATTCACTCCCCCTCTTAGAGTGTTTCATCTTCCAAAAATTGGTATCAGAGCATAGTGTCTTGCATTAGGTTTCATACCTAGGATTAATTCTGGTATTTGCAAGTATCTCAAACATATCTTGAATTAAAGAAGGTGCTTCTATGACTTGAGCCAAATTATTAATTAATAAAGTCTAATTGATTTAAGGTTTTTGGAATTGAAGTGTTGTGTTTGATATGGGAAAAAGTAGAAAGAACAAGGGAAAAATAAGTTCACAAAAACATATTAATCATCAAGATTTTCCTGAACTCAATATGAGAAGTAATGAGGAAGAGATCATTAGCAGTAATCTATAATTGATAGAGTATCCTATGTTTAGAACACTTGAGTTTGGACGTACCAATTTTATTCTTTGGAAATGTCGGATGGAGATATATTTGGCTTCCTTAGGGTTTGATGTGTGGGAAACAATAGAAAGAGGTTGGACTGTATCTATAACATCTTCTTCCACACATGAGGATAAAATATCTCTTGAATTCAATGCTAAGGCTATGGGTATGTGCAAGATCATGATGGGCCAAAAAGTGGCAATATCTAAGTGTTATGATCGCCCATGTGGTTGACGAATCTTTTTTTACCCAAAATTGATGAAACGAAAAGGGTTTTTAAAGGAGATTCTCAGATTTCCACCTATATAAATTATGCTTTACTTTGAGTCTAAGAAATAATTATTATTCATTTTCTATTAGAATTACGACTAAAGTCCTAATTGATAGAGTTATTAAAAAAAATATATAGCTTTCAAATAGTATCACATTTTTTGAATCCAAAACATGTGTCACATTCTATGATTTACATACTATAGGATTACAAAAAAAAGAATTGAATTTCAAGAACTATTGACCAAGTTAAGGTTGTCAGACATATGAGTTTTTTATATTTTTCACAAGTTGTAATCAAAATTTCATGATTAATTATTTACTTGGAAAAAAAATAGAAAAAAATAAGCATCACATCGAGACATGAGTCCCCTACTTATATATAAATTATTATAAAAAAATATTATCATTTTATTGTGGTTAGGGTGGTGAGACAGACACCCACTTCTTATTTTTTCCCTAAATTTTAAGTACTACTGCATTGAAATTTCAAATTTTCACCAAATAGATTTAAAAAAATAAAAATAAACCTAGTAGTTTAGAAACTACATTCAATTTTCTAAAAATTATATTATTACATATTTTCTACAATATTTTTCCAAATGAAATTATTTCTAAGGTTATGAATTGCAGGAATGCAAAGGAAGTTTGGGACAGTTTGATTGAAATGAATAAGAATGGTGGGTTTCATGAGGAGATATCTTTGAAAACTAAAATAAGTTGTGGGTCATTTGATGGTGATGGTTGTGCAAGTCTTTATCATTCTGAAGAAAACCAAATTGAGTCTAAATATATAGAGATTACCAATGAACATCCAAATGGCCAAGAAATTAATGAAAAATAAGATTAGTGTTTTGGAGAAATTAAATCTGAACACGAATATGAGGAACAAGAAAGTGAGGTTTATTTGGAAGGTGAAATCCTATGTGCTTTAGAAACAATTAAGAATCTTAGAAAAGAGAACCGGAATTTAAAAAGGCAACTTCAACAAGAAAAAAGATATCAAATATAAGATATGTTTAGATCTTATAGAAGCAAAGATACTAGTTGGAGAAGCTAGAAATATTGAGGAAGAAGTTAGAAACCAACTTAAGGTAAAAGAATAGAGTACATAAAACAACTTGAGTGGCAAGTGGTTCTACTAAGGAATGTTGATAAAGCACAAAATTTGTTAAGTGATGAGAAAATTAATGAGAATGGCTCTATGTCTCTAGATAAAATTATTGGTGCATAGAAAGCTCCAAGTGAAAAAAGTGGGTTGGGCTTAGAAGAAGGACAATTATCTAAGGTTAGAAAAACACCTAAAACAAAGGTAGATTTAAAATTTCATGTTGTTGATATGCAAATTGCAGGAAACAAGTAACACAAGGATATCAACAAAGGAGGGAGGAATAGAAAAAATAGATTCACAAGATCTCCCTTTTCTTGGCAAGGTAAATGGACAAGGTATAATTGTTATTTTTTAGGCTATTGTTATTCTTGTTTTGATAATGGCCATAGAGCATCTGAATGTTGGATTAAAGTGAAGATAAATGATTGGTGAAAGAACAATAATATTGCCACATGCTTTAGGTGTAGTCAATCAGGTCATATTGCAAGAAATTGTGATAAGTTTTTTCTATAAGATAATGTAGGGGAGTGTAAATCTTGATTTTTTTGCTATAGATGTAATAAATATGGTCATAAAGCATGGTTTTTTAGGGATAAATCATCTAGAAACAACAAAGAGCTAGAAAATATGATTAATCCAAAGAAAAATTCTTTGGAGGTTTGGAGAAGAAAGAAGGGAAAAGAAGAGAAAGGACTAAATCTTGTGCATGCTGCACAAGAATTGTTTCTAAGCATTTAAAAGGCAACACGAAGATAGGGGGAGTTGATTAGTGCATTTTATATCAAACCCCTTTGACATAAATCAAGAAGGAGTAGCATTTTGTTGTCTCATGACATATTTATCATGATTCTCATGTCAAGATGTAAGTCATATTGTTAAGCCACAAATGTATCATAACTTTTTGCTTGTTCTCTATGTTGAGTTCTTGTTTGTGTTGGCAATAATAGTCATAATGACTCGATGATAACAATCATAATCTTATGGTTCAGATCATGGTTGTCTCTAGTTCTTCTTAGTATTATTAGTGTTCATATTTGGCATGTTCAATGGTATTCTATTTGATATTTTTATGGATGGTGTTACATGTATTATTAGTATTGCATAATGGATTGGATTGCATACTGATTGGCATAATAGTTGTTTAATGATTCAGATTGGAAATTCAAATTATTTTAGGAGAGAGTTACTCAAGAGAACATAACATTAGTGGAAGAACCATGTCAGTCAAATGTATCTATTAAAGAACATAGGTTTGGTGGTTGTCAAATGGATGTGTGCACAATGAAGAATATTCCATATTGCACATTTGCATGTTTTAGTACACATAAATGAGCATTAATTTATGGTATTGGTTTCATTATGTTGTGATTCTAAGTTTCCAACTCAGCTAAAGGTAGTAAATGGGTTCTTCTTGTATCATGCATAGTAATGATTTTTATGTATCTTACTTGAAGAGAGGCATTGGAATTGATTATTTACAGTCACAAGATGGTGTTTGAATGTAGAAGGAATTGACATGGTCTTCATGAACTGATAAACAAAATGCATTTTAGTGATACTCCATGGAATTGATCACAGTTCCATTTTAATGTACTATGACTTTAGAACAAAGGATAGTTCAATGTTGATTATATTGTCATTGATGATCATGGAAAAGTGGTCAGGATTTGTGGAATAATATGCAGTGTTTCAATGATGATAATTACGTCTTGTTTACTTAGCTTGCTGTGATAGTGGATTTGTGAAAGTGCAATGTTTGTGACAATGAATTGTAGAGGTAGTGTTGATGGTTTTTTTATGCACTTCACAGCACAAGTAATACATAGGTGCATTACCTCTCTTGAAAGAAAATCTTCCACAATCAAATTGCAGAACACTATCCCAAGGTCTCTCGGATGTCAGGTCAAGATGATGCTTGGAATATTTCAGTTGATTTATGTGATTTGTTGGAATCACAAGGTGGAATTACGTGGTCGAAGATGTAGGAGACTTGAGTCAATGAATGGAGTTTTATGGATCTGGAAATACTATGCTTTGCTGCAGGTTGAGGCAATAGTCTTAGACTCCATTGTTCTGTCAAATTTGGCTTTACAATGTGCAATGAACCTTAACACAAGTTACTCCTAAAAAAAAGGTAAAAAAGGAAAAGAGGTGAGGGAGGAGGATGTTTCCAGGACCTACAACTACCAATGAACAGTGATCATGGAGGTTCCTGCTGTGGATAGTTTCCTTAAAGAAAAGTTCACTTAATCAGAATTCTCACAATATCATGATATTTGTGCTATCTTCTAAGGACTACAGATATTCATTGTTCATTTGCTATGGGGAGTTGAATAAAGATGAGATTTAATGAACAACAATGAAATTGAAGTCTAGAATAACTTTGCACAGTCATCTACCTTCAAGAAATGACCAAAAGTATGGACAAGGAAAACATACACACAGCAACAATCTTCAAAACCAAAGATAACATACTAAATCTACCAAGTCTAATCTAAGGACATTAAAGTAGAAAAATATCTTAAAGAAAATATATAACTAAAAGGGAGAGGAATCCTGAAACATATTGAGAAACCCATAAATACACCAGAAAATAACTATATTTTCTATTATAATCTCTGTAGTATGCCTTTACAACAGCTCAACACTTAAAATGAGAGGAGGAGAGCCCTATTTATAGTTTCAAAAAGAAAAAGAGTGGCCAAGATTCAATTATATTGTGTGGCCATGATTCACTTTACATTAGGGGTTCATCTACCCCCAAATATATTACATTTATAACTAACTTCTTGTTTCTTCCCTATCTTGTCATCTAGTGACAACACTGTAGTAAATTTGTCTTTTAGCCATTTGCCCTTGGCTATAGCTATTCTTCAAGGAACTCTTTGTTGATGATGAGATTACCCTCTCACTTCTTCAATGCGGCATACTCGACGACACTCAGGATCAGGGATTGAAGCCTACCCAACTCCATGATGTCGGATCACAAAATCTGGTAACTCCATTCTTGAGAATTGTTGCCAAGCTTCTTCCAGTCATCATCATACTTAGCAACATCATCTTTAAAAAGTTTAAACCGTGCAAAGGCTTGGGCAGCAAAGTAGATGAATTCAGTGGTGACCTCTACAGACATCCCATCTTCCACGATCTTCAGGAAGTGGGGCTTTATATTCTTAGGATTAATCTCGACCACAGGTAGCTCATACCCTATCATCAGCTTGAGGTACTGGGCACATTCCTCTCTAGAATCTCTTTCCCATTCAATGTCTAGCGCTACCCACTCCAAGATCTGCTCAAGCCTCCTCTTCTAGTGATCAAAATCTCACTTCCACGTGTCCACTAGCTAGTGATCATCATCCTTGAAGGTGAGGTCATTTTCCCAGACATCGCTTGGTAATGCGAGTATGGCCCCAATCTTTGGTAGGCCGCATCGTACTTCTTCGGGAACTCTTCACAAATCTGCCTTGAACCCTCAAGAGTCTTCTTGACTTCCAATAACTTATTCGCTGTCTAGACAACCAAGTTGATGCCCATGTTTCCAATGTCCAAGACCTGTCGGAACTAGTTTTTCGTAGTATTGTCTAAGTTTCATCTCTTCTCAAGCTTGTTAATCTATTCCTGGGACAACAAATGAGGCAGGGTTGATGACGTTGTAGGCTGCTCATCTAGAGATGACCACTGTTGAATATAATATGTTAAATCAGCCACTTGCCCCTTTAGTTCTTCTTTGGAGATCTTATCCTACTAGATAAGGTGCACTATTGTGGTGACTGACTCTTGGAGGTGCTCAACCTTTTGTTCTCTTCTGGCCACTCCCAAGTCGATGGTGGAGACATTGTAAGTTATGTCTTGCTCTCCAACCATTGGTGTTGCTATTTGCACTGCCCTTGATCCAAAGGCATCCATGGTTACTTTTGATATGACCTTTGGCCTCTTCTCTTTCTTGGTGCTTATTTGTGCTCTGGCCATAATGGCTTCTAGCCTCACCTTGGGATTCTTCAAGGTGGGAGTCTTTTGCTTTATCTATCTTTGCAGATAATCGGGTACTTGGGGTTCTTCCTTTGGTGGTTCACTTCGAGTCTCACTATCCTCCTTCTCAGGTTCAATGGTTTTGACAACAACAGCCTTCTCCTTTGTTCCAATTTTTTTTTTCTCTTCATCAGAGTCTTGTTGGAATGTTTCATGTCTAGCGATGGACTCAATGTGCAACTACTCTTTGGGTGAATCTTTCTTTTTAGTATCCACCTCTTTTTCGTTTAGAATATATTGATGTTCCTCAGGCTTCTCCCTTTGTTCATCCTTGTGGAGGAATGCTTCCTTGTCATGCTCTATGGTTTGGCCATGTCCCTCAATTGGACACTTATTGCCCTTCGTATCTGGGGCAGGAATCTCTTCCTCTTGTGCAAGTCGGTCCTCAACCTCCTTATTCTCAATTTCCTTGAGCTGCTTGCCCCACTCTGCATTGAGCTTGGGATCATTTGACTCTCGGATCAGCTCTGGATTGAGGTCCTCACTGCCCTCACTAGAATATTCATAGGCCACCTCATCAATCTCTTGATGCTTGAATAAGGGTTGTTCGTGATATTCAAACTCCTTGTCCTCTGGCACCTTCTCCACCTCTAGCTGTTGTCATTCAAGTTTATCTGATATCTGCATGGTTGCTTTCATCTTTGGTGATTTAGTAGAGGGGGAGGGAGTTGGAGCACATGCCATAGCCTAATCTATGGTAGCTTGGACCATCAGATTGGTGAGCAGCCCTAAAAGCTCAGACGACACATTCTGCATGTACTTTACAAAAGACTCCGGAAGGCTAAGGGATGGCATTGTGGTAGCGGAAACGAAAGGAAGGGAAGGAGAAATAGAGGAAGAGGACATTGGTGAGGTGGTGGCAGATGATGAATCCATAGGAATAACTTGCAGTATTAGAGGAGTGGGAGCAAGGTGGATGGAGATGTCCACCGCAGGCAGGGAGGAAGCAAAGGCTGCAAGCGAAGCATGAGGGGTAGGGGAAGTAGCAGCGGTAGTTGTAACAATGGTAGGAAGGGACCTTGGTGAGTTAGATCCTCCTCTTTTGATCCCAAGGGATGGACCCTTGGTTATTACAGTCATACCCATGCTACCAGTTATTTTTCTCCTCTTCTTCGAAGGTTCAGGCTCAGAAGCCTTACGGGTATAGACTTTCTATTTGAGCAACTGTTCACTAGCCTCCTTCCTTTTCTTGGTCTTGATTGATGGTGGGGTTTTGGATGTCTCCCCAGTTACAGTGGCAACTGCCCCACCTTTGGAGCCACTTGGTTCACTTATGTGCTCACTTGTAAATTCAGTGAATGTTAAGATGACCCCTTGTTGTTTCAATTAGGTCACCTTCTTGTTGATCCATGCCCTTTTTCGGATTTCAATGTGCCTAGTGAGTATATTGATATCATTAAGCTCTGGCTCATTCTAGTCAATCGCAAGCAGCGGAAAGTTGGAAACTACATCGTAGCCAGGATCCACAACTATGTCTTCATCTTCCTCTAGCTAGTCTGGGACAGAGCATAAGTTCACCCTTCGCACATAGATGTCGGTCATGTGCATCTAATGTCACAACTGCACCTCAAGATCATCTTTACAATTGGCCAAGAAGTCCTCAATGTTGTGGAGGTTGGCGTATTCAGGTCTCAGTGCCTTTCTGACATGACCATAAGGATCCATTCGTGGTCGTGCTATGTATTGCTCAAAGTTATACTCGGCCAACTCCTTCTCTGAATATCCTACACACTGGGAGGTATGGATCTTATACATCCCTTGACCAAGGTTAATGGGATAGGTGGGGCCTACATAATTTTTTTCTCTCAAGACATTGTGAATGTGTCGTAGCTGTCGAGTCAGCTCCAATATGATGATCCGGTCACTTGGGTATCGAGGCAACTTATTTGGTCTTTCAGTGAATCCTTGAGCACGTATGTATGCGAACTTGGAAAATTGAATGTACCAGAAGGCATACTACCTGAGGATGGCCTTGGCACTGTGGGATATCCTCCTATGAATATCCCCTCCTAAGGATCAGATTATGTGAGTGGTGAATGCATCATTCACCCTGTAGTAGTCTCTTTTGAAGTTCTAGAACTGTAGTTGGGGGTACTTGTCATAAGGTTTGAGTTCTGGCCCTAATGGATTACTCAGCATCATTGTCAACCCTTGATAGTTTCGTCGATTGGTGAGGGAATATACCAAATAGGAATTCAAGAAGAATTTGGTGGTCCTCTTCATAATGGTAAACTGCTCGTGGAAGAAATCATTGATTATCTCGCCCCAATAGAAGGTGGTGCCCTTACCTCAAAGAATCTGTTCTATAAAGTAGAACATCCATTCTTGTAAGAAAACTATGCCAGGGAGGCACATGACTCGGCTGAGCAAAGTTACAAGGTCATGGTAATCCTCATAGAAATCGCTACGGAAGAGCTCCTGAGGAAGCTTTCCAGCACTCCTTCATTTGTCCTTCAACTAGTACTGGTTGATAAGCTTTTTTCACCCCAAGGGGTCTTGTTCCCACAACTCTTTGCATTCCTCCATGGTGGGGACCTCCATGCCCTCAAAGGTACGAATGTGGAAGGTTGTCATTATACCTAGTGGAGACATATCTACAAGGATATTTCCATCCTGGTCCACTATGGTTCTAGTATCAAGTTGGTATGCCTCCACGCACGCCATTACCAACTCTTGGGCCACTAAGGCCAGTGGGAAACCTACAGCCTTATCAATTCCAGTGCTCTCTATTAATCTTGCATTTTCTATTTTGGGGTTCATTCTGACCCTCTGCGTGAAGTCGTCAACATCTACTTGTCCAATGGTAGTATCTGAGACATCCCTCTAAAGGGTAGTGATCCTGGATTGTATAGGGACCCCCTAGAACTTGTATTTTATTAAGTCTCTATCTTCCTTTCCCCTTGGTGGCTTGGCTATTCCTTTCCCTTTCTCAGAAGCACCGAAAGTCTTTGCACCGTATTCCATAAATCTTGCACAAAAGATGTGAATTAGTAATGATGAAGTTGACAAAACGGCCACTGATAAGTCCCTGCATGTCAAGATTAGTCTGAAAATCCTAATTTATATTCAATAATCATGAAAACTAGATACTTCATTGTCAGAAAGTAGTGCAAACAATCCGAACTTCCTGGGATGGAATTCCCTTGGCAGAATGTCGCTTGAAAGGGTAAAATGAGAATGGAGTTCCCATAGACATTTCTTGAGGTTGGATTTGAGGATTTGAGGTTGGATGTGAAAAAAACCTAATTTTAGCAAGTGGGTTGAAATTCATTTTGGATTTGGAGGTCATTTGATCCCTCATTTGGATGTTCGAACATCATTTGTAGGAAAGTCGTCTGAAATGGCGCACAAGGACATGTAATTCTGAGCATTAAAATCCCGGTCTCATATTGCCATCGCCAGGAAGTGACTATGGGTTTGTCGTCGTGAACGGTGAAGTGAAACCATAAATCTGAGGGAGGAAATCTGACAGATTGTTCTCAGAAGCGTTCAGAAGGTTCACAACAACCAAGTGGTGAACGAAGGATCGAGACCCCAAGGTCGAGAAGCTATCCCGAATTCTCTGTTAGAATGGCGCAGGTGGAACGAAATTCCAAGAGGGGAATTCCAGCGTTCAGAATCCGGATGAAGCTCAAGGGATATTTTATCTGGATTTCAGGTTTTGGTGGGTAGTGAACTGGGGTCCGGGAGCTAGAAAGACGCTCGGGCGAGGCTGTTCTGAATGGCGATGACACAACGGAATCCCAAGAAGGGAATTCTGGAGGTCGATGTCCAAAGGGGGAAATTTTTCAAATATTTCAAATGGAAGATGGAAGACATTGCGGTTGGGAAAGTGAGGTTCGAAAAGCCACTCAGGTGGGGCTGTCAAAATGGCGAAGACGGGACGGAATTCTGGGAACGAAATTCTAAGGACCGAATCCCGAGGGAGGATTTTAATTTAGCAGATCTTTCGATTTTGCGTCCTTTGGATGGACTTCAAGTGTCTGAGGTCCGGGAGTCAGCACAACGCTTGGACGAGGCCGTTTCAAACAGTAATGGTGCAATAGAATTCCGGAGGTCGGAGCCCTAGGCGGGTTTAGAGGTCAGAAAATCTGATGAGTTTGAGGATGGTGGCAAGAAAGCCCGGGCCCAGAGGATGTCGGTGATTGTTCTAAAGAACAACCATAGAGAGGTGAGGTCTTGGATCAAATTTTAAGCCATTTAGCAATTGGTTTCGATTTTCTAAGAGATGGGTTTGGATAGGAAGTCCTATATTTACTCAATTTCAACCTCTTTTTACATTTTGCACTCATAAAAATGAAAATTTTCACCAAAGAAAGGGTAGGGTGCATGGACGACAAACCTACCTCAAAATCCCAAAGAACACACTAATTCCCGCATGAAGAAGAGTGGAAAATGGAGGTCGAACTGTTGGGCAGAAAATTCCTGGATGTCAAGAGTTCCTCAATCTTTTCTATCACTTTAACAATTGATAATAACGGCTACAAAATGCACTTTGATAGCAAAAATCGCCATTAATACAACATTTAATTCCTTCATACGATGGCAGGTAAAGTTGGTGGATTTTCAAAAATGCAGACGGTGGTGGGAGGTCTGAAGTTCGATGTCCAGGAAGATGTCCCGCCATAGCCATTGAAATAGTGAAGCCCGATGGGAAACCTAAAAGGAGAAACCCGATAGAGGAAATCCGGTAGAGGAAATCCGGTAGAGGAAATCCGCTAGAGGCAATCTAGTAGAGGAAATTCAAAAATTGCCACAGATGCCAGAATGACATTTTGACAAGGGAAACCTGAGTTAACCTGAGATGTAGCAATTTTGAAAGGGGGGAGGTGACTTTGGTGTTGCTTAAAATATGGCATTGGGAAATGCATCGACCCTTTGAGGCACAAAAATGGGCACCCAAAATGAGGCAAAGCAAAATGGAAAGTACCTGAAAAGCAAAGAGGGAAGAGAGGGTCCCCATTGTGAATGGGGCATGTGTGCAAATGGGCACAACGAATGGCAACTCCGCTGGGAGAATGCTCCTAGCATTCTAGAGATAAATATTCATTCTAAACCCATGATCTTTGGTTTCGTAGACCTAAGACAATTTTCAAAGCTAAACTAAGAACAATTTAAGGAAGGTGGGATTGAATCAAAGTGCAATTCCATCATGGAAGTGTGTGTATGGTGAATTCATTTCCTTTCCTCGGAGAGAGTATGAGTAACCATAGGTCAGAGGAGATAAGCTACGTAGTTCGTCTAATCCCAAAAGTAACCTAGACATTGCTTTGTTGCCAGTTAGGCATCCATAGCCCTGACAGAGTTGTTGCTCCAACCTCATGAACATAGCTCTACTACCAACCAGGCATCCATAGCCCTGGTAGAGATATTCGCACACCCATATGATTGTTCTTTGTAATTTCTTTACTACTTTTGCTGGATATTTCCTTTTAGCACTTGCTCTGTTTTTTTTTTTTTATCAACCGTGCGAACGACAAAGTTCACAATGGGCTTGAGAATCCTAGTGGTCACTAGAACAAACTTTAGCTTTTTCACTTATCTGTTCTTCCTAGTGAACACCATACCATTCTTTGGAGATATTTTAAAGTGTGTTTTGTGGGTTCCATGATAAGAGCAGGGATTTAAGCAAGTAGCCATCCTATGTTAGTGCAAAGTTCAAAAGTTGAAAACTGATGCTTAGGAGCTGTCAGAGGGTAGTAGTAGGGAATGAAGGCTTATCTAGAGAATTAGTATGAATGCAGACAATAAGGCAAACCATTCACTGGACCAAGCATAGCCACCACAACAAAAAGGGGAGACTCTTCCAAAATTATGACAAAACGACCGGGAAGGTGAGCAAAACCAAAGGACAAAGTAGGAAATCTATCCTAACCTATGTACAAGTATTTACACAAAGAACCTCCAAGAGCTCAAGCCTGGAAGTAATGCTTGAGGTGCTGCCCTTTGATAGGCAATGGGACACCTTTACCAGTGAGTGTCTTTAGGCAGAAAGCATTATCTCCAAAGATTTCAGCAATCTTAAAGGGGCCAAGCCAAAGCTTGTCGAATTTTTTGTGTCCCCCTTTCTTCTCATGGGCCTTGTCCTAGTAAAGGACTAGATTAGAAATACAGAAGGCCTTAACTTTGGCTCAATGATCGAACCATCATTTGACTATGCCCTGATGCTTGGAGAAATTTTCTATTGCACGGTCTCGTACTTCTTCAAGGTGTAGCAGCTCAGTGAGGTGAGCTTCTCTGCAGTCTCCTCCTTCATAAAAGTCATTGATAAACTGAAGGGTTGGGATTTTTAAGTGTATGAAGAAGATGGGTTCTAAGCCATAGATGAGATGATATGGAGAATCTCCGAGGGCAGCCTTGTGGCTGGTGTAATTTTCCCATAAGGTGAAATGGAGTTGGGTATGCCAATCCTTGGGGTTCCTATTTAGCAGTTTCTTGATCATTGTGATCAATTTCTTGTTGGTGGATTCAGAAAGGCCATTGCCTTGGGAGTAATAGTTGGAGGAGAATTTGAGGGCAATGCCATAATCAAAAGCCCAACTTGTGAATTTTAGTGAGGCAAATGCAGGGTCGTTATCACATACTAGTGCGTATGGGCAACCAAAATGATTTAAGATAAAACTTTCTAAGAAATTGATTACGACTTTAATTGTACATTTTCTACAATTTATTGCTTCTATCCATCTAGTGCAGTGATCAAAAGTGGTTAGAATGTACCTATGTCCTACAAACGATGGAGGACTTGCCAAACCAATAAAGTCAAGACCCCATTGTGCAAAAGGCCTTACCTCTAGAACAGGTTGTAATGGGACAACAACATTCCTTTCCCTGGTGGCAGTAGTCTAGCACATGTGGTAGGTACGGACATGACTATGAGAATCCTTGAAAATGGTGGGCCAATAGTACCCAAACCTCAAGATTTGATGTGCGGTTGATAGACTTGAGTCATGACCAGTTTTGAACTTGTCATGGAATTCTTTAAGAACTCGGCCAACTTCTTCCTTTCTCAGGCATCGCAGATAGATACCTTCATGATTTTTCTTGTACAATATAGAGCCCTGTAACATATAGCTACTAATTTTCAACCTCAGAGCTTATCTCTAGACTCCTTGCAGATGGGGCAAGCACTTGTGGTTCAGTAGGTAGTACACTATTTCATCATACCACTCCCCCAGGGAGATGTCCTCCAGCTAGTACTGTTGTACCGTGAGCTCAGGTACGACATCAATAACTAGCTCTACCATTTTTTGGCAAGTTCCTATCCTCTTACCAGCTTCATCAGCTAGATCTCCATGTCATATTCTTGTAGGAACATGATCCACTTTTCCCTTCATTCACCCAGCTCATTTTGCATAAGCAACATTTTCACCGCAGGGTCGAGAACTATGGCAAAAACCTTGTTGTGCAAGATGTAGTGTCGAAACTTCTTGACTCCCTTAACATGGGCATAAGCTTATTTTTATATGTTATGATAGCAAAGTTCGGCATCCTTCAAGGGGGCACTCATGAAGGTGATCAGGTGCTCACTCCCCTCGTCATCCTTTTGTGTCAGGATACTGGCACAACAATGATCTAAAGCAAAGGAGTATAAATAAAAAGGTTTCAGGTAATTGGGGCTGACCAACACAGGGGTGTCAGTAATTTTCCTCTTGATCTCTCCAAAATATTGCTTTTCTTCAGGAGTCCACTCAACTTTGGCATCTTGCTTCAGTATGGTATTGAGTGGTTTGACAATTTCTATGAAGCCGGTGATGAATTTGCAGATGAAGTTAATCTTCCCGAAGAAAGATTTTAATTCCTTCTTGCTACCTGGTGACTAGATTTTCATAATGGATTGGATGCATTCAGGATCAATGGAGATTCCCTGCTCTAATAAGATGTGTCCAAGGAGCTTTCCCTTAGTGACCTCGAAGATGCACTTCTTTGGGTTAAGGGACACCCCAAACATGTGGAATCTTTCAAAGACCTTGCATAGGTCTATGATGTGACTACCCCGCTACTTCGAGAAAACTATCAAATCATCCATGTAGATGATTATGCACTTTCCTATCAAGCCTTTGAATGTGATATCAATGGCTCATTGGAAAGTGGTGCCAGCGTTGATGAGTCCAAACAATATTCTTTTATATGTGAACGTTCCCCATTTGGTGGTGAATGCTATCTTATGTCAATCCTCATACTGCACCAAGACCTGGTTGTCTCTCGAGTATCCGTCCAAGAAGGACATCATCTAGGAACCGTTAACTACTTGCAACACCTCATCTAATGAAGGCACAAGATAGTTATCCTTCTCTGATGCTCGATTCAGATTGCGAAAGTCCACGCACAACCTGATTTCTCCATTTTTCTTTCTAATGGGGACCAAGTTTGCTACCCAGGTAGAGTGTCTGATCGGAAAGATGATCCTGGCTAACAACAACTTTTGTACTTCCTTGTAGATGATTGGCTCCAATAGAGCATTGAAAGGGTTCTATCATTGCCGGAATGGTTTTATATTTGGTCTGAGGGGGATACTGTGTGTGATAATCGATGTGTCATATTTTGAGGTCACCATAGCTCCAAGCGATGACATCATGATATTTGCGTAATGTTTGAATAATCACCTTTCTTTCTTCAGGGGCACATACCTTACCTATGAACATGTTCTTGGCATTTCCAATTGTTCCTAGATTGCAGGTATCACACTGACCGCTAATAGTATCTTCTTTGGCCCATTGATCCTAGTCTCTGATCTGATCAAGGTCAAAGATTCACTCCAATTAACCATTCCCCTAGGGATGGTGTTAGTTTTCAAGTTGATGACCCCTTCTATATCTAATTCCGCCTCTCGAGGCTCGACCTCATTGATTATCTATGTAGAAAATAAATCAAAACTAGTGAGGAATTCCAGAATGTGCGTGTCATCATTCAATACTTGGAAATTGGCCACATTATTTGGTAGTGATAGAATGGAAGCGAATTTCACCATGAATCTTTTTACGCCAGATAGGGATAATGGTTGTAGTTTGCTTGCTACCTATGCTAGGTCGTTGGTGGTATAATTCTTAGCACGAGGGATCAGCTAAATATTCAATGCATCCAACCCTTCCAGCAGATCCCAAATGTGATGTCGGTAGTTAGAAAGGCTTCTATCATAGCAAGAATAAAGCTTTCTAACCTGATTTATGACTAACTCTGAGTCTCCATACACCTGGAGCATCTTGACATCTTTTCTCAGTACCATCAAGAGGCCCAATACCAAAGCCTTGTATTCTGTTAGATTATTAGTACAATAAAATTGCAGCCTATGAGTAGAGAAGTATGATTTACCTTTGGGACTGATTAGTTTCAAACCTGCTCAAGCTCTATGCTTGGATTTAGAACCATCAAAGCACAACATCCAAAATGTGGGAAAATCCTTAGGCGTAGGGTTGATAGATCTGACCTTTTCCTTAGAAGGGACCGTCGCTTCAGTGGTTGCTTCCAGGGCCACAGGGGTAGCACATGTTTGCTTGTGCAAAGTTGACCCAGTTTTATCCTTTGGAATAACCCATCTTTTAACATTTTCAATTGTTGTTTGGCACAAGCAGTAGTCAAACACTGAGTGAGCATCATTCTACATCCTGCACCAATTAGGGAGCAGTAGTTCCTGGAAGTTCATTCAGATTCCGAGACTGAGCTGGTCATGCACACATTTCTCCATGAAATCTTGGAAACAACTGAAGATTCCAAGGTCGTCCCTCTCTTCTAATCCTTCATCGTTAGGTTCTATGAGCATTTCAGTGCTCTGAGAGACATTGGCTAAATTAGTAGGTGGGCTACATAGTATGAGGAAAACCTCACCCGTTCCTTCATCTTTAAGGTATTCTAGCTCATTCTGGTATGCCACTGGAGAATAATTTCCCAAACTTGTTTCGGCATACAATACCTCATTCATGTTGTTATACTATGTAATCATAAATTTCATCCATGGTTCTCTGTCAATCTAGATCTGATTAGGCATTCCTTTCCATGGCAGCTATATGTGTGAATAATCAGTGGTGGCGTATCCATTCAATGCCCTCATAAAATCCATTCCTAAGATTATGTCATACGTATTCGGCATATTGACCACCCATATGTCAATGGTCTGTTGGATCTGGGGATCAACAACAACTTGCATGGGGATGCTATTGATCTCCCCAACTATGTTGATTTTGGTTTTATCAAGTTTCGTCACCTTTTGCCAGGAAGGAGTTGGCGTTATCTTGAGTGCCTTGCACATGCATAGAGGCATGACATTGGCCGAAGCTCCTGAATCTAGCAAGAAATTATGGAGGTTCTTTTTGAAAACATGGACGGTGGTCAGAAAGGGAGGGGTCTCAAATTTCCCTTGAAACAACCCTCCAGAAATGTCCACTTGAGTGACCTGGGCCTTTTCTTTCTCATTGAATTTGTTTTGGGTTGCTGCCCTGTCGGACTGCTTGTTTGCATGCTCACCTATTGGTGGGTCAACCTTACTATAAAAAAATCTACCTGACAACCGATTCATTTGATTCATCACCAAAAGAAACCCTCTTTACCGGAACTTCTTCCTGAGCTGACCCTTGTGACGGGGTCCCATTTATTATTCTGAAAAAGACGTTCCTAACAAAAAGCACCTTTAGAAGTTCAAAGGCGGACACGCTCGGCTTTACCTTATTGAACTCCTCAGCAATATATTCCCCCATTTGCTCAATCTCTTGGTCATGGGAAATGTTCTGTGAGGGGCTAGCGTTTTGGCTTTGGCTACTGCTTTGTTGTTTATTTCTATTGAGATATTGTGTGGGTGTAAGTAGAAAACTTGGATTATTGTTTGCACTCAGATTGGGAGGGGTACTGAAATTGTTTGGTGGGGTGGAGGTCGTGAAAGGCCCTCCAGCATGGCCTCCGATTTGTCTATTTTTGAGGTTATAAGGGGTAGTCTACTGGTGGAACATTTGGACTTCGTCGTCCCTAGGCTCTTCTTCATCATCTTTGGGACCATTATATATCGATTTAAATAGTTGAGCCAAAGGACTTTTAGAATTTACCTCTCCAACCTTTGTGTTGTTGTTGTCTGGCATAGCACCCTCCAACTCTGGTGTGCTCCTTTCTGCCCATGGGAAAGGAGCTTGGTTTAGAACCAATACCAGGGAATCGTATGGGTTGGATGGGATGATGTCTTTATATCCTGAATTGTTGACTACATTTTGAACTTCTAATTGGAAAATCTCACTTGCAGTTTGGAATTTCGGGCAATCCAGTTCAGAATGGTGACTCATGTTGTGTATGCGGCACCAACCGGATAAAGCAACCTCTGCCAAATAAACTCTGCTTGTGGGGTTTTCATTATTGTTGTTGTTGTGCTGATCAAGGGGTGTGGGAATGCAACCATTGTTGGGGTGTGTATTCCACGTCTGATTATGCCTTTGGATGGGCCTCTTGTCATAATTCTGCCCTGACGATGCGCCAACCTCTCGATTATCCTCATTTTCACAGTAATTTCGATTTTCCCTATTGAGGTTGGCCTGAATACTCTTTTGCGATGTTTGTAGCTGCTTATTCTAATTTCTTAAGTGTATCATCTCATTCAACATTTTCTTAACCATCTTTGTAAGCTCGTCGATCCTATCCCTTTCGGTGTTACTTGGCTACGGTGCGGTATTCTGAAGGAACATAGGCTGTGCTATCGGCTGATTCTGATGAGCGGGTGGAAATTTCGCCACTTGGAGGTATGTAGGCATCTGGGGTTGTTGCAGATGCAACTATTGCTGCTAGGGTAGCAAGTAATGAGGCATTGGGTACGCCTGGTTAATTGGTTGTCTAGGATGTGGAACAATAGGTAGTTGAGGTATCGGATTCAACAAGGGTTATTGATGTTGTAAAGCTTGCATGAGTCCCTATATCTATACCAGATGTGTGGTTTTCCCAAGAGAAGGTAAGCGACCCGATATGTTCTACCCCAAATATTTGTTGGCAATGATGGCTTCAGCATATGCATCTACCAACCTGGCTGGTGGTGGTCTTATTCTTTTCACCAAGGCAAAAGTGAAGTTGTCCAGTGCTGCATAGTAAACAGGTAGAACAACAACGTCATTGAAAACATACGGGGCTTGCAGTCGAGTGTATGCTCTATGGAAGTGATCATTGAATGAGCTGATTGGTTCATTGATTTCCATTTCAACCGACATGAAATGTTGATACAAATCTGCACGGCTAGCAAGGCTCTTCAACTTCTATAGAAATGCATTCTTCAAGAGATCCCATGTGTTGATAGCTTCGACTGGTAGATTGACATACCAGTAGAAGGCCTCTTCCCCTAAGGAGTAGGGAAAGAGCCTACATGCCACATCTTTGTATATGATTTGCATAGATTTCAAGGCGATTTTGAAAATCTTGACATGTTCTTTGGCTATCCTCTGTGGATCCTGGGAGTTGAACTTCATGCAAAAATTCTTAGGATTCTTTGGCATATCATGGTAGAGGTTGAAGGTGAGTGGAGATGGGTTATTACCCAGCCACGCCATTGGAAAAGGTGGTGGAGGTGGTTGCACCAGATTGTTCTACGTTGGTAACAAGGCTACAATGACTAGTGAGGTAGCAACTAGGCTAGGGACTACATTCAGCTGAGGGGTGGCATTCAAACTAGATGACATGGCTACTTGGAAGATCAGAGTAATGGGATGAGCAGGAGATGAATCTGTCAGTGAAGATGAAGGAGGCAGAGGTGAAAGAGTAGTGGGCTATTCCGTGGAATCAATGATGGATGGTCCCCTTTGTTTAGCTCTCTTAGCTCAAATAAGAGGCTGTAGTTCTTGCAACTCCCCCTTGTTTGGTGTAGATCTCAATACTCGGTGGAATCTCTCAGGGTAGAATGACTCAATTCGATCTAGCTTTACTCCTTCAACCCTCCTTCTAGCACCAGTTCTATTGATGGTGTTTTTATGCACTTCACAACACAAGTAATATGTAGGTGCATTACCTCTCTTGAAAGACTATCTTCCACAATCAAATTGCAAAATACTATCCCAAGGTCTCTCGGATGTCAGGTCATGATGATGCTTGGAATATTTCAATTGATTTATGTGATTTTTTGGACAAGGAAAGCATACACATATCAGCAATCTTCAAAACCAAAGATAACATACTAAATCTACCAAGTCTAATCTAAGAACATTAAAGCAGTAAAATATCTTAAAGAAAATCTATGACTAAAAGGGAGAGGAATCATGAAACATATTGAGAAACCTAGAAATATACCAAAAAATGATTGTATTTGCTATTATAATCTCTGCAGTATGCCTTTACAACAACTCAACTCTCTTAAAATGAGAGGAGGAGAGCCCTATTTATAGTTTCAAAAAGTAAAAGAGTGGCCAAGATTCAATTATATTGTGTGTCCAGGATTCACTTTACATTAGGGTTTCACCTACCCCCAAATATATTACATTAATAACTACTTTTTTCTTCCCTATCTTGTCATCTAGTGATAGCACTGTAGAAAATTTGTCTTTTATCCATTTTCCCTTTACCGTAACTATTCTTCAAGGAAATCTTCATCGATGATGGGATTACCCTCTCGCTTCTTCAATGCGACATACTCCACAAAACTTAGGATTAGGGATTGAAACTTATCCAACTCCATGATGTCGGATTACAAAATCCGGTAACTCCATCCCTAAGAATTGGTGCCAAGCTTCTTCCAATCATCATCACACTTAGCAGCATTGTCTTTAAAAAGTTCTGATTGCACAAAGGATCAGGCAGCGAAGCACATGCATTCAATGGTGACCTCTACGGACATCCCATCTTCCATGATCTTCATGAAGTGGGGCTTTATATTCTTAGGATTAATCTCGACCATAGGCAGCTCATACCCTGTCATCATCTTGAGGTACCGAGTGCATTCCTCTCTAGAATCTCTTGCCCATTCAATATCCGGCGCTATCCGGTCTAATATTTTCTCAAGCCTCCTCTTTTGATGATCAAAATCTCACTTCTAGGTGTCCACTAGCCAATGATCATCATCCTTGAAGGCGAGGTCCTTTTCCAAGACATCGGTTGGTAACACAAGTATGGACTCAATCTTTGGGTAGGCCACATCATACTTCTTCAAGAACTCTTCACAGATCTGCCTTGAACCCTCAAGAGTCTTCTAGACTTCCAAGAACTTATTCACTATCCGAACAGCCAAGTTGATGCTTGTGTTTCCAATGTCCAAGACCTGTCAGAACTAATTTTCTGTAGTCTTGTACAAGTTTCATCTCTTCTCAAGCTTGTTAATCTATTCCTGGCACATCAACTATGGTGGGGCTAATGATGTTGTAGGTTGCTCATCTGGAGATGACCACTATTAAATATAAGTTGTTAAATCAGCCACTTTCTCCTTTAGTTCTTCTTTGGAGACCTTATCCTGCTTGGTAAGGTGCACTACTGTGGTGATTGACTCTTGGAGGTGCTCAAATTTTTGTTCTCTCATGGCCACTCCCAGGTTGATGGTGGAGACGTTGTAAGTTATGCCTTGCTCTCTAGCCATTGGTATTGCTATTTGCACTGCCCTTGATCCCAAGGCATCCATGGTTACTTTTGATCTGACCTTTGGCCTCTTCTCTTTCTTTGGGCTTATTCATGCTCTCGCCATAATGGCTTCCACCCTCACCTTCGGATCCTTCAAGGTGGGAGTCTTTTGCTTTAGCTGTCTTTGTAGCCAATCGGGTACTTGGGGTTCTTCCCTTGGTGGTTAACTTCGAGTCCCGTTGTCCTCCTTCTCAGGTTCAATGGTTTTGGCAACAATAGCCTTCTCCTTTGTTCTAGCATTTTCCTTCTCTTCATCAGAGTCTTGTTCGAATGCTTCATGTTTAGCGGTGGACTCAGTGTGCAACTACTCTTTGGGTGAATCTTTCTTTTCAATATCCACCTCTTCTTTGTTTAGAATATATTGATGTTCCTCGAGCTTCTCCCTTTGTTCGTCCTTGTAGAGGAACGCTTCCTTTTCATGCTCTGTGGTTTGGCCATGTCCCTCAATCGGAGACTTATTGCCCTCCATATCTGGAGCTGCAATCTCTTCCTCTTGTGCAAGTTGGTCCTTGGCCTCCTTATCGTCAATTTCCTTGAGCTGCTTGCACCACTCGGCATTGAGCTCAGGATCATTTGACTCTCAGATCATCTCTGCCTCAAGGCCCTCATGCCCCTCATTGGAAGATTCATAGGCCACCTCATCAATCTCTCGATGCTTAAACAAGGGGTGCTCATGATATTCAAACTCCTCATCCTCTGGTGCCTTCTCCGCTTCTAGCTATTTTCATTCAAGCTTATCTGATATCTACATGGTTGCTTTCATCTTCGGTGATTCAGTAGAGGGGGAGGGAGTTGGAGCACAGGCCATAGCCTGAGCTATGGTAGCTTGGACCATCGGATTGGTGAGCATCCCTAAAATCTCAGATGACATGTTCTGCATGTACTTTATGAAAGACTCTAAAATGCTAAGGGATGGTGTTGTGGCAGCGGAAACAGAAGGAAGGGAAGGAGACATAGAGGAAGAGGAAATTGGCGAGGTGGTGGTGGATGATGAATCCACGAGAATAACTTGTAGTATTGGAGGAGTGGGAGCAAGGTGGATGGAGATGTCCACCATAGGTGGGGATGAAGTAGAGGCTGCAAGCGAAGCATGAGGGGTAGGGGAAGGAGCAACGATAGCTGTAACAATGGTAGGAAGGGACCTTGGTGACCTAGATCCTCCTCTTTTGATCCCAAGGGATGAACCCTTGGTTATTATAGTCATCCCCACGCTGTGAGTTGTTTTTCTCCTCTTCTTGGAAGGTTTAGGCTCAGAAGCCTTACGGGCATAGACTTTCTGTTTGGGCAGCTATTCACTAGCTTCCTTCCTTTTCTTGGTCTTGACCGATGGTGGGGTCTTGGATGTCTCCCCAATTGCAGCGACAGCTGCCCCGCCTTCGAAGCCACTTGGTTCACTTGTGTGCTCACTTGTAAGTTCAGTGAATGTTAAGACGACCCCTTGTTGTTTGAATTGGGTCACCTTCTTGTTGATCCACACCCTTGTTTAGATTTCAACGGGTCTAGTGAGTATACTGATATCATTAAACTCTGGCTCGTTTGAGTCAATCGTAGGCAACAGAAAGTTGGAAACTGCATCGTAGCCTGGATCCACAACTGTTTCTTCATATTCCTCTAGCTGGTTGTGGATCAGATAGAAGTTCACCCTTCGCACATAGATGGTGGTCATGTGCATGTAATGTCGCAACCGCACCTCAAGATCATCTTTTCAATTGGCCCATAAGTCCTCCATGTTGTGGATGTGGGCGTATTCATGTCCTAGTGTCTTTCTGACATGACCATAAGGATCCATTCATGGCTGTGATATGTATTGCTCAAAGTTATACTCGGCCAACTCCTTCTCCGAATATCCTACACACTAGAAGGTATGGATCTTATACATCCCTTAACCAAGGTTCATGGGATATGCGGGGTCTACCAAATGTTTCTCGCTCAGGACACTGTGAATGTGTGAGAGTTGTCGAGTCAGCTCCAATAGGATGATCCAGTCATTTGGGTACTAGGGTAGCTTATTTTGTCTTTCGGTGACTCCTTGAACGCGTATGTATGTGAACTTGGGCAACTGAATGTACCAAAAGGAATTCTGCCTGAGGAGGGCCCTGGCACTATGGGATATCCTCCTATGAAAATCCCCTCCTAAGGATCAGATGATGTGAGCGGTGAATGCGTTGTTCACCCTGTAGTAGTCTCTCTTGAAGTTCTGGAATTGTAGCTAGGGGTACTTGTCATAAGGTTTGAGTTATGGCCCCAATGGATTACTAGGCATCATTTTCAACCCCTCATAGTGTCACCGATTGGCAAGGGAATACACCACATAGGAAGTCATGAAGAATTTGGTGGTCCTCTTCACAGTGGTAAACTGCTTGTGGAAGTAGTCACTGATTATCTCACCCCAATAGAAGGTGGTACCCTTACCTTGAATAATATGTTCTATGAAATAGAACATCCATTCTTGGAAGAAAACTGTGTCTGGGAGGCCCATGAATCTGCTAAACAAAGTTACAAGGTCATGGTAATCCTTGTATAAATCATTGTGGAAGAGCTCCTGAGGAAGCTTTCCAACACTACCTCATTTTTCCCTCAACCGGTATTGGTTGATAAGCATTTTGGACCCCAAGGGGTCTTGTTCCCACAACTCTTTGCATTCCTCCATGGTGGGGACCTCCATGCTCTCAAAGGTAGGAATGTTGAAGGTTGTCGTTATACCTGGCGAAGACATATCTTCAAGGATATGTCCATCCTGGTCCACTATGGTCCTAGTATCAAGTTGGTATGCCTCCATGCACACCATTACCAGCGCTGAGGCCACTAAGGCCAGTGGGAAACCTGCAGCCTTAGCAATTCCACTTCTCTTTATTAATCTTGGATTTTCTATTTTGGGGTTCATTCTGACCCTCTGCATGAATTCGTCAACATCGACTTGTCTGATGTTGATATCTGAGACATCCCTCCAAAGGGTAGTGATCCTATATTGTATAGGGCCCCCCTAGAGCTTGTATTTCATTAGGTCTATGTCTTCCTTGCCCCTTGGTTGCTTGGTTGTTCCTTTCCCTTTCTTGGAAGCACCGAAAGTCTCTTCACTGGATTCCATAAATCCTGCACAAAAGAAGTGAATTAGTAATCATGAAGTTGAAAAAATGGCCACCGACAAGTCCTTGCATGTCAAGATTAGTCTAGCAATCATAATTCATATTCAATAATCATGCAAACTGGATACTATATTGTCAGAAAGCAGTGCAAACAATCTAGACTTCCTAGGCCGGATATCGCTTGGCAAAATGTCGCTTGAAAGGGAAAAATGAGAATGGAATTCACATAGCCATTTCTCAAGGTTGGATTTGAGGATTTGAGGTTGGATGTGAAGGAAAACCTAATTTTAGCAAGTGGGTCGAAATCCATTTTGGATTTGGAGGTCATTTGATCCTTCATTTGAAATTTTGGGCATCATCTGCAGGAAAGCCATCTCAAACGGCGCAGAGGACATGGAATTCCGAGCGTCAAAATCTGGGTCTCGGATTGCCATTGCTAGGAAGCGGCTACGGGTTGGCCATTGGGAATGGGAAAGTGAAAGCAGAAATCCGAGGGAGGAAATCCGAGAGACAGTTCCTAGAAGTAGTCAAAAGGTTCGAGAGAATGAGGTAGCGAACGGAGCATCGAGACCGGGAGGTTGGGAAGCTGTCCCGAACTCACTGTTAGAATGGCGTTGGTCCAACAGAATTTTGAGAGGGGAATTCCGGTGTTTAGAATTTGAATAAAGCTCAAAGGAGATTTTATTTGGGTTTCGGGTTTTGGCAGGCAACAAACCAGGGTGTGAGAGCCGCAAAGACACTCAGGCGAGGTCGTTTGGAATGACAATGACAACACGGAATCCTGGGAATGAAATTTCGAAGGTCGAAGTTCGAAGAGGGAAAATTTTTGAAGGTTTCGACTGGAAGATGGAAGACGTTGCAGCCAGGAAGTGAGGTTCGTAAAGCTGCTCGAGCGGGGCTGTCGAAACGGTGAAGATGGGATGAAATTTCGGGAACGAAATTCCAAGAACCAAATCTTGAGGGACGATTTGAATTTAGCAAATCTTTTGATTTTGCATCCTCTGGATGGACTTTGAGTGTCCGGAGTTCGGGAGTCGGGATGGCACTCAAATGAGGCTGTTTCGAATGGCGATGGCGCAATAGAATCCTAGGAGGGGAATTTCGGAGGTCGGAGCCCGAGGTGAGTTCAGAGGTTAGAAAATCTGATGAGTTTGAGAATGGCGGTGGGAAAGCCCAGGCCCGAAGGATGTCAATGACTATTTCAAAGAACGATCGCGGAGAGGTGAGGTCCTAGATCAAATTTTAAGCCATTTAGCAATTGGTTTCAATTTTCTAAGAGATGGGTTTCGATGGGAAGGCCTATATTTACCTAATTTCAACCTCAATTTACATTTTGCACTCATCAAAATGTGGAATTTCACCAAAGGAAGGGAAGGGTGTGTGGACAACAAACCTACCTCAAAATCTCAAAGAACACACTGATGGCCACACGAAAAACAGTGGAAAATAGAGCTCGGACCCCTAGGTAGAAAATGCTTGGATGCTAGGAGTTCCTCAATCTTTTCTATCACTCGAATAGTTGATAATGATGGCCGAAAAATGTGCTTTTATAGAAAGAACTACCATTAATATAACATTTAATTCCTCTGTACAATACTAGGTAAAGTTAGTGGATTTTCAAAAATACAGACGACAGCGAGAGGTCCGAAGTCCGGTGTCTGGGAAGATGTCCCACCATAGCCATTAAGATGACAAAGCTTGATGGGAAACCTAGAAGGGGAAACCTGGCAAAGGAAATCTAGCAGAGGAAACTCTGAAATTGCCATAGATGCCAGAACAACATTTTGACAAGGGAAACTCGAGTTAACCCGAGACTTAGCAATTTTGAAAAGGGGGGGTGGGGGACTCTGGTCAAGCTTAAAATATGGCCTTGGGAAATGTGCTGACCCATTAAGGCACAAAATTGGGCATGCAAAATGAGGCAAAGCAAAAAGGAAAGGACCCAAAAAGAAAAGAGGGAAGAGAGGGTCCCCGTTCTGAATGAGGCATGTGTGCAAATGGGCACAACAGGTAGTAAGCTCAATAACAGAGGCAGTGATTTCTTGTATTTCTATGGTTTGTTTGGTGTTGAGAATGTTAATTTTTGACAACTTTTCATGTGCTAACCATGTTGGAAATGACAGTATATTCTTGTTGAGTGTATCTTTGACAACATGTTTGTTTTTGTTGTAACAAGCCTATATTGTTGAGGTACAAGTTGAGAATAAATGGAATAGTGAGTAGTACTAATGATATATTTGTTAGTAGGTTCATCTTTTGGCATTTCATTTGCAAATAATTAGGGAGAGATTCATGTTGCAATGTGTCCTTAAGTATTTGAATTGATAGGGTCTTTGATTGTTTTTCATACAAATATATTCTATTTAACCATGTGATTAACACAAGGAGATACATGCAACAACATTGTTTTCTTATAAAGTGATGTCATATTGGTTGATCACTGAGTCTTGATTCAAACTTTCAAATGGATATGTGTTGATTGGTGTAATGCCCCGCCACGAGACCCTAATGGAAGTTGCAACACAATGCGAAAGCGTACAATTTTATTTTCTTAAAAGTGAATTATTAGCAAATAAGATGCACAATACTTCACAACAACCTCTAAGGTAACGTGACAAGATTACATCTATAACCAAAACATACACACTACTTGCACTCGAAGAATTTATTAAATTATTAACCATACATTTAATTGCACATACTCACAAAGCATTAAAGATACTAACACTAAGAATGGAATAATAAGCTTTAGATTAGATTAACTTAAAAGTAGATTAAAATACTCATTCCCGGAATGAGGTAGATCAAAACTAGCTATTACAATTACAAGATTCCTCCTCGAAAACAAATGAGGAGAATAATAATACAAGAGCTAAACTGATATGAAAATAAAGCTTAAACTAAATACTAAAACCATTGCGAGCTCTCCACTGGAAAACCTCGCAACACAATCTGCAAATCAAAGGGGGACCCAACAACATAGGGTTCAAGTTCCTCCCAACCAAGTGGTACTCAAAGGCCCACCCCCCATGCTAGGAGATAGTAACATGAATACAAGGACAATCCCTACAACCTCTAGTCACAAGTTGAATCAACTCTAAACAAAACCACCACAAGAACAATAGTAACTCAAGAATACGTTGCTACCCGAGTTTAACAGTTCACACACCAGTAGCCTAAACATACTACTAACCTTGGAGAAAGCCACTCAAGATACATGAGTTACCCATCAGATCTTTCCAGATCTCAGCCCTCATTGAGCTTCACCCTCCTACGGTTATCATGTGATTCATCACCACTCCAAACTAAGGAGGTACAAAGTATCCAACAAACCATTCAAAGAAGATCAAACCAATCCCCATTCGTGTAAATTGGGTGACTTACTGAGAACAAAAATCCCTACTACCATCGAGAACTACTAAAAAAAACAAGACCATGAAATAACAACTCTCAAAGTTAACATACCCCACTAGGAAGACATCTAGACTTGTCTAATACCTCTATCCCATTTTCTCGAAAAAGCCACAAAGAGAACTCAAGCATATCATAAAGGCACAATAGTATAATATCCACCTTATTTTAATTAAATACCAATTTCCATATAGACAATAAAACAATTTATATACAATTGCATTCCCCAAATATCTCAATTTAACTTAAACAACTATAAGAGCAACATTCCATTTATAATTCCAATTCCCTAAATTTTAAACTAATTAAATATCTATTTCCTCAAACAGATTACATCATTTAAATAAGTTACAATTTTCTCCTCTTTTTTAAAGAATTTTTTTTTTAATTTCACCTAATACATGCATTTACATGCATCTTAACCAATGACTATTTAAACAAAATCAATTTACTCATTACAATAATACTATATTTTAGAATTAACTCAACATGGACATGAACATGCACCTATTTAACAAAAGTAACCAATATAATTATCTAATCTTCAGTTCCATGAAAACATTTATAGCTAATGTATACTTATTTCATCTATTTAAATAAATATGCATGCAACCTTTTATTTTAAATTACATTTGGAGAAAATATACATACGCAAAATACATAGATTAAATATACATATAATTAATAAATTTCCATAAAAATAATTATCTCATAATTTAAAACTAAAACAATAATATTTCATATTTAATAACAACCAAATACGAAATTCAAAATAAACAAATTTAATAAAAGTGAACTTAAGAAAACAAAATTTAATAAATGTGAATTCAACTCGATGTGGGTTTAAACTATTAAATAATGCATTGTATTAAATAAAAGGAGGGGGTATTGGTTGGCTTACCAAAACCGCTCCCCATTATACAGGGGGCGGACTGTGGTAAGTCTAGCGTGCCCAATGCATGGGAAGGGCGATGGAAATTCCACCGTCCACCTCCCTAAGGGGGGGTGTGGTGGTGGTATTTCACCTGTCTCCCCCAACACAAGCAATAATGCCTTTTTTTTAATAACCAAAAATTCACAAGAAAAAGAGCGAACCTTCTGCATTCAACAGGTCATCGTACGACGTTTGAAATGAATTTAACATAAAAAAATATATATTATATATATATGTGAGGATATATATATACATATTCACATATATATATTGTATATATATTTATTGAATTTTGTTAATAAATAATATTGGGGAAATTTTTTTGAAGAAAGTTATCTACAGGAAAATGTTTAACTAGGCAACCAATTTTTCCTCATGAAATTTTAACAATTACAATAACCATTTTCTCAAATTTCTGAAAGGGTTTATATTTCTACAAGAAAAGTTACACATACTTCATGATAATAAAATTTAACAAAACTTTTATAGGCCAACATAAACAAATTCACAAAAGATTTCTAAAATCACTTCCCTCTAAATTTACACAAAAGCTTTTAAAACTAAAAATAAATTCTTAAATCACAGATTGGTTTCCTTTGAGTTTTTTCACAGCAATTCAACAATAAAGAAGCCTTGCAATTTTTTGAAAACAATTTAAATCTTTCTACAAACAAAACACAAAACTTCTTGCACAGACAATCTTTCAATTTCATTTAAACCAATTTAAGCAAAGCTTCTACTAAATTAAATTTTGTAAAAACAATATTTTTCAAACAACTAAATAAATAAAATAAAACTTAAAAGAACCTATTTTCTTGAAACTTGAAGAAAATTGAAGGTTAGAGCAAATCTTCCCCTTCAGAGATTAATTTCCGAAGCTTTTCCCAAAATTACCACTTCCAAGAAGATGTAAAAATACAAAAAACCTCCAAAATTCTTGATAACCCCTTTTTTTTTATTATCAATTTTCAACTAAAACCTCCCTCAAAAATAATATCTTCCTCTCCCAATTATGGAAAAAATTCTCACCAAGAATAATCTCTCAACAAAGAGTAATTAATTAATTCTTCTCACACACATGTCAAATTAAAAAGATATTTTCAACACCCACATTTATTTTCTCCAATTTTTTTTTATTTTAAAATAATTTCAAATCACAATTTAATTCCAAATTGAAACTAATTAACACTAATTGAAATTTACAATTTAAAATTAAATTAATTTCCCATTTTTTTTCAATTTTCTCAATATCATACTTAATTAATTAATAAATAAATTCAACCCATTGGATTAAATTTAATTAATTAACTTAAATAAAAACTTCTATCCACAATGTATAATTTTAATTTAAATATATATAAACACTATTTAAAGCAATAATTCTAAGTATTAATTTCCACAATCAAGAACCTTTCAAAATTAAATAGTATTAAAACAGGCACCCACAAACACAATAAAATCGCTTGACGACCCAGTATGGCTAGGTTGTAGACTTGACACAAGTAACCTAGCTACTATCTCGCAATCGTCATATTATTGGATCGACATGCTCAAACCTATCAAGTCAGGTGGATTCGATGGCATGTACTTGCAAAATTGTATCCAAGGCATCAATAGCACATGTACATAAAATCATTATAAAATACACCGTGAAGAGGAAATCAAATAATCGTAGGGTGCTCACAAGTGAGTGATGCAATCATATCCCTTTCACCAATACAGTATCACCAAATTGATGCTTCCATTATTAATAAAACTCATAAGTAATAATCATGTCATAATTAACAAACATTATTTTTAATCAAAGCATGTTAAGTATAACATCAAGGAAAGTACATCTCATAACACACATAGTTTTTATCACTCTATAAGAAATGATAAAATAATAAAGCATCTTAATCTAAAATAAGAGCAAAACCGAGGGGTGTTACATTCTCCCCCCCTAGGGTCAAGCTTAGTATTGGAAGTCTGCAAAAACCCCTAGTATGAAATTTCACAACACACACATAAACCATGCTTCAAACACTGAGCCACTACATACCCCAAGATAAAAATAACAATATCCAGAGTTATAATCCTCCAAGCCAAATACATTGTCGAACTAAACAATCCCATAGTCTCAAAACACATATCCTAATATAACAAAAATCAAAGTAGAGGAAACAACACTGAAGTTAATTCCTCAACCTCCAATATCACAGGATTTTCATGAGCTCCTGAATCAACTACTTGTCCAGTTCCAGTAATCTTCACATTTGTACCCTGATGCTCTATCTGATGATGATCAACCACTATACTCATTCCACAAGTCCTTCCTGCATCATTCCTTGTTGGCTCAATAACTGCTGATCTCTTACTGATTCCAAGTGTGTTCCTCTTAGAACACTATCTCACTAAGTGGCCATGTTGGCTGCAATTGTAACATCCTGTACCTATACCTATCACAACCTTCGCACGTTGTGCTAACCACTCCAAGTGGAAGAGCTTACAACGCCTCAAATTTCAGTTCTTTCTAATTCGAGAACCACTACCACCAGATTGAGGTTGTGACACCTTAGGCTTAGGATCAGAGTGTTGTGGTTGCATACCACACTCTTGTCCAGATCTAAGTTTGATAGGAAATTACTCTAGCAAAATATATAACCAAGGAACTAAACGCTCCATACAATTTTGTTGGTGGGGACTCAAAGAAGAAGAAATCAGATGATCATCTCCACGATCACCTATCCGAGACATCCTATACACAACCCACAAAAGGAATCACCACCAAAAGACAAAATTAACATACATAAACTCAAAAATAAAGCACCATACCCAAGATTAAACATGCATAATACATATACATACCAACAAAAAACACCGAAAAACACAACATAAGGTAACACAAGGGTCCATCAAGACACCGAAAAGAAGCATACCAATCCATGATAGAAGAATCCATGAACCAAGAACACATAATCATCTAATATATACCAACATCACAAGTAGTGGTTTGATGGTGTTATGCCACATGAAAGGTGAAACCATCCAAACAAGACCACAATGACTTGTCTCTTGTTGTGTAAGGGAATTAGCCTCCAAGACATACTTATCACACATAGGTGAGTAGTGGGTTCTAGTTGCGTACAACCTGACATAACCCCCATCCTCAATGTTTCCTGTGTCTACTATCTCATACACACTCACCAAGTCCACCTAATACGTCCTTGGAGAGGAATCATAATATGACACATAGCCAACATTGAGAACAACAAATATAACTAGCTTAGCCACTAAGTTCATAAAGAAGATCAAATTAAATTTCCATTTCAACAATAAGGCAATAATGCACATAATTTCAACACTGAATCAAATATATAACCACTAGGGTTATAATAAAATAAGATCACAAGTCATGGCTAAACCCTCACAATCAAATATAACAAAGTGTTGGCCCTCACAATCAACTGAAAAATCATCAATAACCCAAGGAAAGTTCACAATCTTTAAAATTGCTCTTTACAACACTATGTGACTTAATACTAGCCACCAATGAGGAAAGAGGAAACAACGTCCAACTAGAATGATAATATCCCTCATGTGATGCAGAATGAGCATGCTATCCACATGACCTAGAGTGTGTCTACAACTAAAAAAACGTCATCACTCTACCTGGTCATATGCCAACCGGAGAAGGCACATATTGATTGCAAGCCATGTGGCAGTGTGTCCGTGGGTCCACAGTAGTAGGCACACGTAGAACTCACCCCACACGCGATACCTCCTAGAGAAGACACACATAGGAACTCGATGTAGCTAGAGGTATACATGGCTAGGATCTACTCATATGCTACTCGACAAGTGTTTGAGGCCCCATAACACTCATCACACAAGTAGGCTAACAAAGATAATCTCATAATGTGCCTTCACGTGTCTCAACACATGGCATCATGTAACACAACATCATCACCATCACTATGTCGGAACATGAGTAGTGTGTGGCTTTGTATGTCTTGCATCATGTCGAAACATATGTAGATAGGGTACATACATAATGCAATACGATATTATCATTATGGGGCTATCGAGCTTCACCTCTCATATGGATGAGGTTTACTCATTATGCTAGATCCACATCTCTAAGGATGACCAGGCATACACTAACAAAACTATGCTGCTGCACTCAAATCCATGGGGATTAGGCCAGCACATATGGATCAAGTATCCTAATGCAACCTAAGGGAAAGTAGTGGGTATGTTTCCTTGGGATTGGTTGAGTTGAGATGCTCTGCGTCATGATATGCGTATGCTACACACTCCACCCAAGAAACTTGTGACTGATACTATCCCTTCACAAATTGAGGATCTAGAGAACCAAAAGAAAAAGAGCTACTTTTGGTTACTCTTATGTATAAGATTCAACCACACCTGGGTTGGCATCAATCAGGTTAAAAAAAATGCAAACACACACAATGGTATGGTTAATCTCACACCAAAATGCAACTTTTTCACATGGATGGGTACCAAGTATCCCATCACATGGACACACAAAGAAAGTATGAGGTATTCACAACACAAAACAAGACACCGTTACTGGTTCCTTACATTTACAAGGAGGTACAACTACATAAATAATCCCACAAGAATATCCAATTCCATAACCCATGGGATACATATCATAACTTTCCTACCATAACCTTATATCAGGTTACTTACACACTACTCTCTTTCTCAGAGTACATCATGCTAACATAAAATCCATGAACTCGTGATCACTTAACACTCTACTAACAAATTGACATGGACAACATAGAGGACACAAATGTACCTAGAGGATCCAATGTATGAACCTGGGGCTCTGATACCATCTGTAATGCCCCACCACGAGACCCTAAAGGAAGTTGCAACACAATGTGGAAGCGTGCAACTTTTTTTTCTTAAAAGTGCATTATTAACAAAGAAGATGCACAATACTTCACAACAACCTCTAAGGTAGCATGGCAAGATTACATTTATAACTAAAGCATACACACTACTTGCACTCAAACCATTTATTAAATTATTAACCATACATTTAATTGTGCATACTCACAAAGCATTAAAGATACTAACACTAAGAATGGAATAATAAGCTTCAAATTACATTAACTTAAAGGTAGATTACAATAATCATTCTCAGAATGAGGTAGATCAAACCTAACTATTACAATTACAAGATTCCTCTTCAAAAAAAAATGAGGGGACTAATAACACAAGAGCTAAACTGATGTAAAAAAAAATGCTTAAACTAAATACTAAAACCATTGTGAGCTCTCTACTGGAAAACCTCGCAACGCAATCTACAAATCAAACAGGGACCCAACGGTGTAAGGTGCATGTTCCTCCCAACCAAATGGTACCTTAAGGCCCACAACCCGTGCTAGGAGATAGTAACATGGATACAAGGACAATCCCTACAACCTCTAGTCACACGCTAACTCAACTCTAAACAAAACCACCACAAGAACAACACTAACTCAAAAATACATTGCTACCCGATTTTAACAGTTGACACACCAATAGCCTAAACATAATACTAACCTAGGAGAAAGCCACTCAAGATAGATGAGTTATGCATAAGATCTTACAAGATCTTGGCCCCCATTGAGCTTCATAGTCTCCTACGGTTATCACGTGATTCATCACCACTCCAAACTAAGGAGGTACAAAATATCCAACAAACCATTCAAAGAAGATCAAACCAATCCTGATTCATGTAAACCGGTTGACTTACTGAAAACAATAATCCCTACTACCATCAAGAACTACTAAAAAATAAAGACCATGAAATAACAACTCTCAAAGTTAACATACCCCACTAGGAAGACATCTAACCTTGTCTAATACCTCTATTCGATTTTCTCTAAAAATCCACAAAGAGAACTCAAGCATATCATAAAGGCACAATAGTATAATATCCATCGTATTTTAATTAAATACCAATTTCCTTACAGACAATAAAAAAAATTATATACAATTGCATTCCCCAAATATCTCAATTTAACTTAAACAACTATAAGAGCAACATTCCATTTATAATTCCAATTCCCTCAATTTTAAACCAATTAAATATCTATTTCCTCAAATGGATTACATCATTTAAATAATTTACAATTTTCTCTTCTTTTTTTTAATTATTTTTTTTAATTTCACCTAATACATGCATTTACATGCATCTAAACCAATGACTATTTAAACAAAATCAATTTCCTCATTACAAGAATTCTTCATTTTAGAATTAACTCAACTTGGACACGAACATGCACCTATTTAACAAAAGTAGCCAATCTAATTATCTAATCTTCAGTTCCATGAAAATATTTATAGCTAACGTATACTTATTTCCTCCATTTAAATAAATATGCATGCAACCTTTTCTTTTAAATTACATTTGGAAAAAATATACATACATAAAATACATACATTAAATATACATATAATTAATAAATTTCCATAACAATAATTATCTCACCATTTATAACTGAAACAATAATATTTCATATTTAATAACAACCAAATACAAAATTCAAAATAAACGAATTTAATAAAAGAGAACTTAATAAAAGAAAATTTAATAAATGTGAATTTAACTGGACGGGGGTTTAAACTATTAAATAATGCATTGTATTAAATAAAAGGAGGGGGTATGGGCTGGCTTACCACAACCGCTCCCCATTATATTGGAGGTCGACTATGATAAGTCCAACGCGCCCAGTTCATCGGAAGGGCGGTGGAAATACCACCGTCCACCTCCCTAAGGGGTGGTGTGGTGGTGGTATTTCACCCGCCTCCCCCAACACAAGCAATAATTCCTTTTTTTAATAAACAAAAATTCACATGAAAAAGAGTGAACCCTCTACATTCAATAGGTCATCGTACGGTGTTTAAAATGAATTTAAAAAAAATATGTTACATCAATAAATAAATATATTATATATATATGTGAGGATATATATATACATATTCACATATATATATTGTATATATATTTATTGAATTTCGTTAATAAATAATATTGGGAAAAATTTTGTGAAGAAAGTCATCTACAGGAAAATGTTTAACTGGGCAACCAATTTTTCCTTAGGGAATTTTCACAATTACAATAACCATTTTCTCAAATTTATGAAAGGGTTTCTATTTCTAAAAGAAAAGTTACACACACTTCATGATAATAAAATTTAACAAAACTTCTACATGCCAAGATAAAAACATTCCCCGAAGATTTATAAAATCACTTCCCTCTAAATTTACACAGGAGCTTTTAAAACTAAAAATAAATTTTTAAATCACAAATTGTTTTCCTCTAAGTTTTTTCATAGAAATTCAACAATAAATAAGCCTTACAATTTTTTGAAAACAATTTAAAGCTTTCTACAAAAAAAACACAAAAACTTCTTGCACAGGCAATCTTTCAATTTCATTTAAACTAATTTAAGCAAAGATTCTACTGAATTAAATTTTGTACAGACAATCTTTCTCAAGAAACTAAATAAAAATAAATAAAACTTAAAAGAACATATTTTCTTGAAGCATGAAGAAAATTCAAGGTTGGACGAAATCTTCCCCTTCAGAGATTAATTTCCAAAGCTTTTCCTATAATACCCCTCCATTTTGATCTTTTGTACGAACTATTTTGTTTCCTCTTTATGCTTTTGTTTTGTACTGTACTTGATTACATTGGATCACTATTTTGTCATGATGTATCTTGATGGGATGATACTATATTTTGATGTGATTATTATGATATGTTGGAATTAGCATAAGTGGATATTTAATTTATGATGTTTTATGCTTTCGATTATGCTGCTATGCTAGATGCACCAGTTAGAACTACTATATTGGTGAAGAGGACGGTATGGCATCACTCGCTTGCGAGTGCCTTCCGATCTCATGATTTCCTCTTCATGTTGTGCCTTATCTATGACATATTATTGCATGTGGATGTATTCTTTGTTCATAGGTTGACAGGTACACAATATCGACTCCACCTGGTTTCATGGGTTCGAGCATGTCCATTGCCCAATGGCATTTGATTGGGAGATAGTAGCTAGGATTTTTGTGCCGAGTCATCACCCTAGTCGTAGTGTGTTGTCGGTCCTAGTATGGTCCAGTTGTGCTATTTTGTTCTAATTTCTTGATTTCAGTTTATTCTGAAAGTTAGAATAATGTTAGCAATGTAATTAAATTATTGAGTAATTTAATTTAATTAATAAATATTTTAATCATATGGTAGATTTATTTTATTAATTGATGATGTTGTTTATGTGGAAATGAATTACATTATTCATTTTGGAAATGCATGCAAATTTGAGCTAGAATTGAAAATTAAGAGAATGAATTTAAAATCAATTTTGAAATTCAAAAAAAAAATCAAAAATTCAAAAGAAAGACTTTTGCTATTCTATGGTCAAAAATTTATGAGGGTTGTTGTAGGATTTTTTGGAAGGATTTTTGAACATCTTTGAATTTCTTCACAAATTTGAAAAAGGGAGATTTTGAAGAAAAAATGAGAGGAGAAGGAGAAGGATTGCTAAATTTTGTGGGTTTGGTGGAAAAAATCGAAGAATCTATGGAGCTTAAGAGGGTTTCATAGCATCATCAGGATCTTCAACATACTTCAAAAGAATCAGGTTCTCATCTTGTTTTAATTGTTTTTGTTTTTAAAAATTCAATGGCTTTTGTGTGGAGGGAAAACTATCTGCAATCTTTAATTGTGTGTAAATAAATCTGGCTGTTATCTTACCTTAAGAACTGGTATAGGATTGTTCAAAGTTGGAAATAACTTCTTGTTTTCAAGTTTTTATTTTTAGTTTGTTTTTTCTCAATTTTATTCCTTAAATTGGTGAGTTTCATCCTTGTTTGAATGAAAATTAGGAGTACATGCACATATATAATTCATATATTTATATATTTGTTTTAATTTCCTTTTTGTAATGTTATGCTGGCAAAATTTTATAGAAGCCTCGTTATTTTTTTAAGGTTTTGGTTTTGTTTTAAAAAAAAATTTAAAAAAAAAAATGACAATCATTTTAATTGGGAAGAAAATTTAGAAAATAAAAATAAATAAATAAATAAAATTGTTGGGGGCTCACCCCACTGCCGCTCCCATGGGGGCGGAGTGGGGGGCCGCGCCCAACCTCCACCATCCATGGCCGCGCAAGTAGTGATCACCATGGTTGGTGGTGACGCTATTGGTGCCGCCCGTGTCATAACCACAATGGATTCCCTATGGTGGCACCTTCCCTTCCGCCATGCCCTGTGACCACCATGCCAAGCGCAGACTGTAACTCGTGCCACCTATAGTGTAAATATCTAGTGGTGTCGCCTCCTGCGGCTGCCACAACCACATCCGCCACCGTCGCCGACTGGTAAGTAAACCCGTGGCCGACCTCCTCCTAAGCCTCCTCCGTGCATGAAAACCTAGGTCGCATGAATCAACCCTAAGGGTTGGCATGCAAAACAAGGTATGTGCTTAGGCTTTTTAAAATTTTAAAAATAAAATAAAATAAATAAATATATAATAATAATATTTTATATTATATTAATATTGTAATTTTTTTATAATATTTTAGTATTATAATTGTTATAATATTTTTTAATATTAACATTCATTATTATAGTTTATTATGATGATTTATAATTATAATGAAATGCATTTAGTGGTATAACATTATTATTTTATAAGATTATGGGAAAATATAAACAAAAGTAATAATATTAATGCTTTAATATTAGCATTTTAAATATGATAATTTCATTATTTTATTATATTGTTACAAGGGAATGATTTCTTTTAGAAATGAGTTTTATCGAATATGGAATGAATATTTTATTAAAAAAAATAAAATAGAATTTTGCATTTATTGGAAATATAGAGATACGGCTAATGTTTCACGTATTTAAATGCTACATAGAAATAAAATGATTGTTTAAATGGCGTATTTAATTCAATTAAATTAATGCAATGATTACTGAATGCTAGTGAAGAAATGGGTTTAGTGAACCCAAAGTAGATTTGATTCTTGTCTCGTTTGATTTGTTTGTATGGTCATTGGGAATTGTCGGTTGTAGCATTTAATCAAGTCCTCCATTTGGGCTTTCGTGTTTGTAGGTTGTTGTACTGTGTGGTCAACCTTGAGATTGTCTTGGGCAGTGCGTAACCAATTTGTTCCCCGATTATCACGAACGAGAGTGTGTTGACTATATGTCATGGTTAGGGATGTGATATCCTTGCATAGCACTTCTGTACCCTTGGGCTGTGGAGTTGTTCCATGTGTTGTCTTAGAGGAGTGACTTGTAACGGGGGCCAACACACGAAGTGGTACCAAGGTAACTTGTTGTAAGTTAGTTAATCCAGTGATAACTTAATTAACTAATTAGAGTATCATGTAGTATCAAACACTTAATAAGATAAGTATGCCTTGCTCAGGATCACAAGGGCTTGTAAAGACTTGGGTTGAGATGGGAAGGCCTAGAATGGAAAAATCGTTATCTTGTCTCTATGAAAGATAACTGATTCCGCATTGGTTTACATGAGGTGTTGGAGGTTGTTAGAGGTTACCAGGATAACCCAAGATGGGGGTCGGGACCTAAGAAGACTCAACAGGATAACCTATGTAACATTGTGATGACACTTCTCCTAGGTTGACTGTATGTTCACATCGGTGATGAAGTTGATTATGTAATTCTGGAAGCATTGTAACCTTGTGTTAGTGATGTCACTATTTTGATTTCAGTATGGTTATGTTAGCCTATGTCTAGAGGTAGACTTCCTTGGATAGAATTATTGTTACTATCTCCTAGCATGGGGGGTGGGCCCTTGGGTTCCTATTGGTTGGGTGGCGTGCACCTTAATCTGTTGGGTTCTTTCTTCATGTTCATGTGGACAAGACTTCCAATTGGAGAGCTCGTGGTTTCTGTTGTAGTTCTTACTTATTTCCATTTCAGTTATTATTGTAATCATTACCCCTTTATGTTATCGAGGTGGAATTTTGTAATTGTCATCCTATTTGCTGAAATTTCCTCATTTCGGGAATGAGTATTGTAACCTTATTGATTAAAAAATGGATTAATGCATTTGAATGTTATATATTATGCTTGTTGTAAAATTATCTGATTTGAAATGTATGATTTAGTTTATTAATTAAATAATGGACATGGTTTACATTCATGTTTTTTCTAAGGTTCTATATAACCTATGTCTCGTAACCTTAGAGGTTGTTGGCATTAATTAATAAACTTACTTATTAATTATTTCTTTTAGAAATATATATATATATATATATATATATATATATATATTATGTTTAATTAGTTAAATGCAACTTCCTCTAGGGTTGCATGGTGGGGCATTACATTTCCCAAAATCACCACTTCCAGGAAGATGTAAAAATACATAGAACCTCCAAAATTCCTGAGAACCTCTTTGTTTTTTTATCAATTGTCAACCAAAACCTCCTTCAAAAATAATATCTTCCTCTCCCAATTATGGCGAAAATTCTTTGTGCGAATAATTTCTCAACAAAGAGTAATTAATTAATTCTTCTCACACACATGTCAAATTAAAAAGATCTTTCAACAACCAGAGATATTTTCTCAAATATTTTTTGCATTTTAAAATAATTTCAAATCACAATTTAATTCCTAATTGAAATTAATTAACACTAATTTAAATTTACAATTTAAAATTAAATTAATTTCCCCTTTTTTAAAAAAATTTCTCAACATCATACTTAGTTAATTAATTTTAATTATTTAATAAATAAATTCAACCCATTGGATTAAATTTAATTAATTAAATAAATCAAATTTAATTAATTCACTTAAATAAAAGCTTCTATCCATAATGTATAATTTTAATTTTAATAAATATCAACACTATTTAAAGCAATAATTATAAGTATTAATTTCCATACTCAAGAGCCCTTCAGAATTAAATAATATTAAAACAAGCACCCAAAAACACAACAGACTCAACTGATGACCCACTATGGCTAGGGTGTAGACCTGACACAGGTAACCTAGCTACTATGTACCAGTCATCATACCATTGGGTTGACACACTCAAACCTATGAAGCCAGGTGGAGTCAATGTCATGTACCTACAAACCTATATCCAAGGCATCAATAGCACATGTATATAAAATCATTATAAAATACACTGTGAAGAGGAAATCACAGAAACACAGGGCACTAGCAAGCAAGTGATGCAATCCTATCCCTTTCACCAATACAGTATCACCAAACTGATGCTTCCATTATTAATAGAACTCATAAGCAATAATCATCTCATAATAAACCAATATTATTTTAATCAAAGCATGTCAAGTATAACATCAACGAGATTACATCTCATAAAACATCTTAATCTAACATAAGAGAAAAATAGAGGGGTGTTACAATTGGATTCTCAATTTATAGGTATAGTCTTAATGATGATCCATGGAAATTTACTTGAACATTATTGTGGCTAAATGACCAAATGTTACTTGCAAGGGGGAACGTAATATCTCTATGAGAAAGGGCAATATGAAACATTGATATTGGTTAACATTGCTTTATTTTGCTAATATTGATACACAGGGATAGTTAGCCTTGGTTTGATTTTTGGGATATGGATCTTTGCACAATTTCCTGGATAGTGGAAGTGTAAGACCCCTCCATTTTTCTCTTTTCACCAAATAGTGTTTTGTTGTTTATGCTATACTTTATGTTATGTGCTTTGACTTGAACTTAGTTTCTTTTCGATCGCTATCTGTAAGTGATGCGAATGTTATATTTTGGTGTGAAGGTGTAATTTTATGATGTTATCATTATGACATGCTTTGAATTAGCATAGTGGTTATTTGAATTAAAGATGATTATGCTTTGGATTATACTAATATGCTATAATTTTCAGTTAGTTGTACTATATTGGTGAAGGGGATGGATCGCATCACTCGCTTGTGAGCGCCCTATGATTATGAGATTTCCTCTTCACGGTGTGTATTTTATGTTGTTCATATTATATGTTGTGGTTTACTTGATTTACAAGTTGACAGGTATAGGACATCGACTCCACCTAGTTTCACAGGTTGGAGCATGTTCAATACCTAACAGTATTCAATTAGGAGATAGTAGCTAGGTTTCCATGCCAAGTCATCACCCTAGTCCTTGTATGTCATCAGTTGTTTGTCAGGTTGTGTTGTTTTGATTCTTGTGCCATCTCTTCATTATTTAATTGTAAGTTAAATTGGGTAATTGAATGGATGTATGCATTTAATTTGTGAAATTGAAAATTGTACTGATATTATGTTAATAATGTAATTTATTTTATTAATTAGTTTAATTTAATTAATAAATTATTTAATCGTGGATTAGATTTATTTATTTATTAATTAAATTGATTTTGTTGAAATTGGATAAGTTCATTTTGAAATTATGAATTTTATTATGTGAAATTGAAAATAAAGAAAATGCATGAAAGTCAATTTGTGAAATTTGGAATTCAAAATTAGAAAAATGAGTTATTTTTTTTAAAGTCAATTTGGAAGTTTGAATTCAAAAAAATTAAAGAAAGATATTTTTTATTTTTCTGTTTTGGAGAATTTATGAGGGGGTTGTTGAATTTTTTAGGTTTTCATCCTTATGTTTGAAATTGAATCACAATTTTGGATTATGAAAATTTAGGAAAATTGAAAATGGAGGGAGGAAGAATTTTGTATTTTGTGGGTTTTGGGTTGAATCAGAAGAAATGGCTGATTTGAAGAGGGACTGAGGCAAAGATCTATGCACCATCCGGATCCTCTCAAATTCTTGGAAAATCAAGCTCATCTATTTCAGTTTATTTTGATTTTGGAAAGAAATATTCAAATTTTGTTATGTTGTTTGCAAAACCCTTAATGAAAAATGAATTTATTCAAAGTAAATTTGTGTTCTTGGCTGCAACTTGTTTTTTTTCAAATTGCTTGCTCTATTAATTTTATAAATTTCTGGTGGGGTTTTTATACATATGCCTATATATGTATATATATATATATATATATATATATATGGAAATATGTATACATATATATAAATCATATGTTGTTTAAAAAAAAAAAAGTAAACGTAAAATTTAAATTTGAATTAAACCACTATTTATTTTAAAGGTTTGATTTTCGGATTTTTTATAAAAATCCGCAAGTTCTAATAAAAATGTTATTTTTTTGTTTTTTTATCTATCAAAATTTTTGAAGTTGTGGGGGACTGGGGGCTCACCCCCACCACGCCCCATGGGAGGCGAGTGGGGGGAGCCACGCCCAGTGTGACCCCCACAAACCACCACCCCGCGGTTGTTGTGAAGCAGCCGCCACCATTGTTGGTGGGCGGCTGTGCTTTGCACATCGCCACCAACGATGGTTGTTGGTTGTGCCATAGCCACGATTGCCGCCATCTACAGGGCTAGTTGTGCTTTGCAAATTCAGCGCCTTCCATTCGCACGAGGCCCGAAACGGCCGACCCAACCCTAAGCAATGGGCGCATGGCCTAAGGAAACCCGCGCTTCACTTAATTGGTTTTTTGTTATAAAAAAAAATATGTATTTAAATTTATATTATCTTTTAATATTTATTATTATATTTATTTAATATTTCATATTAATATATATATATATATTAAAACAATAAGAATATATATATATTAATGTTTAATATTTTATTATATAATATTAGTTATTAAAATTTAATTGAATGTTTAGTTATGAATATTACATTTTTATATTCATATAGATTAATTGTTAATTGTAATATATGGTTTGTAAGATGAAATGTATGTAAATGTTAAATTACTGATTTAAATTAATTGCATGATTTATGTGTGATTGTGAAAATGAAAACTTTGTACTCTCAGTCAAACTATTGAGTTGATTTTAGAATTAATATATCAGATGGGATATTATATTGATTTTAAATAAGTTAATGAGTCTGTCAAAGAGAGGAAGCATTTATTTATTTAAAATGTATTTTCTGAATAGTTGAAATTAATGTTATTTTATTTTATTAAAAGCAATTAAGGAATTGATTATTAGTGTTAATTTCTCCCTTATCTGAAAATGTGAAATTATAATTCAGTTGTAGCGATGTAACAAATTACAAAATGTAATGAGGAAATGGGTTTATTGAACCCAAAGTAGATATTAAATTGTCATCTCCTTGCTCACCTTGATTTTGAATATTTCCTTTGTGTTCATGTTTTGGGGAAAGGGGTTAAGTGTATTTTAATCTATAATTCTTCCAGAAGACCCTAGAGGTTGGGGAATTGTCATCTTGTGATGTCCACTATTTGTTAATTCCCTTGGATAGTGCATGGTGTATGGTCAGTGTTTACCCGATTTCCATGAACGAGAATGTTTTGTGCCTCCTGAGAAAGGAGTTGATTTTGTAATGTGTGCCTCCTTGTCAGGAGAGGTTATGTTATTATTGTTACCTCTACTATTTAAAGATGGTTTTATCTTTGTTGCCTCCTGAGAAACAAGTGGATTTTGTAATGTGTGCCTCCTTGTTAGGAGCGGTCTTGTTATTCTTGTTACCTCTAGTGTTTGGAGATGGTTTTACCTTTGTCACCTCCTGAGAAAGGAGTGGATGTGTGTTCTTGTTTTTTGCACTTTGTACCCTTGGTATTTGGATGGTGTGTATGTGTTGTCAAGTAGAAGAGTGGCTTGTAACGAGGGCTGGCACACGAAGTGGTGCCAGGATAACTCATTGTAAGTTAGTTAATCAAGTGATAACTAAAACAATACTTAGAAGTTTAGGACTAAATTCTCACTAATCAAGATATTAATGCCTCACTTATGGACCCAAGTGCTCGGTTAGGCTTGGAATGGGAAGGTCATCTATCTTGTCTGTACAAAAGGTATTTGGCTTTGCATGAGTGAGTATGGGGGCTGAGATTTGGTAAAGGTCACCAGGATAACGTTTTCTTGTGGGGGCCGGAGCCTATGAAGATTCCTAAGGATAACCCATGACGAGTTGTGTGATGACACTCTGTCTACGACAACAGTTGGTATCTATTTTTGTTATGGGTATGGTTTACTTAACATACCTGAGGTGGCCATAGTTTGTATTCAATTTTGTGGATATGGTTTCTGTAACCTACTTGATGTGACCATAGTGGTATTTGTTTATTATGTGTATGGTTCTCTTAACATACTTGTCTTGCTTTGTTCCTGGAAGCATTCTGACCATGTAGAGTTTTACTTGTGTTGTAATTGCATGGTATCTGAGTTGTGCTTGTGATGTACTTGCATGGTATTTGAGTGGTACTCGTGATTCTCTTGAGTTGTACTTATGTTGTATGTATGTGGTACTTTGGTTGCACTTGGGATGTACTTTTGAGGTTCATGAGATTGGATGTTTTTGTTTACTTCAGTGGTAATTTAGCCTATGTCTAGAGGTAATGGTCTTGACTAGGATTCCTGGTTACTATCTCCTAGCACATGGGGTGGGTCTTTGGGTTCCACTTGGTTGGGTGGCATGCACCTAAATCCGTTGGGTTGATTCTTAATGTTCTTGTGGACGAGACTTCCATTTGGAGAGCTTGTTGGATTCTATTTCAGTTCTTGTATTATTTCACTTCAGTTGGATCTTGTATTTTACCCCTCATCTGTTATCGAGGTGGAAGTTGTAACTATAACCTTATTTATTGGACTTGCCTCATTCATGGAATGAGAGATGTAATTTTAATATTTAATTATGGATAAATTGATTGGATAGTTATCTTATGGTTGGATGTAATTTATCTTGTATGGAATGTATGCATACTTATTATCTTGAGTAGATAGTTGTTATGGTTTCATTTATGCTGTTGTTGTGGGTTGTTAAGTAGATTCAATCTCATAACCCTAGGGGATGGTTGGATTGGGAATTGAACTTTTATATTAATCATACTTAACCAAAATAAATTTTTTAGCCTGTTTAAGTAGCTATTTGCATCATCCTCTAGGGTTGTGTGGTGAGGTGTTACACATGGTATCAGAGCCTAGGTTTAAACACTGGATTCTCTTGGTACATTCATGCCCACTGTGTAGTCCCTGCGAATTGTTAGTGGGTTGGTCAAGTGTTCATGTGTTCATGGTTTTTACTTTAGCATGATGTACTATGTGAAGAAGAGTACCATTAAGGAAACCTAATAAAAGGATTTGGTTGGAAATTTTTGATACATATCCCATGGGTTATGGAATTGGATGCTTCCTATGGGATTATGTATGTTGTTGTACCCTTGTAAATTTAAAAAGCCAGAAATTGTATCTTGTTTGAGAGTCGTGGATGCACTCTAGGTCATGTGGATTGTGTGCTCGTTCTGCATCAGATGAGGGTTGTTATCATTCTAGTCGAACGTTGTTTCCTCCTTCCTCATTTTGTGGCTAGTATCTAGTCACATAGTTATTGTGTAGTGAAATTTAAAGATTGTGAACTTTCTTTCGGTTATTGATGATTCTTTTCGGTTGATTGTGAGGGCCGACACTTTGTTATATTTTATTGTGAAGGTTTAGCCACAACTTGTGATCTTATTTTCTTATAACCCTAGTGGTTATAAATCTGATCCAATGTTGAAATTACGAGTATTTATTTCTTTAATGTTGCAATGGAACTTTAGTTTTATCTTCTTTATGAACTTGGTGGCTAAGCTATTTATCTTTGTTGTTTTCAATGTCGGTTATGTGTTGTATTGTAATTTCTCTCCAAGGACGTATGATACAAACTTGGTGAGTGTGTAGGAGGAAGTAGATGCAGGAAATGTTGAGTATGGGGGTATGTGCAGTTGTTTTGCAACTAGGACCCACTACTCACCTTTGTTGTGATGACTATCTCTTGGAGGTTGATCACCTTATACAACAAGAGAAAGGTCATTATGGTCTTGCTGGTTTTGGTTGAGTTGGTTATTTGTTTTTGGTTCATGGATTCTTCTATCTTGGTTGGGTATGTCCCTTTTTGAGGGATGTGTATTGGTACGTACATGTATTATGTGTGATAATCCTTGGTTATGTGTTTATGGTGACTTGGTTGGTGGTTGTTTCACCATGTTGTCTTGCCTAGATTGACATTGTTCTTCGCTGAGTTGTATATGCCACAGGTTGTTGTTGTTGATATGTTGAGGTATGGAGTGGTTCAATTTGCAACCCTTGGTTATGTGTCTTTGTATGAGTTTGTACTAGGGCTAGCTGTAGGCTTCCAAGAGTAAGCCTAACCCTAGGGGGGGAGGATGTAGGAAACCTCCATTTTTCTCTTTTGACCGAACAAGCTTCTGTTGGTTATGTTGTATTTTTGTTAAGTGCTTTGACTTGAACTCAGTTGCTTTTTTATCACTATTTGTAAGTGATGCAAATGATATATTTTGGTGTGAAGGTGTAATTTTCTGATGTTATCATTATGGCATGCTTTGGATTAACATAGTGGTTATTTGAATTAAAGATGATTATGCTTTGGATTATACTAATATGTTAGAATTGTCAGTTAGTTGTACTGTATTGGTGAAGGGGATGGATCACATCACTCGCTTGCGAGCGCCCTACGATTTTGAGATTTCCTCTTCACGGTGTGTACTTTATGTTGTTCATATTATATGTTGTGGTTTACTTGATTTACAGGTTGATAGGTACAGGACATTGACTCCACCTGGTTTCATAGGTTAAAGCATGTTCAATACCCAACGATATTCGATTGGGAGATAGTAGCTAGGTTTCCGTGTCAAGTCGTCACCCTAGTCCTTGTATGTCGTTAGTTGTTTGTCAGGTTGTGTTGTTTTGATTCTTGTGCCATTTCTTCGTTATTTAATTGCGAGTTAAATTGGGTAATTGAATGGTTGTATGCATTTAATTTGTGAAATTGAAAATTGTACTTGTATTATGTTAATAATGTAATTTATTTTATTAATTAATTTAATTTAATTAATAATCATGGATTAGATTTATTTATTAATTAATTAAATTGATTTTGTTGAAATTGGCTAAGCTCATTTTGAAATTATGAATTTTATTATGTGAAATTGAAAATAAAGAAAATGCATGAAAGTCAATTTGTGAAATTTGGAATTCAAAATTAGAAAAATGAATTTTTTTTTTAAAGTCAATTTGGAAGTTTGAATTCAAAAAAATTAAAGAAATTATATATTTTCTATTTTTCTATTTTGGGGAATTTATGAGGGGGTTGTTGAATTTTTTAGGTTTTCATCCTTATGTTTGAAATTGCATCACAATTTCGGATAATGAAAATTTTGGAAAATTGGAAATGGAGGGAGGAAGAATGCTGCATTTTGTGGGTTTTGGGTTGAATCAGAAGAAATGGCTGATTTGAAGAGGGAATCGAGGTAAAGATCTATGCACCATCCAAATCCTCTTAAATTCTTGGAAAATCATGTTCATCTATTTCAGTTTATTTTTATTTTGGAAAGAAATATTCAAATTTTGTTATGCTATTTGCAAAACCCCTCTTGAAAAATGAACTTCTTCAAAGTAAATTAGTGTTCTTGGCTGCAACTTGTTTTTTTTTTTATTCCTTGCTCTATTAATTTAATAAATTTTTGGTGGGGTTTTTAAACATATGCCTATATATATATATATAAATCATATGTTGTTTTTTAAAAAAAAAAGTAAACATAAAATTTAAATTTGAATTAAACCCCTATGTTTTTTTAAAGGTTTGATTTTCAGATTTTTTTATAAAAATCCGAAGGTTCTAATAATGTATTTTTTAAATTTTTTTATATATCAAAAATTTTGAAGTTGTGGGGGGTTGGGGGTTCACCCCCACCACGCCCCATGGGAGGCGAGTGGGGGGAGCCGTGCCCAACACAACCCCACAAACCCCCGCCCTGCGGTTGCTATGAAGCAACCACCACCATTGTTGGTGGGCGGCTGTGCTTTGCACAGTGCCACCAGCAATGGTGGTCGGTTGTGCCACAACCACCGCCGCCGCCATCTACTGGGCTGGTTATGCTTTGCATAGTCAGCACCTTCCTTTAGCACGGGGCCCGAAACGACTGACCCAGCCCTAACCAATGGGTGTGCGGCCCGAGCAAACCCGTGCCTCCCTTAATTGGTTTTGTGTTATAAAAAAAAAGAAAGTATTTGAATTTATATTATTTTTTAATATTTATTATTATATTTATTTAATATTTAATATTAATATATATATATTAAAACACTAAGAATATATATATTAATGTTTAATATTTTATTATATAATATTAGATATTAAAATTTAATTAAATGTTTAGTTATGAATATTACATTTTTATATTCATATAGATTAATTATTACTTGTAATATATGGATTGTAAGACGGAATGTATGTAAATATTAAATTATGGATTTAAATTAATCTCATGATTTGTATGTGATTGTGAAAATGAAAATGGTGTACTCTCAATCAAACTATTGAGTTGATTTTAGAATTAATTTATCGGATGGGATATTATATTGATGTTAAATAAGCTAATGAGTCTATCGAAGAGAGGAAGCATTTATTTATTTAAAATGTATTTTCTGAATGGTTGAAATTAATGTTATTTTATTTTATTAAAAGCAATTATGGAATTGATTATTAGTGTTAATTTCTCCCTTATCTGAAAAGATGAAATTTTAATTGAGTTGTAGCGATGTAACAAATTACAAAATGTAACGAGGAAATGGGTTTAGTGAACTCAATGTAGAATTTAAATTCTCATCTCCTTGCTCGCCTTGATTGTGAATATTTCTTTTATGTTCATGTTTTCAGGAAAGGGGTTAAGTGTATTTTAATATGTTAGTCTTCCAAAAGACCCTAGAAGTTGGGGAATTATCATCTTGTGATGCCGAATGTTTGTTAATTCCCTTGGATAGTGCATGGTGTATGGTCAGTGTTTACCCAATTTCCACGAATGGGAATTTTTTGTGCCTCCTAAGAAAGGAGTAGATTTTGTAATGTGTGCCTCCTTGTCGGGAGCGGTTCTGTTATTATTGTTACCTCCAGTGTTTGGAGATGGTTTTATCTTTGTTGCCTCCTGAGAAGGAGTGGATTTTGTAATGTGTGCCTCCTTGTCAGGAGCGGTCTTGTTATTGCTGTTACCTCCAGTGTTTGGAGATGGTTTTACCTTTGTCTCCTCCTGAGAAAGGAGTGGATGTGTTATCTTGTTTTTGTTGCACTTTGTACCCTTGTTGTTTGGATGGTGTGTATGTGTTGTAAAGTAGAAGAGTGGCTTGTAACGAGGGCCGACACACGAAGTGGTGCCGGGATAACTCATTGTAAGTTAGTTAATCAAGTGATAACTAAAAAAATACTTAGAAGCTTAGGACTAACTTCTCACTAATCAAGATATTAATGCCTCACTCATGGAACCAAGTGCTCAGTTAGGTTTGGGATGAGATGGGAAGGCTTTGTAATGCATGGAAAACTTAAATTCCAAACTTCGACAATTACTTAAAATAAATTTCATTATATTCCAAATAAATTTGTCATCTCTTCATTCATTTGTCAAAAGAACAAGTCGATTACATATAACGACATAAAATTCAAAAAAATATCTTTATAATAATCCAGCCTAAATCTTACAAGTGTCGAAATACACATTTCCAATAGTAATTACAAAGGATGATAACATATCTAGTTTACAAATTTGAGACTTAGGCATTCAGTCACCATAAGCTCGTCATTACATACATCATAAATAATAAAGCATTAAAAGAAGATTCAGTCTATCCATCTTCCATCCATAAGAAAATCTTTCAAAGAAGATGAGAACAAGAATCATATGCTTTTTTTGCCCAGCCTCAAAGCTTACGCTTCCCCAGAATTTCTTAGTCAATCAAGAAATACTCGATGCTGCATGAATCGCTTAGCAAAAATCAGTCTACGAGCAAGATGGAATCTGTTGCATGCTATGATTATACTCACACCTTCTTCCCTTATAATAGTCCAAACGTTAATTTTTAGAAATTATAATTCATTCAAGATTTAGTCCACTATTTTATTTTTTTGGTTAAAATAATATATATTGCACATTTATTCCAATGACTATCTCATGGTAAGATTTTTGGTTTACACAACCCTATCATTATTTGCTAAACTGAAATAACTTTTCAGATTTACTAAACAACTTCGTACCCACAATATAATATTTAGGATCAAGTCCTATAAGTCGAGTTTTCAAAACCTCCTAGTTTCACTGATGAATCTCTTCACTAGATCATTATGTTAATTCTATTAAACAAAGACAGATCAATTTGTCTTACATTTTACCATTTTCCTTCTAGAATCTTAAGTGAGTGACATGTCCTACCAAAGATGATCTGAGATCTTTATTTCCTCACATACAAAACATTACCCTACTACATTTTGTGCAACTTCTTACTCTATCTTCTTCCAGATTCTAGTGGATCCCTATCCCACAGTTCCTTTTGTCAGTTTGATGTCCTAACTCTGACATTATTATCCCCATTCCATTTACGCATATTCCAAATTTAGGACACATAGGTTCTTTTGCATCAAACAATAGTCTATCCTTCGACTAAGTGATAACCTATTTGATCTTACACCATCATTAATCTTCATGTAAATAGTTATGGGTTTAACGAAGATAATTCTCATTTATCTCAGGACATTCATACTATAGATTTTCTTTTGTCCTTAGATCATTTCCATAGATTCAATTTATCTTATATCTCAATCTAATTTCCTTAATTTAATCTGGTACTAATTTTGAGTAACAATCCTTGTTTAATCATATTGATCTCCAGATAATAAAAAATTTAATTTCATATCCAATCAACAAGCATAAAAATTCAACTTTTCGATTCCTTAATTATACAGGTGAGTCTCAATTCATTATTCTATGTTGAGCACCAGCAACAATTTTGTTGTTCTTCTTCGTAAAAATCTTCAGCATTTCTTGCTAAGTGAAAATTTCTATGATGTTCTGTCATGACAATAGATTCTTTCTTTTTAAAGTGTCTCCCTTTTTATAAATGCTACTTAAAGTAAATTCTTGTCAATAATACAACTTTCTTTAACTTACTATGCATCCCTCCTATGCGTCTATCCTTACAGAGTTTCATTAATTCCAATAATATTCAATCGCATGGGAAAATCTTAACCCAATATTCCTTTTGATTCGTAGGATGAAATCCTTATTTGTTAAATATTCTGATAGTTATAGATTTCTCCATTTTATATTGCTATAGCCAAGATCCAATACACCACTCATTCAAGCTTAATTCCCCATTATAGATGTTAAAGAGTAATTCCAATACTTAATCCCACTTAATAGGTTTAAGTCTCATCTTAAGGTATCCCTCTTTATTGAATGGACTTCTTGTCACAATTAGGTTATCTTTAACCCAAGATTTCATTCAAAAGTATGTAGTAATTAAGTGATCTAATGATTCTCATTAGGAGATTTCAGTGAGATTCACATAACATCTCATCTTACTTTATTATACACTTATCTCAATGGTTTAGATAATCAACATTTTCTCGTCCGTAGGTTTCTAGCATAGTAAACTTCCGTGTCAAATCATTTCATGACATGAGTATATTTCATATCAAAATAATATCCTTATGTAAATTCTCTATATAAAATACATAGAATTATTCAGACACTTTCCTCCGATCACGAATCTCTCAGATCTTTTCTTGTCATTCCTATAAACGATCATCTTCCCTATCAAAATCAAGTTATATGCATATCATTTTCTAATGCATTGGTAATACTATTCCTTAATCTTTAGATTAGATAATCATAAGGTATAAAGATCATAGTTCTTAACCTTCCCATTTATCATTTTCTCCTCATGGTCATAAAATGTATAACTTAATTGTCCTTACGAATTGCAAAGAATTCATAACCAAGTTTCTTTGGGTGGGGTACTTAGCTTGAGCCAAACCACTCTCTTCCTTTCTACCCCTTAATACTTCTACAACTTTTGTTCTTCTTACGTTAATTGTTTATGTAATTTTACTTGCTTCTTGGAAAGGTTTTGTTATCCTTTCTTGTTGACCTTTCATTGCCTATCCTTACCTCATGGCATACCTTATATACACTTTTCTCAAAGTTATATTTTTCATTTTTTTCTTTTATCTCACAAATTCAACATATTGAACTATTCAGTAGGATATCTAATGAATATTCAACAACCAATACATTGTATCTTCTTTCTAGTATCCTTTGTTAATGAAGGAATATCCATACTTGCTATTCTTTTTGTTGATGTACTTCTTAACTCAAAGTGATACTTTCCTTGCAACTTCCAGTGTCCTGAAACATAGAGCCATGTTGTATCCTTATTCCCCTTTCGAACTATTATTCATAAGTTGTTTGATTCCAAGACTTCAATAACCTCACTAATTGTTTCTTCTAGCCATTCTGGTCTTTTCTCAATTCCTAGATACTATCTCTCTTCAAACAAGATCTTTATCTTAACACAAACGTTCTAGTCATAAATTACCCAATCCTTGAGGATATTTCCTTCGTTCATATTCTACTTTGAGCATTCCAAGATATTCTGACTTACATATTTTGATTCATAGTGATTACACTAACCCAAAAGTTCTTGACTCTCTTGCAATTGTAGGTTGCTACAATTCAAAAAAAAAAATTATCACAATCCTACTCATTCTCTTTTTCTTAGAGTCATGTATGTACAAGTTATTCTTCATAACCTTCCTACCTAACCTAATTGCATAATCTTGTGCAGTCATAGGTTTCCTCAAAAGTTGATGGTTTTAGGAATTTTGATTCCAAGGACGATTCTTTAACTAGCCCCCAATTTCCAAAGTTACTAATAATTACTTCCTTAAGTTCTCTTCTCTTGTCATTCTGGCACAAGAACTCCTCAACCTTTATCTTCTGATGAGGTTTACGCATTATTGCGTAATGAGCTCATAGGTTGTAGTGCAGAACCTAGTTACTCTAATACCAAATGTAATGCATGGAAAACTTAAATTCCAAACTTCAACAATTACTTAAAATAAATTCCATTATATTCCAAATAAAGTCGTCATCTCTTCATTCATTCGTCAAAAGAACAAGTTGATTACATATAACAACATAAAATTCAAAAATATATCTTTATAATAATCCAACCTAAATCTTACAAGTGTCGAAATACACATTTCCAATAGTAATTACAAAGGATGATAACATATCGAGTTTACAAATTCGACACTTAGGCATTCAATCGCCATAAGCTCATCATTACATACATCATAAATAATAAAGCATTAATAGAAGATTCAGTTTGTTGATCTTCCATCCATAAGCAAATCTTCCAAAGAAGACAAGAACAAGAATCAAGCACTTCTTCCGCCCAACCTCGAAGCTTACGCTTCCCCAGAATTTCTTAGTCAATCAAGAAATACCTGACCCTGGATGAATCGCTTAGCAAAAAGTAGTCTATGAGCAAGATGGAATCTGGTGCATGCCTAGTACTACTAGTAAACCACAAGCATTTTCATTTTTCTAATTCAGTTAAGAAAGAAGCAAGTTTGATACTAGAATATGGTTGAGAGTTCAATTAATCCATCTATTTCAATGGTACAAAAATTACTTGGCCAAGTAAAATGTCATGCACAAAAAATAAAATTAGTTTTAGAAAATCAAAAATACACTCTCTATTAACCCATATTCGGCACCTTTCCTGGAAGGTAACTTTCACAAAAACATCACATGCAAAAATATCTATCATTCATGCATGGTTCAAACAATCAAATGCAGCTTTTTGCAATATTTCAAAAACATCAAATTGAAAACATCGTTTAAAATGCAACTATATAAAAATGAGTTTCTTTTCATTGTTCAAATTCACAAAAGTCATAAAATCAATATTTTAAATGAGTAATTTAAATAGGCAATAAAGTTTTTAAATTAAGGTGTAACTCCAGTATGTTAAATATTACATATAAAAACATAAATTAAAAGAGTACACGTTCAATTGTTCATACTCTCATTTAATTTATGTTGTTTCGATATCATTTTGGTTGTTTAGAAAATAAATCCAATGTCAAGTTAAAACATTTTATTTCAAGTTTATCCTTCTTTTTTTTGTGTTTAAATGACATTCATTTAACAAGTTAAACTTAACTAAATTAATAGTTTCAGTTTTGTCAGTTTCAAAGAAAAACGAGATTTGCAAGTTTTCAATAATCTCTAATCACAAATAGTGTTAAAAATTTGAAATTAAAATTCAGTTTCATATTTTCCTTCAACAGTCATCATTTTCTGTCAGCATAATTTATTTACTTTCTGTTCATGATCATTTCAATTTTCTAAAAAGGTAAAATCGTTTCCAGATTTAATCAACTCTCCTAAATTATTTTCACTATTTTTCTATGATTTCTATCAAGATTTTTCTAAATTCTCAACAAAATAACAAAATCACTGTTAAATATATTTTCTGATTTTAAATCTAAAACTTGCTTTTTGTTTTGAGTTTATTCCCTAATTTGATCAATTTCAACATTTCAAGAATTGAATGAAAGGTTTTTTTTCCTAAAATCTTAGATTCTAAATTTGTCAATGTTCTGGAAACATGAATACAATCTATACTGTTTTCTATTTAAATAAATTTGTAAGAAAAACTTTCCCAATCATGGTTTAAATCACTCTCTTTCCTAATTTTTTTTTAACCAACAAGATCTTCTTTACTATTTAATGTTCACTTCCAGAATTTATTTGAGATGGAATTGAGAAATCTAATTTTAAAATTTGAATGTCAAATTCTTTCCTGGTAAATTATAAATTCTGAAAATGTTGTTGTTTCTTCTGTATTTTTGTTACTCCTGGAGTCTTCTTCCCAGTTACTTCTGACTCCTATATCCTCTATTTTGAATGCACCTTATCACTGATCGCACATCCCCTGCCTATCTCTCAACACTTCCCTCACCATGCACACCCTTTGTCTTGCTGCTGTCGTGGAGAGTGAATTTTTTGAGGTGCTTCACACCTTAGTAGTCCATACTACTTAGAAAGGTCGTGCCTTTCTGCTTTGCCCCCTGCGTGAGGAGTATGAGGGGAGAGGCAGTGTGTTTTCCTAGCCATGCCTTTATCCAAGTCTTTTAAGCAGCGAATGGAGGGAAGCCGCGTACCCTTGCTACTGTCTGGAAGGTAAAGGGAGGGAAAGCAGAGCCTTCACAGCCTTCCTAAAGGCTCATAACAGCTGCAAGGTGGAGGGTGTGTGGGGACTGGTTGTGGCTGCATGGTATGAAGGAGTTCCCTCTTCTTTTGGATGTGTGTATGCTAAGTGGAATTCAATTTCCCACTAAACAAATCTAAATACTCTCACTTCCTCTACGTCTGGTTGAGATCCAGAACCAAACAAATAATGATCTTTTAATAATAATTTTTCCTATGTATTCAATTTCGAATTTCTTCTCTCTGTCCCAATTTACTGTCAAGCGATTTCTCTCTCTTTTCTAAATTCGCAATTCTATGTGTGTCTTAATTTTGGATTTTCTTATCTCTTTATTGGTTTTCTCATGCATTGATTTAATCTCCAATTGAGATCCACAAAATACACATTTTGATCTCCAGATCAAAATTCAAAACTCCAAGTCTTGATATTTTAAGATATTTTCTTTCTTCAAGTTTAACTGAAGTTCAAATTTTGAATGCAAATCCAATTTTAATTTTGAACGGATTTTTGATTTCTAATTATTTTCAATTTCTCATTCTAACTAAGTTTAGATATTAATTCAATTTCATATTATTAAAATCCATTAATTTCACAATTTCAATTTAAAAAGCATTTTAAATTTCAAAATCACTTTATTTAACTAAATTAAATCAAATTTTGAAATTTCAACTTAATATTTCCAAATAGTAACAAAATGTTAAAACAAGAATTCTATCTATTTAATTTACGTTAAATTTCATCAATTTAACAAAATCATCATTCAATCAAATGCATTTTTGCAATTGTTGAGAAATCACATTTTTTTCAATTTGCAAGCATGATATACACATAATACATTAAAATATTCATGTACATGAGTGTGTGAAATCCCATCTATTCGTAAACGTCAATCGGCTAAACAATTCTACTTGATTGTTGTTCACACCTTCAATCACGTTCACCTATTCCTGCGTTCACTTACACTCGATTTATCATCAATAATGACAAACCCCGAAATAAACATAAACATAATTAAAATCATAATACTTGCATTTTGATTTCAACCATCACTAATAAACGAAAATCCATACGTGATAGGCTTGGAATGGCAAGGTCATCTATCTTGTCTGTACGAAAGGTATTTGGCTCTGCATGAGTGAGTATGGGGGCTGAGATTCGGTAAAGGTCACTAGGATAACCTTTTCTTGTCGGGGCCATAGCCTATAAAGATTACCAAGGATAACCCATGACGAGCTGTGTGATGACACTCTGTCCAGGACAACAGTTGGTATCTATTTTTTTTATGGGTATGGTTTCCTTAACATACCTGAGGTGACCATAGTTGGATTCGATTTTGTGGGTATGGTTTCCATAACATACCTAATGTGACCATAGTGGTATCTGTTTATTATGTGTATGGTTCTCTTAACATACCTGTCCTACTTTGTTCCTAGAAGCGTTGTGACCATGTAGAGTTGTACTTGTGTTGTAATTGCATGGTATCTGAGTTGTTCTTGTGATGCACTTGCATGGTATTTAAGTGGTACTCGTGATGCTCTTGAGTTGTACTTATGTTGTACGTATGTGGTACTTGGGTTGCACTTGGGATGTACTTGTGAGGTTCATGAGATTGGATGTTTCAGTTTACTTCAGTGGTAATTTAGCCTATGTCTAGAGGTAGATGGTCTTGACTAGGATTCCTAGTTACTATCTCCTAGCACGGGGGATGGGCCTTTGGGTTCCACTTGGTTGGGTGGAATGCACCTAAATCTATTGGGTTCATTCTTCACGTTCTTGTGGATGAGACTTCCATTTGGAGAGCTCATTGGATTCTATTTCAATTCTTGCATTATTTCACTTCAATTGGATCTTGTATTTTACCCCTCATCTATTATCAAGGTGGAAGTTGTAACTATAAACTTATTTATTGGACTTGCTTCATTCGGGGAATGAGAGATGTAATTTTAATATTTAATTATGGATAAATGGATTGAACAGTTATCTTATGTTTGGATGTAATTTATCTTGTATGGATTGTATGCGTACTTATTATCTTGAGTAGATAATTGTTATGGTTTCATTTATGTTGTTGTTGTGGGTTGTTAAGTAGATTCAGTTGTGTAACCTTAGGGGATGGTTTCATTGGGAAGTGAACTTGTATATTAATCATACTTAAACAAAAAAAAAAAATTAGCTTCTTTAAGTAGTTGTTTGCATCATCCTCTAGGGTTGCATGGCAGGGCATTATAGGAAGTATAGTGGAAGTGTTTGTTTGTTCTATGAATGTCAACACATCTTATGAATCTCTCTCAAAGTTTTTCATGCTTAATCTTACCGCTATTGATTTTGTTGGTATTATTGGGCAGGTTATGTGTGTGGCTCAATGAGATTTCACTATTGTGGTTTAGGGAGAGCAAGGCTACTTGGTGAATAGTGTTTATGTAGTTAATTACTATATTGGTTGGTTGTTGTATTTCATGACATATTACAGGTTTCTTCCTTTTTCCTTGTGACAAAAAGGGGGAGAAAATGATGGTTCAGTGGTCTAGATGGCTATGTTTTTTCCATCAAGGACAAAGGGGGATTTTTTTGGCTTCTTCTATAGCATTTGTGCTTGATGTCAAAACTGCACTAGGTTAGTGCCTTGATATTTCATAGTTTGAATTTATGAATTTAAGATGCTACGGTTATATATTTTAGGTCAATCCATATTATTTTATTGTTGGTATAGTTGGCATAATTATTTGATTTGATTGATACCTTGATTGGTGCTCAGTTCACTTTGATATGGTTGGCATTCTATTCAGTTCTACTATCTTTGGGTGGAATAATCTTTTGGATACATGTGTATTTAATGATCAAGTTTCAATGATGTATGGTTATTTCGCAAAATTTTCAAGTGATACCTTTTTTATCATAGGATTATTCCAAAATCATGCAAGGCTCGATTGATGATCATGTTACAGGTTCCTTGATTCAAGTTGAATAAATGCTGGAACATTTTAATTATGAGAGGTTGTATGGTTCATTTATTTTTGAAAATGACTTTACATAAGCCATTTGTGATATATTTACTTCTCACATTATTTTGGCATTTGTGAGAATTTTGTCAAGAATTAATTATATCGCATATTTATTTGTGACCACCAATTACCTTGGAATATTTGTTGTCGGTCAAATTGCACTATGGCTTTGATAGTCAACATTGGTTATCACATTGGCACTATGATTGGTTGTATCAGCCTAATCATAAATTATAGCATACTTTATCTTGGACAGTCAAGGGTAGAGAATGTCTCTTAGGTCTTCATGACTCGCGTGGACAATAATGAACATGTGAATAGGTTGACTTGGCAGTGACACCTACATTGTATGAAGATTTCTTGGGTATTCAAAAGGTTATTTGGTTCGCATGGATTTCAAATAATTATGAAAAAATTTGAAATTTCTCAAAAGTCTTTGAAAACAAAAGGTAAAGATAAAAATTTAGGGCAAAGTTGATTGAGAAAACATGATAAACCCTAGCCGCCATCCAAAAATTGTAGAGCTGGTATTGAGACTTTGGTGAATTCTTGTTCGAGATAGCTGGAATGAATGAAGAATTTGTGAGGAATTTTTTTGTCTCGTAGCTAGAAATGAAGGTATTCATGGTGCATTATATGAGATTTATGTTTTGACATCTGGCCGACATAAAATGAGGTAAAAATTGAAAAACAGTTTTTCTATTTGTAGCAAAAAGAAGTTACAACTAACTAAGATTTTTTTATTTCGGTTACTCGAGTTTGAGCTCGAGAGTTATGATGTTTCTACACAAGTTTTATTTATTTATTTAAGGCATTGATTTCCACTATTTCAAGATCAAAAATTGAAAAGGGAATATGCAAAGATTATAAAAAAGGTTTCTGGTATGTTTTGTGAATGTATCAGTAAAAAAAAGAGAGATGTTTTGAGTATTATTTAAGATAGACATAAATTTGTTCTATATTGAAAAGCTATTTATTGTTTAATAAGATTTTTATATACAACATTCTTCAATGGACTTATTGAAAATTTGTCATAGTCTTCTATTGTAATTCTAGAGTTGCAAAATCTGCAATCTAGGGTTCTGATAGGGTGCTATAATTGTGATATTTTAAAACAAGGTTGGTGCTCCTTGAAATGGGTGTTCCTAAATATGTAAAGAAGTTGGTGCTCCTATAATATTTTCATAGAATTTTTCAATCCTATGCATAAAGTTATGTGAAAATAAAGTGTTGAAAAATAATTTTTAAAGCAGTATAATATGAAAAATTACAACTATGCTTTGACATGGTTAAGTAAAGTCTTTTTGATCAATCATTCTATTGTAAAAGTTCATTAACCTATCCATGTTCACTCTGCAATTAAAATGTTACATAAAATTGTTTTAAGGTCATAGTTAAAGCTGGTCTTAGTTAAAGTTGTAAGTCAAGTGAAGTTTTTTATAATACTCTAATTCACCACCCCACCCCCTCTCACAGTATTTCATCTTCCAACACTTGGATGCATTGTTATAAATTCATCAAAATTTGAGACTTGAAGATCCAGTACGTTGTAACTTATTTTGTGACATTTAAGAGAAAAGGCTTGGTACCTTACTCAAGGAATTGAAACCTTGTGATTTTGATCAGATAATTGGTTGGATCAGAATTGTTGAGGAGGCCAAGTATGAATACATACAAAAATTGAGATCTCAAAAGGACAGTGGTAGTCACCTTGTGAATAAGGATCAAAGATCTATCTTGGTAATGGATAGGAATATTTCAGAGGATGAACATATGTCTAGTGGTGTATATGAAGACATTGGCATAATTGCAAGTGTCATTGATGTACCTTTGGAAATTGATAACCTAGATAGTAAAAATGAGAGCTTTGATTATTCTTATAAGGAACATGAATCTATTTCTGATTTGATCTAGAGGCATTATTCTTACTTCAAGGGTGTAGGAATATCAATACTCATGAGGATTTCCTTACCAATGAATGAAAAAAATACATGTAACAAATTCTTGGAATGCAATTTGGTTATATCAAAACTACAAAGTACTAGTAGTGCGGTTTATGATGAATTTGAAGATAAGATTATGTGTGTTCAACATCTTGAGCCTAAGCATGACACTAATAACGATGAGATTTTTGTTACTAACCAATAGGATCAAGCCTCGATCATTTATGATTTTCCATATAAAACAAAAATAGAATATGTGAGTGTCTTAGTAGAGATGGAAAAGTTTGTATTTGAAAATTACTTTAACAAGGAGGAAATGGGTGAAGGGACATGCATGGGTCATAATGAGAAACATTCAAGTGGTAAAAAAGGCTTTATACTAGAGAAAGTGCATTCATCAATTGAGGAAAAATTTGGGCACCTTTTTATTGACCTTATCAATCCTAAATTATTTAGCCCATCTTATGAGACATCCTACTTTGAGATGGTTTGTGATACAATGGGTAAACTAGACCATATTAATGAACCTAAAATGGAAATATCATTTGATGCTTACGATGGTTTCGATAATGTTATTTGTGGGGAAATCCATGACCAAAATGAGAGCAATATTGCTATGGGGTATGATGAATCAATTTTTCTATAAATTAGAGCATTTAGCAACATAATTAGTTTATACTACTCTAAGGAATGTGAACACCATTTTGAAAAGAAGCCTATATATGAAAATTTCTTGTTTATCACATAAAATGAATGTGTGTTTGGTGTGGGAAAAAAATTATATGGTTATGACATTGGGATACTATAAATGAAATTGCAATATCACTCCAAAGGGTTAGAGTGTGTGCCCCTGGATGGAACTCCTAAAAGAAGTGTGTATAAGGGATGTCAATTTAAAGAGAAACATGAATTTGATGTCATCTTATATGATTATAGTGATCAGATGGATTATGAGTGCTACACTTTTCTTGTTTAGTTGGATGGGCATTTGGTGAAATATGTTTGTAAGGTGAGTCAAACAGAATGCTACATTGATCATGTATTCAAATCAATGATCGATTGTAGTTCTCTATTGGACATGAATTAAAATGATAATAATAAGTCCAAACATATGTCCATATGGTTTATTTCAATATCTATAGTATGATCAACAAGTGGGTAATTCATGAGAGTATTCTCATCCTTGGCCTGGTACAAATAGTGGAAATCAAGGTTTTTGATAGGGGAAAGTACTAGTCCTAAGTTTGGGGGCCTAGGGGCACCAAATAAAGTTGAAGTTTGGTAGAATTGTACAATGTGGATTGAAATCTTGAATATTAGAAGAGTCTTCAAAGAATATGGAGAATTGATCACCTGGTATGGTCTTGTTTCTCATGTAAATATTGTACATATGTTGTTCATTTTGGTTTGGTTTTCTTGCCCGGTCCAAGTAGGTCCTTGAGTTTTGGTTCTTTGTGCTCAGTTTACTTCACCTAATATTTTGGAATATCACTTTTTTTTAAGGAAGAGGGTATGTGCAAGATCATGATGGGCCAAAAAGTGGTGATATGTACGTGATATGATGGCCCATGTGGCTAATGAATTTTTCTCTACCCAAAATTGATGAAACAAAAAGGGTTTTTAAAGGAGATTATCAGATTTTCACCAATATAAATTATTCTTTACTTTGAATATAATAAATAATTATTATTCATTTTCTATTTGAATTACGACTAAATTCCTAATTGATAGGTTGATTGAAAAACATCTATAGCTTTCAAGTGGTATCACATATTCTGAATCTCAAACATGTGTCACATTCTACGCTTCACATACTATAGGATTAAAAAAATTGAATTTCATGAATTTTTAACCAAGTTAAGGTGGTTAGACATACAATTTTTTTTATTTTTTAAGAATTTGTAATAAAAAATTCTTAATTAATTATTTACTTGGAAACAAATTACAAAAAATTATGCATCACATCGGGACCTGAGTCCTCTACTTATATCTAAAATATTATAAAAAAATATGCATCACATCGAGACCTCAGTCTTCTACTTATATCAATAATATTATAAAAAAATATTATCATTTTATTGTTGTTAGGGTGGTCAGATAGAAACCTACTTCTTGTTTTTTCCCTGAAATTTAAGTACTACTGCATTGAAATTTAAAATTTTCACTAAATAGATTTTTTTTTTTTTAAATAAACCTAGTAGTTTAGAAACTACATTCAATTTTCTACAAATTCTATTTTTACATATTTTCGAAAAAAATTAGGTAACTTATTCAAATTTTTACATCAAGTTGTCTAACTCTAATTTTTTGAATTTTCACCACCACTTAAGGGCCTATTTTTTCCATATTGATCTTGCACATACCCAATAGACGTCCCCAACTGGAGCCATTGATGGAACCCCTAAAATTTTTGGTTCCATTTCTAAAACTCTATAAATGTTTAGCTAGTTTCAAGTATATGGATTTAGGGTTTTGCCCACTGTTATAGCCTTCGGATTTGGTTGTGAAGATCTCTCCTAAGACCCTTAAGTATTGGCCCTTGTCAATGTTATGATCCTTTGTTGACCTTATATTTCTCATTTTCAATCATGTTAAAACATCTTGAGTCACTAAAGCTCATGCAATTACCGGTCATAAATATATTTTATTTTATAAGGTCATCTAATTGACCTTGTTTGGCCTTTACATCCTTTGAAAAATATGTTTTAATTATTTTAAGGCCTTTTTATACATTTTCCTAGGTGGCCCCCCTTCCTTAATACAACTTATGAGAACATACATATTGTTTCACTTAAGTCTTGTACATTGCCTTTGTCCATCACTCATTGCGGATGGCTTGGAGAATGTTTGATTCATATCAGCGATGTGTGATGCTTAAATTTCTTAGAGGTTTTGGCTATCTCTAATTTCTCTAGAGCTTTGAGATGTGAATTAGCGATGAGCGATGACCTTAAGACTATGTATTTCATTTTCCATCACTTGTCGTGAATCCGTTGTGAACTTTGAGCCTCAAATTAGTGATGGGTGATGCAGTTATTTGTTCAAGGTTTTCTTCACCAATTTAATCTAATTATGAGTGATGTCTCCATGTCATTGATTTTTAAGCAGTTGAACATGGCCTAATCTGGTTCCCTCACTAATTTTCATCTGTTGTTGATGTGGTCTATAAATTGAAGAATAAATTAGTGATGTACGATGTAAGGTGAAGATTGGCAAAGGTGGACGATGATCCAATGGTTGATATCTCATCGCTCCTATGCTCTCGTCACTAATTGAACTTTGAAATTTGAAGGAAATACATGACAGGTGATGTGATGTTTTAGGGAATATTTTTTCATTTCCTATAATGTTATACCTCGCTGATATCTACATGATGTGGATTTCCTTCCATTTTATCTCACCATTTCCAATCATTGAGAATTGAAAAGTGTGAGCTTGAGAGGAAACATGTGTGTCTTATGCTTCTAGTTACAAAGGCATTGAAGTATTTATCTTGGGTATGTTGTTCTCCATATGAGCTTTGTTTGATTCATGCATTAGTTGGTTTGAGGGTTTCATATTTTGGGATAGGAGGTGTTTTGATTATCTATAATTGTCACTGGGGCTAGTACAAATTATTTGGGTTTGAGGGTTTTGTTTCCTGCAAGTTCAATTCAGGGGCTTGGGCTATTGAGTCTTCCCATAATTAGGATTAGCTATTCCTTAACATGTTCCCTGTAAGAATGAGTAAGCCAAATGTATCTCTCAACCCATTCTGAAGGTCTAGGAGACTCAATTTGCTTGAGCCCCAAGATGATGCACGTGATACTGAACTTGGCATGTAAGGAGCCCCTGTAACACCAAGGGAGAATAAATCTCATAAGAAAATTAAGAAGGATGGTGGCGAGAGCACCTCTAATTTGAGGAGTCAGGTTGTTTCAAAATAATTGGTCAAAGTTAGAAAGAAGGAATCAGCTAAGCTTGAGAAGAAAGAAAACAAGAAGAATAAGTATCACAAGGCTTATCTAGGGAGGTACAACTCCCCTATTGAGCTTTCTAACAACCCTTTGGGTGATGAAAGAGATACTAACCTAGAGCATGGCCATTAAATTCTTTCTCTAGTGTTGTATGAGGATTTTAATGAGGGAGGAGTAGTAGCTTCTCCATTTTCAGCAAAAACACAGAGCGGGGTAACATACTCTAATGCTAACAAATTAGAGTAGTGTCTTGGGCCTATTTTTTTTTTGATGACACCATTGCCATTGCATCAGGATCATCCTCTTTAGCAAGCATATGCTTTTTTCTTTTTAATGTTGACATGGAAACTCTTTTGGCTGGTATGACGGAGAAGTGTTGGACTCCACAAATTCGATGGAATGTATGCCTTTTGTGAGTATTATGTGAGTTTTTTTCCTAGGGTGCTAATGGATAATATTCTTTGATCAACACGAAAAAGGATTTTGGAGCTACTACAACAACAAACGATGCCTTTGGGAAGGTTGGCTAGTCTGCTTTAACTGACTACGTGGAGTTTTATCTTTTTCTTTCCCTCATTCTACAATGATTAAATGTAACTTTCTGAGGAATCTCTCAAATTTAGGTGAAATTAAATGTCACATGAAATTGAAACTATAATTCTAATTTCAGCCTAATTTTTATCACTCCCATGCCTTTATAAATGGTATTTTAGGGTCGGTTATAGAGGTTGGATGCTGGGTTGTTTTGGAGTTACTCACATAGGGAATTATGCAGGATAGTGAATAGCTTAGTGATAAGTCTTAGGTTCAAGTATGTTGATATGAACATGTAATCTTGATAGTAATATTGGTAATATAGAACATAAATAGTTCAAGTTCAACATAATTTTTCTCTCCTATGTACTAGTTTTATAGATTATGAATAATATAATCAAGGTTATTTTATTTTTCACTATCAATTTCTAGTGGATGTTCGGTCTGATCCTTTCTTATTAATTTAAAGGATTAATGTAAAATTCTTGAATAGGGCTATAAATTTATATTAAACTGAGTACTAGGATATTAGTAAGAAGCAAAGGTCAAGATATAATGTTGAAATATTGTAATGAAACATTTTGAAGCTTCATATAAATGCCATATGTGATTTCTTTTTATTAAATTATGTGGGTATTGATACTGACTCCATTCCAAGGATGAGGCACTAGTCTAGGTGTGGTATTTATTTCACATTGTTTTTATTAACTCAACTACTATCCATTCATTAAATAAAATTCTATGAAATAGGTTACAAGGATAAAAAATTTAATATTCTCACACTTTAAAAGTGAACTATTTTTAAGAAGCAATGAACTTCTTGGATATAATTTACAAGATGAACCTCTTTATGATAATTATCTATGCATGTTGTGGTGCTATTAATACAAATGGAACAAGAATATTACTGTGTGAACATTGCTAGGATTACCCTCATGGAATTATATAGCCTGAAGTGTAGAATTAAGGGCCTTAGAATCCTTACTTATTTGTTGGCCAATATTTACCCTTTCTAATCATTGGATTTTTATAAATTCATAAGAAGGTGGTAAGATCAAGTTTGGTTCTAAAAAACCAACAGAATTTGGAGAAAACATGAGCTAAGATCCAGGATCAAAGGATTGTGAAATCAGATTTTGGACCCTTGTACAAAGACGCATTCACCCTAGGGTTAATTTGTCCTTATAGGACACTCAACACTCACTCTTGTAGCCTGGTATATGTCATTATTCTCTTCTCAAATATACTTGAAAGTTATAGTTTTTGTTAGTGCTATACTTAATTTATGCATTTCAAGTTTTGCATCACATAATTGATTTCATTAAGTATTTTAGTTTTATCTCCCCAAATTGCATTTCAGTCATTTCTATCATTAGGAAACAAAAAATCCCCATACCCATATATTTGACTCACCTCAAGGTTGAAAGTCAAGTCTATCCTTGAGAGATCTCAATTTCTAATGAAACTAGAAAAAGTGATAGTGTCCTGAATCATCATTTCATTTTGGTGAACCCACCTCACCCCTTGTCCCCTTTTTTCCTATGTTTCACATGCATTAAATCATGAGCATATTAAACAACAATTGTTGCATGAAAAAATTAATAAAAATAATTCTAAAAAAGTCATATAAATTTAAGTATGCAATGATTATGCCAACCAAACAAACTATAACCATTTATCACTCAAAGAACATACATCTTCAATCTATATAATGTGAAGCACAACCAATCAAAAATAATAGAAATAGAGGAAAAAAAATATAGAAAATGCAAAGAATAGTTTTAACAAAAACACTACTTTTGCTCAACTTTCTTGAAAGGATTATATTGTTGAGACTGCATATTTAAAATGGAAAACAACACTATATTTTATTGAGGTTGTAGCCTCTTTTCATCACATCTATCATGCATTCATTAGCTTCATTTAAGTGAAAAATAAAACTAAAACATAAGGACTATTAATAGTTATATCCTACAAAATGTCTTTCACATTAACTAATAATTATGCATCACGTAGAAGATAGACAACATGATAGTGCATAGAATGGTCAACGCATTACTTGGTGGTGTGTGGTGTGTAGAACTTAACAATACGGATCACATCCCAACAAGATCTGTCATTTAATCATGAACAAGGGAAAGTCACAAACAATGTGTCAAAGCTAAAAAATTATCATTGGAAAGATATTTTTTTATTATATTACCTATTTGTTTAGAGGTAGATAAAAACTATAATTCCACTTGCCTATCTTTGATAAAATCTTGAATGAAATGATGTGGGATCTATTTTTTTTTTATCTAACATGTAACATGGCATTCTTAGTCATTATGATGGTTCTACTATTATCATATTATATAGAATTTCAATATTAATGTAACAAATGTAGATCCTCAACTTATGATTGTAATAGTAATATATTTTCCTTCAACTAAAGTAAGAGCCACAATTGTTTGTTTCTTATTATTATAAGCTACAACTTCAATATAAGCGAAAATATAATTTTATTAATGATATCAAATTTCCACAATCCATATTGTATGTTGTTCAAGATTTCTGAATTTGATTGTGTATCAATTTTTTGCATCGACATTTCAGATCACACTCTCTGATCCATCATCAGGATGAAAGTAGAGAGAATAAGGAAAAAAATAGAAAATTGCAGACCAACACCACTTTAATAGACCAAGGAGGGGAGAGAAAGATACACGTAAGCCGAGAAAGGAAATTTAGTTATCAAAGAGGAAAAAATGTAATAAAAAAAACTCAAAAATATATTTATATGAATAGAAAGGAAGAAAAAGTTAAAAGAAAAACATAAAAATTATAAGATTATATAATATATATATATATATATATATATGAAAGTAAGAAAAAATAGTTAGTATATAATAAATTATATATATATATATAAGAGAGAGAGAAAAGATTAAAAAGAAACAAGGAAATAAATATAATAATAACATAAAGAAAAACATCAAAGAAAGATTTTCAATTTTATTTGATTCTAGTTTATATTTAATGGTTTTAGTTTAATTTTTTCTTTGTTTTTTCTTTTCTATAATTTCTTGCTTTCTTATATATATATTTTTATATTTTCTTTTTTCTTATTTTTCTTCACTTCCTTTTTTACTTAATTCATTCTCTCTGTCTTTCATATATTTACAACTAAGTTTTACTATTAAAATTTTCTTTCCTTCTCATTTATATAATTTTCTCATATTTTTTGTTTTCTCTTTCTTCCTTATATTTATTAAAAAAATTACTTTTTAAAAAGTTTCTCATATATATATTTAAATTTCTTTTTTTTGTTTTCTCCTTCTTCCTTATATACATTTGAACATCATGTGAAAGATTTTTTTCTATTTTTTTTCTTTTAATGTCTTTTGGTTCTTCTTTTCTTTTTAATCTTTCTTTCATGTTTTTTTTATTTTATTATTACATTTATTTCGTTGTTTCTTTTTAATATTTTCTCTCTCATTTATATATATACATATAAAAAAATATTATATACTAACTATTTTTTCTTACTTTCATATATATATATATATATATAATCCTATAATTTTTATGTTTTTCTTTTAACTTTGTCTTCCTTTCTATTGATATATATATTTTTTGAGCTTTTTTGTAATATGTTTTTTCCTCTTTGATAATTAATTTTCCTTTCTCGGCTTACGTGCAACTTTCTCTCCCCTCCTTGGTCTATTAAAGTGGTGGTCTTGGTCTGCAACTTTCTATTTTTATCCTTATGCTCTCTACTTTCATCCTGATGGTGGATCATAGAGTGTGTTCCGAAACGTCAATGCAAAAATCTGATACACAATCAAATCCAGAAATCTTGAACAACATATAATTTTATGTTTTTCTATTGTTGACTAGACCATCCCAATCAAAAATTATGTAACCTCAAATGAAGTAAGATTGTAATACTACTATTATTCTTATTATTAGTATTCTGAACACTTATTTGTATTGTAGATGTAGTGATAGTGTGACATTACAGATCCTAGGGACTATAGTATGTGAGGTTTAAGATGGTTTTGTGTGGGGTAGATTTACCACATTCTCATCCACGAGCCATAGAAATGCTCACTATTATCTCACGAGGTCCTCTTTAAGTTGGTTTTGTTGATACTTAAGGTAAAACATACTCCTACCTTGCTTCATTCATAACCCACTTTTTTTTTGTTGCAGAATAATTCTTCGAAGATATGACCTAATAAATTAGGTCAATATTTTAGTGATATTTTCTATCCTAGAGATGTCACCATATTTTCAAGGGGTACATTGCATTTTTGAGCTTAATATTTGATCTAAAGAAGCTATTTTTTCTCTAAACAGTCAAAATTTTGGTGTTCTAGTAAGATCAATACATATATTTATAAGTTAGTCTTTTAATATCCAATTTTAAGGAGCATCACAATCATTTACTATTTATCATGGCAGACAAGCAACATGTCAATATTGAATCTTCCATTCAAAACCATGGCAACAATCTTCCACATTAATCCATAGGTTGCAAAGGAATTATATTCAATGATATATGGAAGTGGAATGAGACTAAAGAAAACAACCAAAAGTGGTGATGTTCCTTGGAGAGATATTGTTGTAGAATTTTAAATTATATGATAATTCCTATGCCCAAATGGTGTCTATTGGGAATGGTGCTCAATACTTTTTTTTTTAAAGTAAAAGGCATTAAGCTGAATATTTATATTATGTAATGAAAAGGAGTACAAAATAATATTAGTTCAAATGTCCAAGGATAACAATATATCCATTACACTTCCACCTTATCTATATATCACCAATATGATATGCCTAATACTAATTTTGTTGTTTCACAAAAATGTCAACTTCTTATATTAGAATGGTTGACATTTCTTATAACAATTTTGGCATATGAAGATTTTACATTGAAGAACACAAAATTTGAAGTTATTTTTATATGCCTTTTCAAAAATTCCCTACTGAGAAGCTATCAACATTCTCATCCTTCTACATGTTTTGAATATTTGGTGGAGTTGTTTGTGAGTTGGTTGTTACATTCATATCTAGGATAGTTGGTGGACACTGCCTAAGTTGATGAGCATTTGGGTTCACTGAAAATGCTTGTGATTTTGTTGATTCCAATTCTCTCTAATGTGGCATAATTGTTGACCTGGAAATGTTGCTTGGTGACAATGATGTTAATTAAGAAAAGAGATTGTATGGTACTTAATTTTGAAACTTCTTTCCATGTCATTTCCTACTTCAATTTGGTAACATTTCAGCTACCTGTACAGATAGCTTATTGAATTTTATTCGAGGGCACATTTCATTATTATACATATATTTTTGAAGTTGAATTTGTGATGTAGGTATTTCCTAGGAAAGGAACCACCAATATAAGCCTCTCCCTTCCATAAATTATAATTTTGAATGCTTCTTAGCATCGTATTTTCCTATAGGAAAACCTCTTGAATGAATTCACTTGCATTTTTCTTCATGTCTTGATAATCAATATTGGAAACAAAGATAGAAACCAGATTTGAAGGGAATATAATTCTTTGTGCTGATGGTTGCAGTATCTCGTCCCCAATGATAGTTTTCACACACTTGAAAATAGAGGAACTTTCAGTTTTAATGACATGAGACAATTTTTCTTTATCCAAGCTTTTAGAGAATGATAATTCCCAATGTTGCACCGGTAATGGTGCCATAAAGTTTGAACGTATGAATTCTATATGAAGAAAATAAAGCGACAACACCCAAAATAAAATAGCGCTCAACATCCCAGAACTAAGATGTAGAAACAATGAGAGATAACACTATGAAATACCTCTGATAAAAAGGAGCATTAAAAGCATGAAAATCCAAAATTGTGTAAAGTCTAGAACTCTCGAAGATACTGAAACTTACTTCCTCTATGCCTTTTTGAAAACCAACTTCTTAAAATTCTTTCTTGTTTTCCCACATCAGAAGTGGACTATGCCACTACTCTGTTACAAATTATTTGATAACTATCTTCTTTCACACCTCTTCAAAATTTAGAATTGTCTTTACCGACGGATGCTTGCACAACTATAGGAACCTACTTTCTTTACACCTCTATATCGATGGATACGCTAATATACACTTCACTGAAGACCGCTCCATACTGTGCAAAATTATTCCATTTTCACCGACTATGCTCAATGATCAAGAAGATTACAAACATATCCATAATATAATTTTGGAAAACTAAAGAAAGTTTTTAAAAATGAATATTTTCCTAGAAGTCAACCACATGCATGATTATCTTTAATTGCACATTTTTCACGCTTGAGCTTTGTGTAAATTACTAACGTAACATGCAATCCTTGATTCCTTGAAATATTTTTCCTACAAAGTAATATGTTGGTAAAAAAGTGATACACCATTACAACATATCTCAGGTATTACAATGCTTTCCACTAGTGAAGAAACCTCTTTGGATTCATGCATGTGGATTTAAAACCTTCTTCCAGGGGTACTAATGCTAGCGCAAGAGAAAATCTTCTTGTGCAATAAGCTAGATTTGAATTCCTCTTTAGATGTGCAAAAAATGGATTGAAAACATGTTTACTTACATCTGCTTCCAAGTGAAACAAGATCTAAAATAATATGCAAAGTACTATATGTACCTCTACAATAAACTAACGATTATGATGCTTAGATTGAACCGTGTGAATAGACTCTGAAGTGTGATGTCAAGCGTGTCTACATTTCCATTATCTTGAGCCTCTAGATCATTCAAAGTTGATACTAGATTTGTCCACCTTGAATTTATATTGTGCCTTTGTGTCACCTATGATCCCCTTCCTTGAAATTCACCCTCATGCTAAAAAATTTCTGTTTTTAATATTATAGCAATAGAACGTAGAATTCTCATCATTTTAAATTGATATATAAACAACACTTTCCTTTTCAATAATATCTTTTAGATCATGTGAAATATTTTGCATGTTTCTTCCATAGATCAAATCATCTTGGATTTGTACACACCAAATATTTTTCAACTTATCTACCAATTTATTCCCTTCCCTATATGTATGCTTTATTTGCATATGACTAAACTTATCCAAAAACTTTCATACTTGTTGTTATACATATCTGACTTCAAGCAAAACACTTTTCTCTCTGTATATGCATTCAAACTAATGAGGGATTCTCCTTCAATTTCTAACACTTTAATTTTCAGATCATTTGCTATTTGTAGACCACGTAGCAATGCTTGTGCTTCAACAATGTTATTAGTTTCTTTTAGGATCTTTTTTGACTTAGCTGAAATGACAAAGCCTTTTTGATCCCTTATTACAATACCTACCCCTAATATCCCTAGATTTCCATGTGATGCACCATTATATTTTAACTTGAAATATCCTTCTACGGGTGGAATATAGGCTATTTTGCTTCTATATAGTTTATGCCTTGGATTTCTGTCCAAGATTCCTTTGAAAGGAAGCACAAATTTAGTCCACTTCTTTATAATGTTTGAATCCCAATCTATGAACAATGACCCAATGTGCTTTACCTTTTGAACATATGCATTTTTTATCTCTAATATTGAGGATTCCAATTTCTCCAACACTTGCTCCAACTTAATTTTTTCTCTTCTAAATATCCTTCTATTTTTTTCCCACCAAATGGTCCATAGAACCATAGAAGGAATAACTCTCCAAATCCACGCAAATAGTGTTGATTAATATAGTACTGGCCAGCTTGAAAATAAATCCCATAAGTTGTTTGGTAGCGAATCATACTCATTTAATTTGTTTTTGATAAATGACCAATACTGAAATGCAAAAGGATAATGTATAAATAAATGGTTCACCTTCCATCTCAATTTCACATAAGAGACACTTAAATTGAGTTACTATCCCAAGTTTTGCAAGTATATCACTTGTCAAAATTCTCTTTTTAATAGCCAACCAAAACAAACAACCAGCCTTTGTAAGCACTATTCAGTTCCAACAAAAGGATAAGGCTCTATGAGGATGCTTTCCCCGTTACTCATTACCGCCTTATAACCCATTTTGACTATATATTGACTAGATCTTGATGGATTCCATAGCAGTTTATCCTCACCACTTTTCACATTAACATTTATATCACTTAATCTACTCTTTAAATCCTCTTTAACACTCTTCTATGCTTTCAAAATACTAATTTACTTTTCCCCCCAACTTGAGGTATGAATATATTGAACTATGTTTAAAGGTGCATGCCCTCCCCAGGAATCATCCTAGAATTTTTCTTGTAAACCATTTTGAATTTCCCATGTAAGATACAAATTGATAACCTCTCTACATGTAACTAAGAAATTCCACATTGATGAACCTTGTGGCGGATTTGATATTGTAAATATTAGCTTTGAATATGTATTATCTAAATACTTGGTTTTCATTACCTTACACCATTTTTTTTGTGGCTTAGCATACATGTACCACACTATCCTTTTACCCAAAGCCTGATTTCTAGCAAATAAATTATGTATTCTAGCTCCTCCTTTTAGTTTATCTTCACAAATGTTTTCTAATTATATTAGTGGCATATTGTTTTTGTTGTCAGCATTCCCCTTCCACAAAAACTCCTTGATTATCTTTTCAATTACCAATATCACTGATTTTGGATCTTTTAATATAGCCATGCAAAAATTGGGAATGACAGAAAGTACTAATTTTATCAATAATATACAGCCTAAAATTGAAAGCCATCTACCCTTCCAAGTTGCAATCCTCATCTCAATACTTTGTATGATCTTTTCCTAGTAATAAATTATATTTTCCCCAATGAAAAACAAAATCTGAAGATACTTACAAGGTAATTCTATTATTTGAAAACCTAGATGATCAAGACAATTTTCTATTGTGAATCTAATTTGACATTGAAAGTGTATATCCTATATTTCTGCGCATTTATTTGTTGACCTGAAGAAAATGAATATTTATCCAAAACATCTTTATGTTTCACAAAAAATGTATCTTTGACACTTTTTCTCATTTGGGCCTTCCGTATGGATTTTGGCCTGATTTTGTTTAGATTTAATGTTGTGGTGTGGCCAACACATTCACATTAGGCCTTGAAAACTTGTAAATAAAAAAAAACCAAATGATGTCTTACAAAAGTGTTTCGAAGTGTTGTAACCCACTTTCACACTTTTCTAGGACATTTCTATTATAATTCACCTAAACAACCTCATTTTATCACTTACAAATATTTATTTCAAAGTGTTGTAAGGATTTATAACAAACTCTCACACTTTCCTGGGCTTGTCATCCATAAATTGACCCTTTCTTATCTTTAAATGGCCCTATTATGCACCTGCAGACCCTAATTAAGTGTGTTTCAGGGGACAATACCATTAAACAACATTAATCACACTTTAATTCTCAATAATTAGAAAATTTTCCCTAGTGGGACCAAGTCGCCACCTTGGGTGACTTAGTCCCATCAGGCCTAAAAATCAAATTATTTTAATATTCTGGCGGGATATTGTCCTCTAAACCCGAAGGTCAACCTATGATGAGGTATTTTCAATAAATTAGGGAAAATCATGTATAAATAAAGGATTTTCCCCTCATTTTCAATCTCCTCATTCTCTCATGATCAAGCTATTTATCTTCTCAATCAAGCAATCAAGCATTCAAGTGCTCTAAGCACTTCAGGCATTCATCTTTTGGAGTTGTTACTTGCATTTATCTAGACTTCTTCATCAAGGATTTGGTGAGTTGTAGCTCTTGCATGTTTTTCAATCATCTTTCCCTTTACATTTCATTTCATTTTCTAGGGTTTTATGCCAAAATTGGGTTTGACAAAGGCGAACCCCTATACTCTAACTTTAACCTTTTTTCCTCTCTTTGCATGTGTTTTTTTGGGTCTTGTATGAAGATTTGTCAAAGAGAAAGGTGTTAGAAGGTGTCAAAAAACCTAAAAGGAGCTTGAAGACAACTTGTAGGTCAAAGTCTGTAGAATCGGAAACAGATTTATGTCAAGAGTAGAATTACAAGTTGAAAGTTAGAGATTCTAGCTTCAAGATTTCTAAAAGCTACAAGTAGACTAAGTCACCATCATTCAAAAATTAGTCCCATTGCCAAGCCTAAAAAGTGATCTTTGAAGATATGGATAACCATTTCCCCAAAACCTATTTTGATATAGTCTCCCCAAAGTAGGACTAAGTCACCCACCTTGGTGTAAGTGTCCCAATGTCCTTCAATAGTGAAATTTGGAAGATTCCAGAGTTCTTCTTCATCACACTTCAGTTTCTAGGTGAACCTTTTAAGTCTTCTTCATTTTTGTTACAATTTACTTGCATTCTTAGGTCATTATTAGGTCATTTCACATAGTATTTTTGATATTTTTACATTTCATTAGTTTGCATTCAATAGTTAGTTCCATTTATCCACTTATTGCATTTAGATACATCCCAAATCACATAAATTTCACATATATTAGCTCTAATCTTGAATGAACCTCCCAGATTTTGGGTGTGAAAGAACTCTCTCCTTTTAGGTGAAAACCCTGGAAATGCTAGAGAACCCCCTTTTCTCCCAAAATTTATGGTTAATTTTGGGGAACCATCCTTTAGACTGTTTTCACTTCTAATTTCAAGTGCATTTGCATCATAGGAAAAGCTTGCATCAACATTGCATTATAGTTTTCCATTTTTTTGCATTCTAGGGTTTTTAAACTTGCATTAGTGAAAATATTATTTAGATAGCATTTTTGCATTGCATTTTCATAAAAAAAAATCCAAAAAACTTGCATTTTCATATTGTGGTTGCATTTGAAAAACCTAAAAAATCATAAAAATCGCATAATTTTTTTGAAAATTGTTAAAAAAATCACTACTGAGACTAAATCACAACCTTGGACAACTTTGTCTAGTTCCACATTTATTGTTGCATTTTTTTTGAATTTACATTTCCTTTTCTACATTTCTTCTTGTTGTTTCTATATTTTTGTGTTTTTTTCCTAAAATTTTCAGTTATCAGCATTTTAGTGTTTTTTGTTTACATTGCATTTGCATTCACCCGCATTTAGAAACCTTTGCATGATTTTTTGGTGTCCTATTTTTGATAGCTTAGTGAGAATAAGTTCAAGAATCATGGCATCTTATGACAACACTTATTGTAGATCTTGGGTTATCTAGAGCTTCCACTCCTAGTATTGATAATAATATACTAGGCCTAGAAACTACCCTTAGTAACTCTTTGCATTCATGTAGCATGCATATTGAACATCAACCTGTTGATATCCCACAAGAAAAGATCATTCACTGTCATGAGGACTTAGCACACTTACAACATCAATCGAGCTTTGAAACCATTTTTTCTACTATAATTCCCACTACAGACAACATCTGTGACCGCATGCTTGACAATGATGACAGCCTGGACATTGTGAAGAAAATAGTTGAGATATATTAGAAAACATGCTCCTTCCACCTCTAGTGTGTCTCAACTAGAAAATATTATGGTTAGCCAAGGAGGACCTCAAACTCCTTCTCTATCAACAATAGCCTCCATACCTACGTATGCCTCTCCTAATGTTACAACCACAATGCAACCAGCTAGTAGTGTGCTTCCTTCCCTTGGTGTTCCTACTAGTCTTCCTACCTCCTATGTGGCATCACATGATTTATACTCTTTCACCATACCATCCATTAGCATTCCATTCCATTGACCTACCATTACACTCACCCCATCACCCCTTTCGTTACCACATCACACCACTTACATTGATCCCAAACTTTCTCATCCATGCAACAACAAATTTCTACCATAAACAAAATCAGTATGGTCTACCCACATATTTTGTTCACAGCAGCCCATTGTCCTTGGAAAATCTTGTGAACCCTCATGCCACAAGGAGTAGATATGCCTAGGTTTGAGAAATATGAGGGAAGGGAGATCCTTCTAACCATGTTAATGCATACACCGCTTTGTGTAGTGAATTTGTCCTTGATGACAAACTATTAGCTAAAATGTTTCCTAGAACCTTAAAAGACACTACCCTATAATGGTTCTCATCTCTACTGAACAATTAAATTTGTTCATTTAATGAAATTTTTGATGCATTTATCTATCATTTCCAAGTGCATATGACTCCAAAGAATACCTTGGCCAATTTGATGTGATGCAAGGAAAACAATGATGAAAAGATAATTGATTTTATCTCACGCTATCAATCACTTTATTCCCAAATCAATGTCAAGATCCCTGACCCACATCTTCGAAAGATGTTTATCGAGAAATTGCTAACTCACCTTCAAGAAAAAATTACCATGATGAAATGTCCCTCTTTCATGCATTTATGCACAACCCTTTGTGATTATCACAATTTGATTAGTAGTTGAGATACATGATCCACTTCTAGTCAACTTGAGAATCTAAAACTGTCAACCAAACCACTCCCAACCATTTAGAAATTAAAATAAAGGGTTATTACAATTTGACCCTCCTCAACCATCCCTTCCACCTTTCAGCAACCAAGTAGAAGTTGTTAAAACCATAATGCCTTCTAGTTATGGAGATCTGAAATGACACTTTATACCTTTTACCAGATACCCTTCATAACACAATGTCTCAACTTTTGCAACAACAAATGATTACCTTACTTCTTCATGAACTTGATCGTACCAAGCCTTTACCTCAAAAATTTAACTCCAAAGCTTATTTCCATTTTCATAGACAAAATGGACATGACACAGAATAGTGCAAGTGTCTTAAGCATACTTTTCAATACCTCATTGATTCTAGCCATCTATCTGTTGTTGATCTTAATGATCAAGGCAATAAGTTTGTTGCCCCTGCAAACCAAAATTTGAAAATTTTCACTAATCCCATGCCCAAACATAGTATTTCATTTGTCAAAGCTAGTGAAAATCCATTGGATTATTTTATGAATGTTGATACAAATGATGAAAATTCTGATATTATTCCATATGTGACCCATGTTAATCCCATGGATGAAATGGTGGGTACGATATACATTATCCCTCATAAGGGAAAACCTAGGATATGTCTTGATATTACTTTCTCCTCTTAAGAAATACTTAAAAATTTCCCTAATGGTCCTCTTTACATAGCTGACCATATCTATTATAAGCCCACTAATGGGATATTAATTGATCTCGCCTGTGGAGAGAATGTGATCACTGAGAAGTTTTTGGTATTACATGATTTTTATCAAGATGATTATGATAAACCTAAAGCATGGATAAACATTCACAATGGATTTTCTTACCCTATGATAGGATTGATCATCCTCCCATTACAAATAGGACCTAAAACATTGGATGCTATGATCTCTATCATCTCACAGTCAGACCAATTTCATTTTAGGCTCAACCATCTATGGCTTTGTTCAATGAAATTTTTCGCTTCGATTCTTGACAAATGCTTAAAGTTTCCCTTTGAAAATGAAATATTCACTGTACACCATAGTGGTTTTAACCCCTTGTCTTCCAAAGGAAACTTTCCCTTAGAATCATTTTGGGTTGAGCCCATGGAACCCATCAGGCTTCAAAAAGATTTATTTTTCATTACTTACCAAACATTTAAAGCAAAGAAACTAACCAAACTATCTCTCTGCAACATGTCCGCATCCACTTCAAACACTCCTATCCTAGATGAAACCATTCTTCAACCTAAACAAGACCCACCTAACCAAGCCCAACCAACACCTGAAAATTCACCTACATCATCCAAGAGACCTAGAGATTGTGAAAGTAACTCTGTCATGCCTCCTCATATAAAACAAGTTTACAAAGTAGAGGATAAAGTGGATGAACAACCTTCCATGGTTCCTTTTGTTCCTCCCCCTATTTATTCAAATCATCCTATGGTTGATCAACCTACTCCTTCACAAACACAACTTGATAACAGACTTGAATGAAAAAAAGGAGCTAGGGATCGTAGGCATTGACATCCTACCCTTGCCCACAAGTTACATAAAGAAGAAAATAAAGAAAATAATAATCCACACTTGAAAAAATCAATGCATGATGCTCCTCCTCCCCAACCATCAAAACATGATCCTATACTTCCATCAGAACCAGAGTTACATGTTTCAACCGACATCATTGTTCGTCCTCTTATTATCATTAATTTGGATGACAATGATGAAAAGATTTCTAAAATTAATGAAGAGGTGCATAATAAATTGAGCACATTGTTTTCCTCTTCCATGAGCTTGCATGAAAACTCTCCTAGGATGAGTAATGACCTTGATGCTAGTTCTACAATATTTTTTGTTCCTCTAGCCATTTGTCAACCCTCACTTTACACTGACCAAAGATTGGGAGGCAAATGACTTTTTAGATGGTTTACTTGCATTTTCCTTACTATTATTTTTTATTTTTTATTTTCTCTGGTGTCTATGTGTAACATGTTCCCCCGTACTACTCTACTTTATGTTCTTTTTGTTTGTGACATTCTTCTATTCGTACCTTCATTCTTCTATATGTCGTGCATTTCTTTCACTTTTCACTTTTTTTTTTGCCTTCGTTTTGGGAATAATGGAAGGCATTGAGACAAAAATATCCCTTTCATGTTAACCCAAAAGTCTCTTTTTATTTGTCTTTTTCTTTCAATTTTTTCCTTCCTTTTTGGGATGATGCAAGGCATTGAGACTGAAGTGTCCCTTTCCCAAAAGGCTATTTTTCTTTTTCTTTTTCAATTTCTTTTGTTTTCCTTTTGGGGATGATGCAAATCATCGAGACGCCCTATGTCTCTTCCATGATGACCCAAAATGACTCTTTCTTTTTCTTTTCTTTTGCTCTCTTTGTGTCATTCTCTCAATTCTATGTATTTGGGGGATGATGAGAGTTCTAATCTCTCTAAATAAACTTTTTAGCAAGGAACATACTGACCCCAAATCAATAGATCCCTTATGTGTTTGGTGTTCTCTTTTTGGGGGAGACCCATTTTCTTTTCCTTTATTTTTCTTTCACATGAAGTAGCCTCCCTTGGAAACATATGACTTAACATAGGGGCTTTCCAAGTTGGCTCTCATGTCCTTTATTTCTCTTTGAATTTTTCATTTTTCTACTTTAAATAAATTTCTCACAAAATGATGTTTCATAATTCATTTAAAGTGGGGGAATACATTAGCATTATTCAATTGCATTTTTCCTTTTTCTTGGTTCGTAGTGCAGCTCGTTATTTCATATGATGTATTTTTCTCTTTGTGGATGACATTGGGTTTAGTGTCCTTCATGAACATGATCTATCTTAGCATTTTACATTCCTCTTGGTGGCTTGATGCAACACAATGCATCCCCTAAGTTTTGAATTTTCTATTCTTTGATCGGTCCTCTTTTGGAGACATTAGACACAATTTTACCTAAGTTAAAGACCTCACATGAAGTAAGAAAGAATCCTTTGAACCTCCTTTTCATGTTGCATTTTGAATTTACTATAAGGCTACCTTGCATAACATAGCTTGCATGCATGTGGTGCCATCTTCTACTTGTTCATGAGATCCAATCACACAAATCTTTGCTTGTCTCATGAATCTTAAAAACTTATCTTTTTTGGCGCCTTATCAAATTTATCAGGCAGTATAACTTTGGTATGGTTAAGAAAGAAGGCCAACTAGCAACATGACTTTCCCCATAGCCACTTGCCTATGTGTGAGTGCACAACACCCATGATTGTATGTTTCTCACCTAGTAGATAGCCATGAGTTCTATCACCTCAGAGTGATTATACATCCTTTCAAACAAATAGCCTAGATCTAATCTACAACTAGCAAGACAAACGGTCAAAGCTTGATCTGACTTTTTTCTTCCCTTTCCTTCTTTCACATAACTTTCTTGTATGATTTTTTTCGATAAAGTTTGGTTTTCCATGGGATCTTGGTCCTAGGGGCCTCATCATCCCTCTTGATTACTATTGTCTCATATTTCCAGAATGAGTACATTTAGAACCCTCTCGGTGTGCATGTTTTGGATACTTTAGTGTGAGTTTGAAGCAATTTCATCCTCTCACTAAATTGGGGTCTATATGTGTCACAAATAAAAGTATCCTTGACATTTTCACTCATTTGGTCCTTCTGTTTGGATTCTGACCTGATTTTGCCTAGATTTAATGTTGTAATGTGGCCAAAAAATTCACATTAGACCTTGAACGCTTGTAAATTAATAAAAACCTAATGATCTCTTACAAAGGTTTTGTGAAGTGTTGTAACCCACTTTCACACTTTTATATGATATTTCTATTATAATTCACCTAAACAACCTCTTTTTATCACTTACCAAACCTTATCTCAAAGTGTTGTAAGGAGTTGTAACAAACTATCACACTTTACTAGGCTTGTTATCAAAAAATTGACCCTTTCTTATGTTTAAATGGTCGCATTATGCACTTACAGGCCCTACTTAAGTATGTTTCGGGGGACAATCCTATTAAACAACATTAATCACACTTTAATTCCCAACAATTAGAAAATTTTCCCTCGTAGGACCAAGTCGCCACCTTGGGTGACTTAGTCCCATCATGCCTAAAAATAAAATTTATTTTAATATTCTGGCAGGATATTATCCTCTACACCCTAAGGTCGACCTATGATGAGGTATTTAGAGAAATTGGGTATGTGCAGGATCATGATGGGCCAAAAAGTGGTGATATCCAAGTGATATGATGGCCCATGTGGCTGATGACTTTTTTTACCCAAAATTGATGAAACGAAAAGGGTTTTTAAAGGAGATTCTCATATTTCCACCAATATAAATTATGCTTTCCTTTGAATTTAATAAATAATTATTATTCATTTTCTATTTGAATTATGACTGAAGTCCTGATTTATAGGTTGATTTAAACAATTGCATAGTTTTCAAAGGGTATCACATTTTTTTAATCCAAAAAAAGCATAAAATTCTATGCTTCACATACTATAGGATTAAAAAAAAAAACTGAATTTCATGAAGTTTTGATGAAGTTAAGGTGGTCAGACATACGAGTTTTTATATTTTTTAAAAGTTTTAATAAAGAAATCATAATTAATTATTCACTTGGAAAAAAATTACAAAATAATGTGCATCACATCGGGACATGATTCCCCTACTTATATCTAAAATCTTTAAAAAAAATAGTGTCATTTTATTGTGGTTAGGGTGGTGAGACAGACACCTACTTCTTATTTTTTCCCTGAAACTTAAGTACTACTGCATTGAAATTTCAAATTTTAACCAAATAGATTAAAAATAAATAAAAATAAACCTAGTAGTTTATAAACTTCATTCAATTTGATACAAATTATATTCTTTCATATTTTTGAACTAATATAGATAAATTATTCAAATTTCTACATCAAGTTGCCTAAATCTAATTTTCTGAATTTTATTGCCACTTAAGGGCTTGTTTTTTCCATGATGATCTTGCACATACCCAATTAGGGAAAATCATGTATAAATAGAGGGTATTCCTCTTATTTTCAATCTCATTCTCTCATGATCAAGCTATTTATCTTCTCAATCAAGCAATCAAGTATTCAAGCACTCTAAGCACTTTAAGCATTCATCCATTGGAGTTGTTACTTGCATATCTCTAGACTTCTTCATCAAGGGTTTGGTGATTTGTAGCTCTTGCATTATGTTCAATCATATTTCCCTTTACATTTCATTTCATTTTCTAGGGTTTGATTGCCAAAATGGGGTTTGACTAAGGAAAACCCCTAATCTCTAACTCTAACCCCTTTCCCCCTCTTGCATGTGTGTTTTGGAGGTCTTGTATGCATATTTGTCAAAGAGAAAGATTTTAAATGGTTCCAACATCCCATCAACATCATTCAAATTCAAAAAACCCTAAAAGGAGCTTGAAGACAACCTACAGGTCAAAGTACAGATTCAGATCTAGATTTATGTCAAGAGCATAAGTACAAGTTGAAAGCTTTGAATTCCAACTTGAAGATTTTTGAAAGCTAAAGGTGGACTAATTCGCCATCATTGGCCAATTAGTCCAAATTCTAGGCTTGAAAAGTTATCTTTGAAGATCTGGATACCCTTTTCTCTAAAACCTATTTTGATAGAGTCTCCCTAAAGCGGGACTAAGTCATCCAGCTTGGTGTAAGTGTCCAAATGGCCTTCAATAGCATAATTTGGAAGATTCTAAAGCTCCTCTTCATCACACTTTAGTTTCCAAGTGCACCTTTTTAGTCACCTTCATTTCTGTTATAGTTTACTTGCATTCTTAGGTCATTCTTAGGTCATTTCACATAGTATTTTTAAAACTTTTGGATTTCATTAGTTTGCATTCAATAGCTGGTTTCATTTATCAGCTTATTGAATTTAGATACATCCCAAACCACACACATTTCACATACATTATATCTAATCTTGAAAGAACATCCCAAATTTTTGGTGTAAAAGAACTCTCTCCTTTTAGATGAAAACCCTAAAAGTGCTAGAGAACCCCCTTTTCCCCCAAAATTTTTAGTTCACTTTGATATACTTGGTTTCATGAAATAAAGCCTTACCAAATAACAATGTGTCATATAAAAACAAAGCATGTTATATAGATATTGAAGTGGATGGTATTGTAATTCTTTTCCAAAACCCCTATATGTGTGATCTTCAAACTGCCCTACTAAGAGATTCAACTAAAATTATGAATAAAAAAGGGGATAATGGGTCACCTTGCATCACTCCTTGTGAAGAGATAAAAAATCTTGATGATGTTCCATTAATTAAAACAATTTTTTTTTTACCTTTTAAACAAGATAGAACCCATTTACACCATCTATTGTGAAAAAAAAACTTCCTTAACTCCTACAACAAAAAAGTCTAGTCCACTTTATCATAAGCTTTCATCATGTCAAGCTTAATGATAAATGAGGTAATTTTATGTATATAAATAGAGTTTAAAAATTCATGAACCACTAAATCTCCCTTTGTTGTTTCCCTACCATGTAAAAAGGCACCTTGCTCTTCTGAAATTAGTTCTTGTATGATAGGTAGCAATCATAGATAGATTTATTTAGTGAAGATCTTATAAACTATGTTACAAAATAAAATTGGAGAAAATTATGAGGACTTTGGATCCTTAACCTTTGGAATTAATGCAATGTATGTCACATTAAATTTCTTAAGCATGGAACAAGAGGACCTAGACTCCTTTAGAACCTTATAAAGATCACCTCCTGTAAAATCCCAACACTTTTGAAAAAATATTGTTGTAAAACCATCTGGGCCTAGACCCTTATCTAGTTTAAGTGTTAAAATAATAGCTTTCACTTCATCAAGATTAAAAGGTTTATTGAGCTAAAAATTATCCTGTTCAGTCACTAGAGTAGATATCACTTGCAACATTTTCTCTCTTTCCAACCCAATATAATCTAATTGTTGTACTAGTGTTGTCAGAAAATTGGAAAATAATTTAATCCCTTCATTTTAAATGTCCACTTCATTGTTTAACCACTTACCCGAAGAACTTTCTTGAATGCAAAAATTATAGACTTTTCTTTCTTAACTTGAGAAGACATATGAAATAATTTAGTATTTTTATCACCTTCTCTAAGCCACAATTCATGAGATTTTTAGCCCTAATATAGCTATTCTCATAGCACTAATTCTTCCCATTCTGCTTGTAATCTTCTCTGATATTCAAAAGATTGTTGTGTTAACCCTAGAATTAAAATCTCCTCATTCACAACTGCCAACTATTTTGAAATCAGATCCTTTTGGTGGAAGATATTCTTAAACACATGACTGTTCCAATGCTTTATTTTCCCTTTCAAGTGATGCATTTTCTTACAAAATCTATCCATGATAGAGCCTAACTCATATGGTTCTTGCAACCACCATGTTCTCAATAATGGAAAAAATTCATTATGCTTAAACTACATTGATTCAAATTTAAAGTAAGATCTCCAATTTTTAGGAGAATTAGTGGATTGAATATCTAAGCAAGTAGGGAAATGATCTGGCCCTATCAAAGGTAAAATTTCTGAGGCCTGTATATATTTATCTAATATCCAATTTGACAATATTATCTAGCCTTATAGTTATTTTCCAAAAATCCTTACTCTTATTTGTCCATGTTTATTTACCTTTATATAGTTATATATCCATAGGTGCATAGTTATGAATAAAATTAGTGAAATCTACCATTTTTTTATGAGGTGGCATGATTCCTCTTTTCTTTTTTTTCCATGGTGCTCAGTACTTGAATTGTTTATCATGTGTGTTTCATCTTCTTTTAAATAAAAAAGGTATTGAATGTTTACACAAGATCACAACATAAAAAATACTTAAACATGGACATTAAACTTATATTAATAAAAATGAAAGATTACATAAACTAGTGCTTCAACTCTTACATGGATAGAAACCATTACATACATCTTACATCTCTACAAAGCTGGAGTCGTGAGAGTGCTTAGCCACTATAAACCAATTCAATATATAGACTATTAAGCTCATATAAAACATGTGAGAACACTATTGAAGTGACAATGGATAGCTTGAAGGAGTAAATAAGAAATCTATTCAAATCTGTGCAAATATGTGTGTGTGCATGTGTTTCTACCAAGTCTAAAATGCAAAACTAAATGAAATGTAAACAGGGAAAAAAAAAACAACACCTCGAGATTGGCCTAATTTGACCTTGAAAAAAATACAAGAAAAGGAGTAATATTACCTTATCCAAGTTGATTGGTTTATTGGCCTTGTTTTGCATTCAATATGTGTGCTCCTAGATCGATTTAGGCAGCATAACAAATTGTAAATGCTTGATTTAGATGCAAGAAGATGGTTATGGTGATTGAAGACTTGAGAGATTTAGATGATGAGAGCTTGAATGTGTGTTTGGTTAGGGTTTGAAAAATGGCTAAGTGTTAGTCAATTAGCTAAGGAGAAATGAATTATGTCTAGATTCATTCTTGGCCAAGGACAAGAGATCAAGGGTGGAGACCAAAGGTCAACCAAAAGGAATCAAAGATTCCATTTTAATATGCATGGGGAAGACAAAATAAATTAAATATTCCTTGGGAAACTTTGGGTGAATAAATGAAATTTAAAATTCCATTGGAAAGGACATGTGGATTGTAAATGGAATTAAAAATTTCATTAAGGGTGTTGGAAGAATCAAATGGAATTAAATTTTTTTATTGGAATATAGGAATATTTGACTAAAGGGGTTGATTAGACTACTCGATGATGGATTAGAAGAGGGTTAGGTGGATAATGATGATTAGGAACCAACTTGCAAAAGTTGAAGGATGTGATAGATCCTAATCATGCATTAGGAATGTACACATCCCTAATGATGGGATTAGGAGATGAATTAGGTTTAAGTGTGGATTGGACATAAAGGGAATTAAATAAGTGGGTTATTTATTTAATTCTTCAGAAGAAAATGATAAAGGGGTAAGGTATTTAATTATATAACTAAATAAATTAGGGATTTACAAGACTTAAAGAGTATTAATTAAATAATAGTAACATTATTTAACTAATGTGGATAAAATAATATTTAGACGAAAAAGGATAAATTTGACTAAATATAAGTGGTCAAATTCAGGCTTCTACATTTTTCCCCTCTTTGAGATGGTATTATGAAGTAGCATTGTTTCAAAGAAAATTAAAATATAGCACCAAGAAGAAGATCGTTAGATTGGGAAAGATGCCCCAATCATCCAAAGGAGTTATTGGGAGGAAAGATGGAGATTAGGGATTGAGGATGCCCCCTCGAGAGGACATCCGGTTTCAAGAGAACATGAGTGTGCTCTTAAAATGGATGAGGGGGAAGATGATGCAAAAGGATGGATAAGAGAGGATGAGAGAGAAGGGATTGGGGAAATAAGATGAGAATAAAGAAAGCACAAATGGATTCAAGGACAAATATGATGTTTCCCTAGTCAAGCTACAAGCCATGATGGAGTGATGATGGATGGAGTGTTGTTGATGAGGGAACAATATATCCTAAAACAACAAAAGGCTAGGGAAGGATACATCTTGATGATGATGATGATGAGATTTTTGTTCATGAGGGAAGATACATCCCAAAACAAAACAAAAGGATAGGGAAGGATACATCTTGACGAGGATGAGGGTGTTGTTAACGAGGGAAGGATACATCCCAAAACAACACAAAAGGATAGGGAAGGATACAACATGATGATTATGATGATAATGATGATGATGATGATTATGATGATGATGATGACTATGATGATGATGATGATGATGATGATGATTGGGTCAAGGCTTGTAGCAAGGTTGAGAACAATTCCAAGGATGTGATCAAATGATTTGTGCCAGATTGGATGGATTAGGATTGGATGGATATGAGAAATTATTAAAATGAATGAAGATGGTGGAGGGAAATATGATTAGAATAACAAATCTCTATTATCCTAGAAGCATATTGAAAAGATAATGAAATGATGAGGATGGATGAAAAGATGCTTAGAATAAAAAATCTCTATTATCCTAAGTAGAGTGGATGAAAATATGCTTAGAATAACAAATCTCTATTATCCTAAGCAGATTGGAGAGATGATGAAAGTAGATAAGATGGATAGATGAGGGAGAGAAATGAATAATTAATGGATTAGAAATATTTAGGGTGAATGGATTAGGGGGTTTCCAGATAGATGAATGGATAGTAACCAAACCCAACAAATTAATTGTGATGTGTTATGCTTCCATGTAATGAGCACTTAATTTGATATAGCATGAGATACTATGAACCAGGGTACGACGAATCAAGGTGATTTCATATCACATGCATAGGACTGATAGAACAAGTAAACGGTTTGTCCAACATCCCCAAGGTCACAGGGGCTTTCGTTGGGCTTGATGTTGAGATAACCACAAACCAAAAGGATGCCCCAGTATAACACAAGACCATGGGGGTCTTTGTGGGTACTACATAGGTTAACTAAGAAGACACAAAAGAAAACAAAAAGATAAAGATACACCCCTATGTTTACCAATCAAAGAACAACATGATATGATGGATCATGGTGACCCCGACAAGGTATGATAGGAAGCTCGAATGATAAAAAAAAATGTCAAAATAATTAAAAGATAACACTAAATTTAAATTTTCCTTTGCCATAGGATCAAAAGGGTGGATGGGATTGATGTGTTCTATGAGGAAGGATGCATCCTATTGAGACCCAAGATGGAGAATAAGCGAAAAGATCAACATGACGTAGGATATCTAAAACTAACTGAACCTTTTGATAGTAATGACCTTTGTTTGTAAGCACCAGATAGGATAGGGATGTACTTGATGACATGAAAAATCGACAAGGCACAAGACAAAAACACCCTAAAGACCTAGGGGACACAAGACCGACACACCCTAAATACCTAGGGGCTCAAGGGTTGATCCAAGATTAGCCTTGCCTACGTGAAAGCGCAGAGCCCTCGTGTTTTGATAAAATATTGAGAACTAACCATGGATAAAAGTGGAAAGAGGACAATAGAGATCACATCAAATGACAAAGACCAAATGGACAAATGCTCTGGGGACATATCAAATGAGCGACCTTGCCTACATGAAAGAACAGGGCCAACATATTTTGACACAAGGCCAAAGACAAATAGGGGACAAGGGATGATGAGATGACCATGATAAATGGATAAAAGGATTGTGCCGATATGATGAGCCAAAATAGGTTGTGCGGAGGGGATGGTTGATATGCCTAAGTTGCAGATTATGTGAAGCTTAGGGATGTGATAGTTATCTAGATCATTAGAAGATGAAGTGGGAGGATGAGATGAAGGATAGATGAGTGATGAAAAGTGCTAAGATATTAGGAAGATTTAGGAAATAGATAGTAGTGATGATAGTGAGATAGAATGCCATTGGATTGCATGAGGGTATCCTATAGCTAGATAACAATGACAAGGCATTGTGAGATGGAATGAAAATAGAGATAGAGGGATGGATAGATAAAGATAGGGTGATGGAAAGATAGAAAATGACTAGTGGATGGGTGGATAGGAAGAGAAGGATTTTAAAGATGGAAGCGATTACTGAGATGGATGGATGGATGGTGTCTTCAAGGACCATTTAACAAATAAGGAGCTTCCCTACTATAGATATGTCATTTGTGACGAAGCAAGAGGGATGGCATATAGCAAGATGGAGAGATAAGGAATGGAGATGGATCATAGTAGGATGGGTAGATAATGGAAGATAGATGGATGTGGATATGATGCATGGATAAGGAAATTGTATGAAGAGGATAAGGGATATAGTGGGGTGTGGATGAGGGGAATGTATGTCAAGAGGTGTCCAAAGAATGCATAAATATGTGCCCCTATCTTGATCAAGATCACAAGGAAGATGGAGGTACTAGATACAAATGGGATATGATGGATAGGATGTGGAAGATAGGTGGACGTAGGAGATGGAGGAAGGGGATGTGTAACATGTGGTTTCCCCCAAGTGTGGAAGATAGGTGGATTTAGGAGATAGAGGAATTTCTTGTTTACAAAGTTTTCACCATTAGACGGATTATTTCTCTTTACTATTTTTATTGGATTTTTGACTTTTTTGACTTTTTTTGTTTTTTGTATTTTTGGGAATTTCTTACCTTTTCTGGATTTTTCTGCTAGTAAGCAAGTGGAGATGGATGAAGAGAGGAATATGGATAAATTGATTTGGAAGACATGTGATAAGGGGATGGACAAATGCCACAAGCATCAAGTTCTATATGAGGTAATAAGAGCCCCTATGTAAAGTGACTATTGGATGTTGCTACAACCTTATTAGAATGGATGGATTATACAAGAGGACGAATTAAATAGATTTGATGGGGGAGATATGGGGGATAGTGGATGGGATGTTGGAAAGTGTATGAATGGAATTATGGAGTGGATGTTTGATGGGGGAATGTGTTCAGGACCAACATTGGCACATGTGGTAGTGGATGTGAAAGGATAGGGGGATGAATGGATAGAGAGTGTGGGGATAATGGAGGAGTTGGGACAATGAATTGTGGGACATAGGGACCCAAAATAGATTTAGGAGATTGATTCACTGAATCATTTTTCTTGGGAATCCACATGGTTTTGATTTTTTCTTTGGTGGGCCCTTGGGGCCTTTTGGATGGATTTGGATTTTGGATTGTATTTTTATTTTCATCAGCATGTCTTTTTAAGGGGACACAAGGAGCTTTAGATTCAAGTGGATGTTGGGATTTATGTATTTTTTATTTGGCATCCAAAGTTCTTTTAATAGAAATGGGATGGGTATGAGGTGATGGATAATGTGGTGATGACGTGGATAGATTGATAGAGCTAGGATTATGAAAATTATGTGTTGATGGAGGATGTGACATAGCATGCATTGAGGGTTGCCTTTGTTGATCACTTAGGATGTATGATGTGTGCTAGAGATAGGTGATGGATGGATGAGAGGATGAATAGGATTAGATGGAGGAGATGATTTTTTGATATAAGGGCCCAAAATTGATGTTGTATATGGAGGATGTATTATGGTGGATGGAGGTACGTAAGGACCCAAAATAGATGCAGTATATGGAGGATGAGCAATGGTGGATGGAGGGAAAAAAGGCCCCAAAATAGAATTAGAGGATGAAGGAGGAAGATGGACGATTGTTTTGAGGTAATATGATGGAGGAGAAGGGATGATGACAAATGGTTTGGTAAAGTGATGGGAAGTATCTCTCACTCCTTTGGAAGAGGCTCACTTAAGATGTATGGAGGTTGTACCAACATTTTTGGATTGTGATTCTTGGGAGATTTATCCAAGACCTTGTGTGCCTAATGTTATTTGAGATGGTCTCTAAAGTACCTTCCTCATGAAGGATTAAACCTTTTTCCTTGATAGTTCATGTTCTTGATCATGTGATCTATGGTAGGGTGTGTATTATCTTGGAAGCATGATGTGAGTCTATTAGCAAGTGGAGGAGCAAGTGTGGTGCATATTATTTTCTTGTCTTTTGCAAGAATACCACCATGGATGAGGGTAATGTTACCAAGGTGATATAAAAGTGGTGTTGGGATGGTAGGGCTATGTGGAAGTGAAGGATCATGAGGTGGAGATGATGGGGTGGTAGCATCCTGATTAGGAGGAATGAGTGATAAGTTATCGAGAGAAGGATTAGGTTGTATGATAGGATCTAGATTTGTGGTAGTGGGTGATAAGGACTCATGAGATGAAGTAATTGAATCTTGAGTGCAAAGGGTATCATGGGATGGAGCGGATGATATAGTGTGATCTTGAGATGGAGTAGAGAGGATGATAGGATCATGATTTGGGTGAGGATACAAATCATGAGATGGAATGGATGGGAGAATATGATATTGGGATGGAACATATAGGATGGTAGGATCATGATTTGGAGGAGGGGATATTCTTGTATGATTTGGATTAAGATCTTGGTGTGACTCATCTTGTGTGGGAGGCATGGCAAGGGAGGAGTGTTGGAGGGACTCCTGAAGTAAGAGAGATATGAGGATGGGGGATTCATGAATATCATGGGAGTGTAGTTTGATGATACTAGGACTAGGAGGAATGGATTGGTTTCTAGTGTCTTCACTAGTTTTATTGGTTCTAGGAGTAGAAGATGGTGATTCAATGAATTCGGTGGGTTTGATGGTTTCAATTGTTTGTATAGTTTTAGGAATGGTAATGGGAGTGATAGGTGTAGAATGGAGGAGGGCCTCATCACTAGTGAACAAACATTATAGAGTGGTATGGCATGGTTCCACAACATCAAGATGTGGATTTGGGGATGTCTCGTCTATCATGAGTCCTTGGATGACACTTGGAAGGGATGTAGGATTAGGTGGGGTGATGGGAATGGATGGAGGACTAGATTTATGGATTGGTGGATTAGGATTAGATGAATGGATGTACTTGGATGAAGCACTAGGATTGGGTGAAGGATTAAGCTCAGTGGATGGATCGAGGATTGAGGTAGGGCGAATTGGCATGAGTATTAATATATAATGGAATGGAAGGGGGGTGATACAAGATATTATGGATGATGAACTAAGATATGAGGATTTGGATGCTATATTAGGTTGGGAATATTGGGATGGTGGATTAGGATAAGAGGACATGGCTGGAGGATTGGGATAGCAATATGTGGATGTTGGATTAAGGTGGGAAGATGTGGATGTGGAATAAAGGTAGAGATATTGTGATGATTGATGATGATAAGGATAGGAGTATGGGGATGGAAGATTAATATAGGAGAGAGATGTAGCAGGGTAACATGATGAATATGTGGATGGTGAGGATACTGGATATCCCTTTTCAAGGGTAGCATAAGGACTATTATTGGATGTGGATGGAGGCATAGGAGGATAGCTCATATGAGTGGTTGGATTTTGGGAAGGGAGTAGAAGAAGCTTTATAGAAACAAAAACATCAAGGGGATCTATATTATAATCATCTTGATCAAAAAGACTTTCGTTATCATCATCAACGTAGTCGAGACTCCCCTTTCAACCACTATTGTTGGTTGCATTGATGAAAGATAAGGATTCATGATGTTTGATTGGATGGATTTAGATTGAAAATATGGGGATAGATGATCAAGAGGAAAGAATATATAATGAATGATAAATAGTATGGATTAGAAGAAAATGGGAGAAGAAATCTTAATATTTGATTTGATATCGAAAGATCTTAGACATGGATGGACTAAAGCTCAAATTGGGATTTAGGTTAAGCTCATATTAGAATGACGGGATTAGAACACATATTAGAATTGGACGGAAACTTAGATTAGGAATAGATTAAATCTTAGATTATGGTCCAGAATAGTCCAGGGGTGACAGGATTGAGAAAAACCAAAAATTAAAAATTTCAATTTTTTTTTGGTTGTTTCTATATCATAGTAAATCACATTTTTAAAGGTCTTCGGAGTGGAATTTTGGGTTAAAAATTGCATCAGTACCTAAAATTGGGTTGACAAAGGCACTTTATTTTAGGTATTGAATTAGTATTCATAGAGACCTTTCCAACGGTGTAAACCGTTTCATATTTTGAGCCCTGAGTAGAAAGTTATGACCCCAGCAAGTCAGGGTAAATAAATTCCTAGTTTTTAAAAAAAATTGATGGTTTGGGTATGAACAGGAAGAAGAGTAATGATTGGATTATAATTTTGGAATAAGGAAGATGTAGGCTAATTGTGGCATGAAGGATGGACTCTCTGGATTTTGTATGGGAAGTGGATTCAACTCTGAATGTAACAAATTTTCCTATCTAGGGAGAGAAAATTCCTCTATCTAGGGAGAGAAAATTCACCCTAAAACACCAGTCAAGATCACCCAAAATAGTAGATTCACCCACATAGAAAAGAAGGATCGCCCCTAGTAGAAGATTCACCCAAACAGGAGAGCAAGATCACCCAAAATAGTAGTCAAAATTTCCCAAACAAAAAAGTAGGATCGCCCAAAATTGCAATCAAAATCACCCAAGATAGAAAATTCACCCAAACATAAAATCTAGATCACCCCTAGGAGAAAATTTTCACTAGAAAAGCTACAAGTTCACCTAAACAACTGAAAAATCAACCCAAAAAGCTAACAAGTTTTCCTAAACAATTGAAGACACTGAAGAATGAGAAGATGCAATCAAAGAACGAAAAAGTATGATTGAAGAACGAGCAAGGGTGACCTTGAGGATTTCCCAATGGGATGAAAACTACAACTAAATGGATTCAAATGGAGACTCTGATGATGAAAGGGATGTGAATGGAGGAAACATACACCTAAATGGACCTGAATGGGGACTTTAGCGGAGAATGGGATGGCCAACGGAAAGAACAAATTCACCTAAACAGATCCAAACAGAGACTTAGACAGAAGATAGGACCACCAAAAGACAACCGGATTTGCCTAAATGACTCCTAGTGAGGACTTAGATGAAGAATGTGTTAAAAACAATCGAATGGTCACCAAAACGGACCCAAATGGGACCCTAAACGAAGAATGAGATAGCAAAAAAGATAAACAAGTTTGACTAAACAAAAATGGGTGGAGAATTAGATGGCGGATAGGACCACTAATGGACAAATGGATACATCCAAAGTGATCTGAACGGGGAGTAGGACGAAGAATGAAACAAAAAATGACCAAACTGATACAAAAATGGACCCAAACAAGGTCCCGGATAAAGAAAAAAAAGGAAAAATCACCCCTCTATTAAGGTAGGTTCACCATTGAACTAAGAAAGTTCACCCATCTACTAAGCAAGTTCACACCAAAAGGTGGTAAACTCACCCAATTACAAGGAACATGCAATTTTGCTAAGGGGGATGTCAGACGAGACAGGAACGAGGAAGCAGAATTGCCTCTGAAGGCAAGGGGGACTATTGGAAAAGACAACAAGCATGAAAAATACCAAACAGAAGGATGGACTAAGTCAACTATAAAGAAAAGCACTGGTATCACACAAAGAATACACTACAAGAAATAGGATCCTAAGATTAGTGATAAGGAACTATATCTAGGATAAACAAGGCTATCTCATGAGTCCCCGATATACGCATGGAATGTGGGGCACAATCGTGAACACCAAACTATCACAAGCATGAGTCAGCAGCCCCAGTAAGGTATTAGAAACTCATACCAACTCTTCAAATCTTATCTAGGTATCACCCTAGCTTCGACACTCCGCCAAACATAACGTGATTGGATTGAGGTACAACTTTCGCTCTCCCTCCTTTATATACCCCATCGATAACACATGGCTGGTATTGCCCCCCAGGTGATGAAATCCCAGGTACGTCCCGCTAAGGGAAGAAAACACTAGACATCTTGGCTAGTCCCCAAGCTCACACACAGTGTAAGGGGAGAGCTTAGATGCACTAGAAACTCCTAGGAAGACTGAACTAGACTAGAGCAAGCTATGATTTCTCATCACCAAGTGGCACAGAGGGATTGGATATGTCAACAACCCACTCACAAGCATGAAAAACAAGTTAATTGACCCTTTAATTAGAGCTACGCATGCCTAGATTAGTATAAAAATGACAAACAATTAAACTAAGAGTCTCAAACTGATCATCCTACAAAAGATGCATTAGTAGTTTTAGACTACCGATCTTGGATGAATGAGAATTAGTTGCAAAAAAAATAATGTGGAAGCAAGGACACTCACAAACAATCGAGTTAGCAGATTAGTATCTGAAAATGGAAGCAAAATGATACATTAAATGGAAGAGTAGGGTCTCGGATTCACCTGAGATTTTCCTCTGTGTGAGGCAAGTTCATCTATTCTTCTAAGAAAATTTTCCCCTCTATAAATTCAACTTCTCCCTTCTGTTAAGGCAGGTTCGCCCTTCTGTTAAGGTAGGTTCACCCCTTTGTGAAGACAGGTTTGCCCCTCTGTTAAGCCAAGTTTGCTCATTTGTTAAGGTAGGTTCACCCTTATATTAAGGCAAGTTTTCCCTCTTGTGAGGGCCAAAAAGGTTTTCCCCTAGAGGAAGTCAAGTTTTCCCTTGAGTGCAACTTTTCCCCTATGCAAAGTCGGGTTCGCCCCTAGAGGAAATTTTTCCTATCTGGTTAGGCAGCTCCGCCCTTGTACTGAGCAATCTCGCCAATCAGGGCAATTTCACCTCTATAACTAAAATTTGGACCTACAAAATTCAAACAATAGAGAATGTGAAAGGATAGACCCATGATGTGGGTCCCACCGAGCATGCCAAAAATGTGTGCAAGTGTTTTTACCAAGTCTAAAATGCAAAAAATAAACAAAATGCTAACAACGAAAACAAAAACAATGCCTCAAGATTGGCCTAAGTTGAACTTGAACAAAATACAAGATAAGGAGTGATATTACCTTTTCCAAGCTGATATTTTTCTTGGCCTTGTTGTTTTTTTGATATGTGTGCTCCTAGATCGATTTTGGCAACATAACAACTTGTAAATGTTTGATTTGGATGCAAGATGGTTATGGTGATTGATGACTTGAGAGATTGAGATGATGAGAGCTTGAATGTATGTCTGGTTAGGGTTTGCAAAATGGCTAAGTGTTAGTCATTTAGCCAAGGAGAGATGAATGAATGGTCTAGATTCATTCTTAACTAAGGACAAGAGATAAAGGGTGGAGATGAAAGGTTGACCAAAAGGAATTAAAAATTCATATTTAGTATGCATGGGGAAGACAAGAAATAAAATATTCCTTGGGAAACCTTGGGTGAATAACTGGAATTTAATATTCTATTGGAAAGGACATGGGGATTGTAAATGGAATTAAAAATTCCCTTAAGGATGTTGGAAGAATAAAAATTACAGTGGGATGCGGGAAGAGTTGACTAAAGGGGGCTGATTAAACTAGTTCATGAAGGATTAGAAAATAGTTAGGTGGCTAATGATGATTAGGAACCAACTTGCAAAAATTGGAGGATGTAACACATCCTAATCATGGATTAGGAATGTGCACATCCCTAATGACAATATTAGGAGATGAAATAGGATTAAGTGTGGATTGGACATAAAGGGAATTAAATAAGTGGGTAATTTATTTAATTCTTTGGAGGAAAGAGATAAAGGGGTAAGGTATTTAACTATTTAGCTAAATACCTTAGGGATTTACAGGGCTTTAAGAGTATTAATTAAATAATAGTAACATTATTTAACTAATGTGGATAAAATGATATTTACACAAAAAAGGACAATTTTAACTAAATATAAGTGGTAAAATTATAGTGTCTGCAATATGAATTCAATGTTTGTCTTTAATATTGAGATATCGTGCAGATATGAAAATACAGAGATGAGAAGATTAGTTGGGATAATTAATTAGGAGGTTGTGATTACAATGTCCAACATTGAATCTCTTTTCAAAGTTATGCAAATCATATCTCAATATAGTCTGTATGGAAGTCTCTTCTTTATCAATTACATTAGAAATTGCTACATTTGTGCTCTCATATGCTTTAACCAAAGTTTTATTAGGTTAAAGAAAAAATAGTAAGTTTTAGCATATGAATAACAAAGCTTGTCCTAGGACCCACACTATGCTTTTCAAATCTTTTGATCTTATTTATGTGATGGATGTATTACTATAATAGAAAATTCTTCAAGCAAGCAACCCCTTGTCAATTACTTATAAATCATTCTAAACTATCTTTTCTCTTAGGTATTATTAAATATTTGATGGTTATTAAAAAAAAAGGGCCTATTTGTAAAATATTGTATTTATTAATTTCTTTTGTTGTGAGTTATTTTGTGTACTATTTAGTTGATAAGAAAATATTCAAGTACGTAATTTTTTAAAATGTTATGTTTAGTAATAAATAAAATCAAAATTTATGGAAAGTAATAAGATTATTTTTTAAAATTATGGATTTTCTTTCATAATTAAGAAGGTGATAAGGTATTTTTTTATTAGTTTATGCTCGCATGCATGATCATGTCGTTAAAGCTACCCTTTTACACTGAGGCCACTAGAACTTCCCTAACCTATTATATTATTTCCTTCCTTATTGTGTTCCTAGAGCCATAATAAGGATACCATTCTAGATCCATATATTATGTGCACCCATATTGAGCCTCTAGATCCATTTATAGTTTATTTATTCATATTGGGGTAGATTTATATTCCTTGATTATTATCTTTAGTCAATATGGTATTCACATTTAACATATGATATGTTTTACATATTTTATACATGATTTATTTTATTTATCTACCTCATAGCTTACATGATATAGTAAAGGCCATTTTATTATTACATTTAGTGTTTATGTACTATTTTTAGATCTCCTTCAATTTCGTGCACTTCATAGAGATAATAAATTGTAGACTATATTTTATTACTATCAAATCTTATGTTGATATTACAAACAATCATCATTTCTTATGCAAAGAGTCATAAAAATTCTAATTTGATCTTGATCATATGATATGGTCATACCTAACATGTCATACCACATTGCTCCTATCACACTAGGTATAGTATTAAAGTAATAGCTTTCCTATTACAAAATATTTTTAATACTACTCTTGCCTTCTCTCTCTCAATTTTGTAGATAGTTGAATCAACTTGAAGGTGTTATTATTTTTGCATATTTGATAGAATATATTCATTGTAGATATTTTTATTTATTTTGTACACACCTATGGAGTTCACATATGAAGGAGGAGGAACACACAAGGATATTAATACAAATCCATTAGACTACATGGACCTTGAATATTTTATATCTAAATATTTTCCTTTTATGCATTGTTGTGAGTGCTCATTTATATTTAGATACATCTTCATGATAAATTTAATTGTAACTTAAGTGAGGGAAAGATGAAATTGTGAAATTTGCATACCATGTCGATTCCCATTTGGTTTTGACCAATTTTTTAAGGAATATCTTGATACAAATATGTCAACAAATGGCATGTTGTTGTACAAATTTGATCTATTTCAACAATCTACTATCCTTCATCATTTACATACACTTCCATAGAGTCAAACTTATACCATAACTATTCCACTTACTCCTTATATTTGTTATTCTATCGTTTTGTTGTGCTTATCATTCTACACATATCAATACATTCGCTTGTCAAATCAAAATTTATGCCCCTTGTCTCGAATTAATTTTATAGCTCTTGGGTTTCACATCATGCAATGTGGGATTGACCCTAAAATTTTAAATTTTCAAATTCAAATTTTGTTGACTCCTACATTTTTTTACTAGATATTATGAACGCACATAGGTCCACATCCTTATTGCTATGTCTTTATATTTTGAGGGATTTAGTGTACAATACATTCATTGTAGCATATATCAAAAGTTCCTAAGCATTACAAAAAGTGTTTTTAGAAATATTTCAACTTGAAGTACTAAAAGAAACCAAAATTTGCATCAAAATCATATAAAACACCTAATTTTTTAGTCTTAACTTCGATACTCGCCAATGACTATAGAGCTAGCCTAGACAATGAGATTAACCTCAAAGAGAACTCATCCCTTATGATTTAATCATCTCCTAATATTTCTAAATATGACCAACTCTTACACATTCAAAAATATCAAAATTTGAAATAACACACTTTTTATGGAACACGATCATTGAGATCAATCATATAGAGTATAGAACATTCATGTTCATTAGATCATCTCAACATAATGTAAAATCAATCTAAAGGAATGCTGATTCTATCTTTAAAAGAATTATATAATTATTCGAACTTAGAAATAGCAAATAGTTAAGAGCATATGTTTTCTATACTAGATGACGAAATTCTGCATACGAAGAACTATTATTCTTTTGAAGAATTCAATACCTAATCCTTCTCATTTTATTTCTGTGCATTCATTTAATTAGCCTTGATTGATAAGAACTGATTTTATTTATCTTTACGCAGACTCCACAAGAATTTCTGGGCAGTCCGAAATTTAGTTTTGCATCTCTGACGTATTCTGGTTAGTACGTTACGTCGGTATATAATTTCTCATTGTCTTAAAGACGAAGGGCAGAAACCGTGTAAGGAAATTGTTTGGGCTCTTAAGATCTTTTCTTTATCTAGCAGCCAGCACCTACCTTTGTGCTACCAACTACATAAACAATTGATTTTTATTCAGTTAGTTGCAGTATTGTGCTGTAATAGGGTTAAGTGTTTACCCTAATTTTACTAGAGTTATAGAATACAGTTGGGAGGCTTGAGAGTGATCTTTGAAGGCTTGCGTATCAAAAATAACTGAACTTGCTTTAAGCAAAAAATGAGTAAGAAAACACTAGAGTAGACAAAACATTAATTTTAGAACACATTTAATATTCAATGAGAATGGGAGTCTCAAGAAAAGGACCTAGGGTAAAAATCATATTTACTCTTGATTGTGAGTCCCACATCATCCTCATTCAAATATATAGATTTGGAACAAGTATTGAAAGTTTCCTTTGCATGGTGTCTACCAACATTGATTCCAAACATTAATGGGAATGATGTCTTGATGGATCCAGCATCTTGATGTTCATGACTAGAATTTCATTCAGATGCCAGATGTAAATTGCTAACTTTTGAAGCACTTAGTATGTTACAATGCATCAGGATACTCCCAGCACCAAATAGCATTAAAATATTCTACAAACCGACCACAACATACCATAACAATAATACATGGATGAATCTAAACCACTATTTAAGTAGCTTGGGAGCCTAATGATCATAAAATAAATTAAAGATGAGCAAGAGAAGTAGACTTTCTCTCTTCATTACTAATAATGCATGAAGACAATAGTGAATCTATTTTTGAGCCTAAAATGAGAAATAATGCTCATAATTCTTAGTAACCTTTTGCATTTTCTTTGTTATGTCAATATGATTTTTTTTTTAGTAATAATGATTAATTGCTCTGAAATAATGATTAGTTTCTCTAACATATCATTCATTTTCTTCACGAACGCTTTGTTGGTTTGAAAGGAATCCAACAAACTATTTGTAAAATTGAAATATAAAATGAAAGGTTGCTCTGAAATAATGATTAGTTTATCTGATATATCATTCATTTTCTTCATGAAATTTTTGTTCGCTTGAAAGGAATCCAACAAACTATTTGCAAGATTGAAATATAAAATGAAAGGTTTCTCTGAAACAATGATTAGTTTATCTGACATATCATTCATTTATTTCATGAACTTTTTGTTGGCTTGAAAGGAATCCAACAAACTATTAGAAATATGTGCTAAGCATCTTCATTACAAATGAAGAACAAAAATTATTTGGTTGAAATATTTTAAGAAGATATTATAGAGGTATTAATCCTAATTTTCTTGAGAAAAGTAGTGGATTGAGAGAGGATAATAGAATGTCAAAGGGCTAAGGAACAAGAAAGAAAATAAAATAGATGTTTAGTAGATTTTTCTTGTTCTAAAATGTGTAACTTACAAGGATTAGTTATTAGAAACAAAGATGATAACCAATAGAAAATTGGTAGTGTAGAAATTCCTATTCTAAAAATTGGGTTTGGGTTTTGTCCCTATATTTTTTGAGACTATTTTGAAGCTTATACCACTTGGTGGAAGAAATTGATTATGTATGTTTGATATTCAGTCTCTCATTTACAGGGCATTCAAGAAGCATTCTCATGTAAACAAATATTGTAGGTAAATGAATCAATGATTGATGTTATAGCTAGTAGACATCACCAATATTTAAATAAATTACATATCATATGAGTGGATAACTTAAGTTACAACTATGTAGGAACTAGAGAATCATAATACAAATAGTTTACAACTAATTATTAGAGAGGTTAAACTATCTTTTGAGATATGATCATCCTACTACGTAATTTTAGAGAAGTACCATAGCTCCACAAGGTTTGACACATATTTCTTGCAATGTATTATACTTTACACATTTGATAAGAGATAATGGTTTATTTTCAAACTATATCATTATATTCCACCACATAAAGGAAGTCAAAAAGATCAAGCCATTTAGAGGAGAATTTTTACTCCAAACATGAAAGAAGTGAACTAGCCTAGAATATCTTCTAAATATTTTTTGTCTATTCTAAAGCTCAAATCTTACAAGAGTTAAAAGGATTTTATCTTACTTCCAAATTAAATCCTAAGATTTATAGGCTATGACTATATGAATTTGGAAGTGAATAAGATAATTCTAAGGATCCAATCATTGTAGCTCTCTTACTATCCTTGAGTGTATATGTAGACAATATCATCACAGTGTGAAATCAAGAGATGAAATTGCTCATGTCAGAAACCACTCAACTTTCAAATTACTTGTCATGAGTTCCTTAATAGTTGATTTTTTAATCCTTCAACTAAAGATTTGAAATATTATGTGGATGTCATGTTTGAAGCACAACTAGCTATGCAATGGCCATATAATCGCACACAAATATGTTGTTTGTGATAACATAATGATTTATAGATGGGATGACTTGTATTTATCCTCTCTTAAAAAGGGAAATTTTCTATGGCTCTAGTATCTATAGGCCATGGGTTTTAGCTACCACCTTGACCTCATGATCTGCTTAAAATATATTTGATATGAACTAGCCCCACCCATTTAATATCTAATTAATAATTATAGTAGAGGGGAGCTTTAGGGAGATTATTGATCCCTCATTACCAAACATAGACTAATGGGAATGATGCTATTAAATTTAATATTCTAGTGTAATGTAATACTAAGGATTGTATATTCACATAGATTACTACTAATATTCACATATGGCTCTATAAAATAATATGCAATCATACTATGATCATCCATCCTCTCTTTAGAAGTGATGAAAACTAGAAATTAAGTTTCTAAATATCATATGCATCATTTACAGTTGTTAAAATTAGACATGAAGATGCTAAATTTTTTATGTATTTAATGAGCTATGGACACTAAACATGAAATTGCTAAGTATTTTAATTGTATTTAATGAGATATGAAAACCAAACACTAATCTACTAAATATTTTATCGGTTTTCACACTACCTTTGCTTAGCCACTATAAAAAAATTGTCACAATCTTGACAAATGAATGTGGTACTTTTTTGTATAATCTCATCTCGCATAATTATGTGCATGTGCTTAGCATCCAATCATAAAGGATGTTGAGTTTATATTTTCTTAAGAAGAGGTGGAAATTGTGGCTTAAGGAGTACCACATTTTGTATTACATATAAATCCAAGTATTGGGATGATCAAGAAGAAGAGATTTCTCACTAGCTACATGTGAAATAGTGTATTTAGCTAAGTATTTCTAATTCTTAGAACATGAAAAAAATCACATACTATGACTTAAAAAGCACTATGAAACAAAATTATGAATTGAACACTGTTACAAATTATATATCATCTCAATCAACACAAACATATAGAAACAAAACTATTGTCTTATATCAACTCATGAAAATGAGGTAGAAAGTAAAAGATTCATAACTTGCAATAATTTTCATAAGCTTATAACTATTGACGAAAACATCATCTATTTCCTCTATGCAAATCTTATGTTGTTTGTAGTTAATTGACTCATTTTCTATTTTTAGAAATACATTTGTTCAAGCTATTTAGTTTTTAATGAAAGTCAATATAGTTCGGAGAGATTTTAGGTTTATGGTATTTTTCTCGACAAGTGTGAATTTAATGGAAATTATTTTAGTTAAGAGACAATTTTGGATTTTTTGAAAGTTTACATAGTTGGGAGTGTGTTTTGATTTTTATGAAAGATAATCTAATGATGTTTATAATAGTTGGTCTAATTAGAAAGATATTACGAGTTTGTAAAAATTATAAAAGAATTTTGAACTTATGAGAATTTCTATAAATAAGAAAGAATTTGGAATTTGGTGAAAGTCTATTTAATTGAAAAAAAAAATAATAATTTTTTTAGACTGTAGGAATCGATGGGGTATTCGTTCCCCTATAAACTGCAGTGCGTCTGGTAAACTTATTTTATGTGACCTGTGGCACTGGTGCAACACGCCCTCCGATACCACGGATTTGGGGGGAGATTAGACCTCGTGACCTCTTGCCTTAACCAATCAAAATAAGCTCCCACCCCAATAATGCTCAATTAAATTTTAGGAACACCTTATCAAATTTTGAGTTTTATAAAATAAAAAAATTAACTAACCCACGAGCTATTTTTGGATAAAATTGTTGCGCATATACATCTGCATAGAGGACATCACATAAGGTCTGTCCAGCTGAAAGGGACTTTTAATTCCACGACATAAAAGTATTCATAGTTAAGACGAAGGTCTATATTTTATTGAGTTACTCAAAAGCTAATTTATTGATAACATTGTTGGGAATTCACCTCTAATGTCTGCTGAGCAAACTTAACTTTGAATGCAACGTTAAACTTAAGCTAGAAATTCTCAGATCTTGCACTTATAAATAGACGAACAACTCAGGCTTGATCATACAAGCCTTCACATTCGAAAAGAAAAACTGAAGGGGCTTGCTGAGATTGGGATCATAATATTCAGGATGAAGTTATTCGTTATTACAGTTGTTTTTGGTATTATGAATGCAGGTGTTTATGGAGCAGACCCCGATCCGCTTGCAGACTTCGCTCCAGGATTAGAAAGCTTCACCCTCCGTGACTTGTTCACTAATGGAGATGTTACTATCGACTCCGGAGGGGTACGCGCGGCCACTTCAGTCGACAAGTTTCCTGCAGCAAAGTAAGATTGCAATACTATTATTATTTATTACTATCCCGTTGTTTTCGTAGTTGCAGTGACAAGCTGTGGCATTGCAGATCACAAGGCCTGCAGTATGTGAGGTTCAAGATGGTTCCGTGTGGGGTAAATTTACCCCATTCTCATCCCCGAGCCACAGAAATGCTTACTCTTATCTCAGGAGGGCCTCTTCAAGTTGGTTTTGTTGACACTCAAGGTAATACGTACTCCTGCCTTGCTTAATTCATAACCCATTATTTGTTATTGCAGAAAAATTAAAGACGTGACGTGTTAAATTAGGTCAAGCTTTCGTTAATATTCTGTATCCGGGAGATGTCACCATATTTCCAAGGGGGACAATGCATTTTGAGCTTAATGTTGGGATTCTAGAAGCTAACTATATCAGTGCTCTCAACAGTCAAAATCCTGGTGTTCTGGTAAGATCAATACATATATTTACAAATCAGTCTCTTAATACCCCACTTTAATGAGCAATACAATCATTTACTGTTGATCACGGCAGACAAGCAGCGTGTCAATATTGAAGCTTCCATTGAGAACAGTGGCAACAGCCTTCAATATCACCCAAAAGGATGTAAAGAAATTGGATTCAACGATATATGCCAGTGGAAGGGGATTGAAGAAAACATCCAAAAGCGGTTGTGTTCCTGGAAGAGATATTACTGTCGACATTTAAATTATATGTTACTTCCTACTCCCCCACAACTAAATGGCATATATTACTGTCGACTTTTAAATAATATGTTATTTCGTACTCGCCCATAAATAAATGGCGGAGTAAATTAGTGTCAAACTTTTAAATTATATGTTTGAATTGATTATCAAGTGTTTTATTTCTTTACTGTCTAACTTCTTAACCTCTTTTTAGAGATTTGTAAATCATACCTCAATATAATCTGTATGAAAACCTCTTATTTATCCACCAACCACTACTTATCTCTATATTGACAATTAGCTAAAATTAAATATTCTAAAATTAGACCTATGATATCATGGGATCAATGTTTTGAATATTAAATCGAGATAGAGGCAATAACCAAGATTAAAATGCTATTAAATTTTGGAGTGTTAAATAAGGAAAAAAGAATTAAGAAAATAATAAAATCAAAATAAATTTAAATTTCTTCTATCTATCAGCTTGTAGTCTACAAATATCCTTGTCATCTTCCATAGAATTGTGTCCCTTGAACTAAACTTTAATCACACTATTAGGAAACCAATAAATCTCCCAGATATTTTCTTCATTTTACACCTATCAACATGTCCACTACATTAAAATAATATTGTAAATACATTCAAATTGATTAGAAAGTGAAATGTCATATGATATAAACTATTATGTCATTTATAATAATTTGAATATTAAAAATATAGAGGTGCAATTTCTCCAATGTTAAAGATAACAAGAATTATAACATTATATAAGAGAGCTAATTCTTGATGGACAAGATCTTCAAGATGATGATTGGGGTTCTAAACAGAATAATTAGGAATTTTCACCTATTGCAATATTTATCTTTATCTACTTAGTAATTTTCTAATGTTTTAATTATTCTTTCATCCACTTGTTCTCGTTTCTTCTTTTTTCTATACTTTATTTAGCTAATTTGTATGGAATTTTTAATCTAGATTCTAAGAGGTCAACAGAAGAACCAGTATTAGTGAATGATGGGAAGCATGAATAATCCAAGTCAAAATTAAAGAGACAAAGAGAACAAAATAGTAATGGTGTGCTACTTATATAGTCTAACATGAATGCATATGGTATAACTAGATACTATAGATAGTAAGACTAGGAATGGAAAAAGGAAGAAAAAAAAAAAAAAACATCCTAAAACTATTTAGTTCACTAAAATAAAATATGAAGAATATAGTTCTTATGTGTATAATATGAATAAAAAATAAAAGTATAAGAATATGAAATACGTAATATCAAAAACTACTTTGGCATTCCAAATGCATGATAGTTGAATTTTCTAATGGTTGGTGTTCTAATGTCATAAATAAATATATGAAACCTAAGTTATGCCACATGTGCAATCTTATTTAGTGTTCAATGGTCACTAATTAGCATATAAATATGTGTTTACTAATGTGTGATGGTATTTGATGACATAGTAGCTTACACAAAGGGCACTCATGATGTTGTTATTGTGACACAAATTTTAACTTCCCAATTTTTTAAATATTAGCCTTAGGTAAAATGAACCTAAATATTTTATAATGTTTAAGTATCCTAGATGAAAATTATCTATAGAACATTAGTAATATGAGTGATATTATTTATGTTAATTTTACTAAGTTGATATACGTAGATTTATGTCAATGTAAATTTAATTATATATTATATTTCACATGTTAAATATCTCAATGAATATTAGCATGATTAATATTAATATTAATATATTTTATTGTAATAAAGGTGATATCTTGATGAACTAATTTAAGTGTATGAAAGTATATGTTGACTAAGATAATGGAAAACAAATTAGAAAAGGGTATTATGTTCCATAGGTTAAACCACTAGTATCTGATGATATTGTTAATGTAACTTATAAGAAAAGGTTGTCAAGGTAACTAATAAATATTAATCATGACCATTATTTGAAAAGGAAAATCTATCATATAGTTTAATGTGTTTGTTCCATAATTAATAGATTAATGAGAATGAGCCTCCCAAATACAATTTTAGAATTATTTTGAAGTTATTTTTTACTCTAAAAAGGTTCTCTCTTTGAAGCACTATGGGTGGTCATCCCAACCTTACTAGTATGGAACATTTAGATCGAGTGAAATGGAAGAATTTGAAAAAATAGTTTCTTAGATTTGAATGTTTTCCTCAATAAGCTGGAAAGGAATATTTAAGAGGTCGTAATGGTGGCTATAGTGAAAAAAAAACTCATGCAGTTCATTATCAAGTAGGGACAATGAAATGTTAAATAATTGGTCTCTTTTGAAGGTTTCAAACGAAGGAGCATATTCTAATTCCTAAAATTGTCATGTATAGATTTCATTTGATTAATTAAATGCAGTTATTAATCATTATGTCGCTATTTAAATTGAAATTCAAATTGAAATGAAATTGAAATTGAAATGCAATTACCATGATTTGAAATGAATTTATATTTATTTTCGGGGTTTGTCATTGCTAATGTAAAATCGAGTGCAAGTGAACATAGGAATAGGTGAATGTAATTGAACACGAGAACAAAGATCAGGTAGAGCTATTTAGCCGATTGACATTTATAAGTAAGACGGAATCTCACACACTCACTTAAATAAGTAAGTGGTATTCAATCACCACTTACCCCCTTTTTAGCTTAAGGGAGAGACCACGTATAAGAGACTGGCAGGGAGGTTCACAAAATTTAAAGAGGTGCGACCTATTTTGGGAGGTGGTGGCGAGAGTCTCCACACACACCCTCATCCTCTACGCACAACCAAGGAAGGGACTCTAACAGTCCACACATACTCTCCAAACCCATGCGGCATGTTGGAAGGCATGCGCAAGGTATATACAGCCATAAGGCCGGACTATATACCCTCCATACGCAGGTTATAGGGATTAAGGAAGGGCACAACTAGGGATAAGGCACAGAAAATCACCTCTTCCCTCCTCCAGTTTCTACACATACACTAGTCCATCTTTTCATGCACAGGCAGAGAGGATAAAGGCATGGGGTATAGATAGTTGGTGAAGATGTGTCCAATATAGAGAATATAGGAGTCAGGAAGGAATTGACAAGAAAACTCTAGGAGCAATAGAATATAGCTAGGGACGAGAATTCTCACATGCTAACTAAATAGCAAACAAAATATAGAGGAAAGACTATCATTTCCAGAATTTAACTAGGTAGAATGAAAACCAATTTACAACTTTATATTAGTGTTAAAATTTCTTATCCAATCCATATATTTAGTTAAAATTTGAAAGAGAATCTATGTTTATTTAATTTGGAAAAGAATGATTTAAAGATTTGTTTGCAAATCTATTAAAAATGTCATCATTCCTTCATATTTTATTGAAACATCAAACAAAACAGAGTGTAATCTTTTTCTAGATTAGTAATGAACTTAGAAATAAAATATTTTTAGGAAATTCTGATTGAAATCATGAAATAAAATAGTTGAATAAATTTAGGAAGAATTTCAAAATGAGAAAACAATCTTTTAAAATTTAGATTCAAAAAAGTTCTTAAACAAAAATTTATTACTTTTGTTGACAAATCATAGTAGTTGAAATTGTTTTGACAAGAATTCAGACAAAAAATATTTGATAGAATAACTTCAAAAATTCAACACTATTTCGAAAAAGAGGTATTTAAACATTGAATTTTCGCCATTGAAACAAAATAGTCAAAACAGAAAAAAAAAATGAGTTTATTTAAATCTGTTTGAATATTTATTTATTTATTTTATGAAAGTATGTTAAACAGAATCTAAATCAATAAATTTAAATATGATTTATTTAGAAACAACAAAAATGGACTTGAACAATATTAAATAGATGAGTACAATAACCAATGAACGTGTGCTCTTTTATGACTGCTTTTATATGTAATTAACTTGCATAGTGGAGATACACCTTCTTTATTCTTGATTTTTAATTTACACAATTTAATTATTAATTTTATGCCTTTTATGGGATTAAACAATGAAAAAGACAACTTTTTAAACTGTTTTCTCTTCAAACAATTTTTCAGATTTACTATTTTTAAAAGATTTTATTTGATTGGTTAGTCAATGCATGCTTGATAAAGGAATGTGCATGTTATGTTTTTGTGAAAGTTACCTTCCAAGACGGGTGTCGAATATGGATAAATAGAGAGTGTAGTTTTTCTTTTCTAAAACTTCTTTAATTGTCATGCATGGCATTTTACTTGGCCAAGTAACTTAAGGACCATTGAAATAGATCGATTTATTGGAATCTCTACCATATCCTAGTATCAAACTTGCTTTTTTCTTAAATGATTTAGAAAAATGAAAATGCTTGTAGTTTTACTAGTTATACTAGGCACGTACTAGATTTCATCTTGCTCGTAGACTACTTCTTGCTAAGAAATTCATGCAAGGTCGAGTATTTCTTGATTGACCAAGGAATTTCAGGGAAGCGTAAGTTTCAAGGTTGGGCGGAAAAAGCACCTGATCCTTGTTCTCATCTTCTTGTTGAAGATTTTATTTTGGATGGAAGATCAATGGATGACATCTTCTTTTATGCTTTATGTATTCTTTATTATGTATTGAAGAGCTTAAGGTGACTGAGTGCCTAAGTCTCGATTTGTAACTGATATTATTATCATCTACTGTATTTAGAATAGAAATTGTGTAATTTCACACTTGTATGTATTCATACTGGATTTGTAAATGATTTTATCTTATTGACTTTATGTCGTTGTTTTCTAATCGACTGGTTATTTGATATCTAAATGATTGAGATGACAATTATATTTTGAATATAAACGATTTTATTTAAAGTATTTTTCGAAGTTGTTTTAAAGAGTTCCACTCTTTACAAAAATTTGATAGAATTAGTATCAAAATATTCACCCTACCTCCAAATATTGTGAAATTAAATTTTGATGGTACATCTAAAGGAGATCCAAAACTATTTGGGCTAGGTTGTGTAATTTGTAATGAAAAAGGAGAGTTCTTAAAGGATTTGGATTTGAAGCTACCTATGGGAACTAACAATGTAGTAGAGGTAGATGACCTCTTAGTAGGTGTAAAGTAGGCACATAGCTTGTAGCTCAAAAATATTCACATTGAAAGAGATTCATTAAACATTATCAATAGTTGTAGGAGCCAGTAGGAAAACAACTGGACCATTTCTTACATATTGAAATCGGTTTGGGAGCTTCTAGAGGATTCCACATTAGTAACAATCACACACTACTATAAGGAATAAAATTCAATAACAGATGCTCTAAAAAGCCACACTTGCAAAATGGGATAAAAAATCCTCCAAATTGATTTATCTAATATCCTCAACTTGGAGGATTTTTCATAAATTATTCATAAAGAAGGTCAAAGGAGAAACTATTTTGGTGTCCCAAGCTAGGTGCATGTTTAATTATGAATCACTTATATTTTTACATCTCGTTGGTGTGGTAGTTGTTTGGGTGGGTCTTAAAATAATATGGAAATAGAGTACAAGTTAATGCAAGATGTTACACCCTCCACACAGTTCTTATTCAAGGGGTACTAGAGAGCCTTATCCTAAGCCTGATGATCACTATTACTTATCAAAAGTTATTTTGTATGATCCACAAGATGGTTGTCCTAACCTCCTCAAGTACTGCAAGGTTTCCCTTCCTAAACAAGGTCCTGAATTACATACTTTGAGCCTAATTCCCACTAGTTCCATGTGGCTCTTGCATGCATTTTCTATTTTTTTTGAACTATGCAAGGTGTAATATTCGCCTAATTTGAGGAATAATCCTCCAAGGAAGGTCCCAAAATCATATCCTTAAAATCATGTTGGAAGTGCTAAGAAGTCTTTGTATTTGGAGCCTGGAGTGGGTCCACTAACGTTTTATGTTAGCTTGAATTTTTGATAACTGTGTGCACTATTCTCCTTCAACAAATGTAACAAAAATAAAACATATTGATCCTGACACTGATAATACCATATGTTATATGGGCACAAGCTCGGGAGCATTTTGAACCTGGAGAATTATGGAAGGTGTGTGATTGGTTGTTTAGAAAATTACATGATTTTATTTTATTATTACATTTATTGTTGTCACACAACCCCAAGAGTGGTTCTAAAAGCTTATGCCACTATGATTTTTGTGTTGTATTCTCGTAAGAGAAGTTCCAAAGGCAAACATACTACATATGACACCTAGCAATGTGATGTGTCATATGTACACAAGCTCAGGAGAATTTTGAGCTTGGAGTTTATGTAAAGGTGTGTTATTTGTCGCCTTATTACTTGGAGGCCCACAAGAGTAGATACATAAGTTCCTAATAGGAAATTTTTGTCTTCTAGTACCATGTGTCACATGGGTTCAATTCTAAGAAGTTCCATGGCCAAGAAGAGCTAAAAAAAATCTCCATTGGTTTGCTATCACTTTCAAATGGATATTTGGAGTTTGTGATTGTTATCACACTCATCGTGAAATCTATTTTACAAGGCCCACTAGAAAAACTTCTAAATTTGAGGGAATATTATCTTGGCACTTGCTTGACTAATGGTGGCAGAGTTACTTCTATACCACACTTGCATTTAAACTTGATTTGATGGGTATTAATTAATAATTAATCTAGCATAGAGAATCCTTTCAAATATCAAGGATGCCAACCACAATTGCTAATTTTATTAAATCATACTAGCATGTAATCTTGTGGTAGTTTTTTCCAATATTGAATTTGAGCATATGTGAAGAATAAAAATCATCATCACTAACCAAATATGTGTGCAATCAATTTTAATAGGATTTATTTATACACTCTAGGGGGTAATTTTTCACACTAGAGTTATTGCTTGAAATCAGTGCAACCATATTGGCAAGAACTCTAAAAATCATAGTGTGCATATTTTCCTCAAGGGCCTTTTGCATTTATATGAGGAGATATGGACACTCCCATCAACCTAATCAGTACCCATGAAAAGATAGACTTTTGAGGCACAATTACAAAGCTCTATTTGAAGAAAATCATGCTAGAATCAAATTTTATGCTAATTGGAGGAGTTAAAATTTTCCTCGATCAAGAATTTATTGTGTTGAATGAGTGGTATAGGGTTGATTCAGACATATCCTTAGATTTCATGGTGGCACTACTAAGACCTGCACACTCTAAAATTTAAGGTGGTGGAAATGGAACACAAGCTTTTTATACCTAAGATCTTAGGCAGGTTGGAAGTGGTGATAGATGCTACCTCCTTCATCCTGAGCATTCCTACACCCTGTGTCTTGGAACATCTTCTAGTGTTGGGTGAGGATGTAACCTTCTTCCCCTTCATACTAGATATCAAAGGTGAGATGTTGCATGAATACAAATATCAGGAAGTGTTGGAAATGAGATTCCTAAGGAAAATGCTACACGTTGAGCTAGTCCAAGACTTTGAATGGGTTGGAAATTGGTAATGTATAGTCTAGTTTTCTTTGTAAGATCTGAACTTAGTTCTTATTGGACATAAGCGTATAATTTTTTTTCATAGAAATAATTTAATTTTTAGCAAGTTTATTATAGCTACGTCTGGTGGGTTGGGTGTTTGGTTTTGGAATTTATAAAGATAAATCTTGAGCATCAAGAATTTTGTGCAGTTGCTTCAAACTACATGTTGGGCTATAAGTGGGTAACTTATAAATATTTAATCTACTTTTACCATTGATAGGCCGTGATTGTGATCAGTTTTGAAGTATTTATTTCTATTTTAGTATTAATACAAAATATTTAGGCCTTTGGCCTTTTATAAAAATAAATGATAATGAGCCTAGATCTAAAAAACTAGCATTTCTAAAGATTACATTGGAAATAAAGACACTAAGGAAATCATCTTGAGCTACAAGAAAAAATATTAAATTGTAGTTATAATTAAAGATTTGTGGGAAATGATAAAATATCAGAGAATAGGAGGTGATACCAATCCAAACACATCATCAATAGGAACACTAAATAGAAGATGTAAATTAACTAGTAAATAAGAAATTTTAAATATTTATTTTAAGTGCATAGAAAATGAAATTTTTACATAGATATTTTGGAAGTTAACATTCCTCATCGATCAAATAATGAAATTATAGAGAGGATGTCAAGGGAATTATCATAAATATTGGCTCATAAGAGTATCAAAATAATCCTATTAAAAATATTATCTCTATTTAGAAGTTTTGAAGGAAGAAGTATGAGTTTAGAAGAAATAAAAGATTAGAAATGGGAGGTAGAGAAGGTCTGTAGTCATAGAAGGAGGATAAATTTAAGGATTTTCCAACAATACAATAATATAGAAAAATCACAATTATATAACAAAAAAATAAATGACGCAAGAAAAGGATAATATGGTACTTATTTATTCAAAATAAATAATGAATTATAATTTTTTTTAATGAGATTCCATCATTATGGGACTCATTAATCTAATTATAAACATGTAATAATAAATTTTGAATGATAATACAATACAACTCTAATTGTGCCTCACTCTATATTGCTTGCATAATCTTATGCTTGTGATCTCCTCTTTGTCTTCATTTTTACTTATTCCTTATCTTTTATAAATGATAATGAATGGTGTTTATATATTACCCTCAAGCCTTTTTAATGACCTATATTAGCCACAAGGTGGTGGAATACCTAATGTCTTAATAAAGAATGTATATTTCCAAACATGTAGAGAAAATATCCCTAATAGAATGGGGTCATGTAAAACCTGATGTAGTCAATAGAAAAGAAATATTTGGTCCAATGAATCATATGATATATTCCCTTACCATTTTAATATTTATAAAAACGTCACAATCCTTTAATAATGTAGTTTAGTGTCAATTTTCAAGCCTATTAACATTTAGATACAAACTTACACCATTTTTGTAAAAAAAATAATCTCAAAGTTGAATAAGATGTTGAATAATCAAGGTAGAGCATATATTCCAAATTTGAAGACTAGATTTTTTATTTAATGAAATGATGTAGGATCTATGGAGATTAATTGATGACTAAAAACAAACAAACAAACATACGAAAAAAGTTAAATTAAAATATTTTTTTGTTGATGTGAGAATTATTTTATACTCTTGGACACTCCTACAATTATATGTTAACTTTAATGGAATATAAAAACAAATATTATATAATATAAACTCTTAGTGGATTTGGTTATAGTTGACACTTGTGTCTAGTATCATAGCTAATAATTGTTTATAATGGTATTCTAGTGCCTTGGTTATATCTAGGCATACTATTAAGGCTTTGATGGAATATTTTGTAGCTATCACCAAGTAGGAAGGGTTGTAGCAACCACTATTTTGGTATGTAAGCTCCAATTTTGGGTTATAATCATTTTAGTTGTATCCAAATCATGATCATATTAAGGTTGTATCTAGGTTATGATAACATCATTGTCTTAGGTTCATATGTAGTAAAATTTTATTAATCACACATTATTTTGACTAATCAAGTGGTTATATCTCTATAGGTATAGGTTGTATCCCTCCCATTATCTATGTTTATTAAATCTTAACTTTAATCTATGTCTGTATTTTTTTTATGTAAACATATGTGTGTTTATTTTATTGGTTCTCAAAGTGGTTGATAATGAGAATAGTGTAAAAAAGACTCTGTATTTAGTGAGTTTATAATTTATATTATAAAATTAGTTGGTATTCACACATATCAATAATACCCCTAGGTAATAAAATATATTTTATTGCAGTGTAGGAAAATGTACCCCTTTACATTTTCACACTTGTTTGGGTCATCCTTGTTAAAATTTGGGCTTCTTTATGCCTTATTTGGTCCTATCCTGCATCCACAAGCCTAATTAAATACTTTTTTCTAAGCATAATCCCAAATTTTAAGAAGGAAAAAATCATAATTCAATGTTTGAGGTTGTCTATTCTAGATTTGGTGATCTGGGACTCATATGCAACCAACTGGTGTATGAGTCCTGCTTTAAACAATACCTATTTCAAATCAAATTCCTGGTAGGATTTTATTATCCTAGATTTGATGTCATCTTGTAGTGTTATAATTTCAAGAAATTTGGCATAAACAAGTATAAATACAAGGTAATTTCACATAATTTAACCTAAGAAATCTTATGAAGCAATCCTAACAAGCTAGAAAAATTCAATTGAGCATTCAAGAGTGAATTATCAAGAATTTGGAGTAGCATTCAAGATTCAAGAATCATGCCAAATTCTTCATGCATAATGTGTGTTTTTGAGCTAAGATTTGTAATGTAGGTTTTCATTATTTAAGCAAGCATTCAAAGACATTATCTCATATCAAAATCAAGAGTCAAGATCCACATATATTGGAGCCATTTCACACTAGTTTGGAGCCTTTATTTCAAGGGTTTGGTGAGTTACAAGATTACATTTGTTCATTCATCCTTCCTTCATGCTATTTCATTTAATTTCAAGGTTTTATTACTAAAATAGGGTTTTACCAAGGAAAACCCCTATTCCCTAACAAAACAACATTTTTCACTCTCTTTGATGTGTGATTTGTATATTTAGGTTGAAGATCCATTGAAGAGAAAGATTGGAGAAAGTTGCAAAAAAATTCAAGAACTTTCCATATTCACGGAACTCACCTATAGAGCATTCAAGAGTGAATTATCAAGCATTTAGAGCAGCATACAAGATTAAATCATCATGTCAAAGTATTCATGCAAAATGTGTGATGTAGGTTTTCATGATTCAAGCAAGCATTCAAAGATATTATCTCATATCAATATCAAGAGTCAAGATCCACATCCATTGGATCCATTTCACACAAGTTTGTAGCCTTTATTTCAAGGGTTTGGTGAGTTGCAACATTATGTTTGTTCATTCATCATTCCTTCATTCTATTTCATTTCATTTCAAGGTTTGGTTACTAAAACGGGGTTTGACCAAGAAAAACCCCTTTCCCTAACAAATATTTTTTTTCCCTCTCTTTGATGTCTGATTTGTAGATTTAGATTGAATATACATTGAAGAGAAATATTCAAAAAAGTTGTAAAAAATTCCAAGATGTTTTCATATTCATGGAAACTCACCTACAAATCATAATTCAAAAATTTCAGACTTAAATATCAAACAAGACAAAATCTACATAAGATTACTCGGGGCTATGGAACTTTCATTTAAACCCTAATATTGGGACTAAATTGCCCCTCTAGGAATAGGTGTCCAATATACCTATTTTTAGTAATTTTCTATATATCTTGATTTGTCAACAAATGATTCTAAATTTTGTCTAGATTCTAGTAGCAGGACTAAATCATCTATCCTAGTGTATGAATTCTAGTTACATAGTTCAAAAAGTAGAATTTTAGAGTTGTAGATCTTGTGTGGAACCTATCACTTTTCCAAGTTTCTTTGTCTAATTTTTATTTCTTAATTTGGTTTAATGCTTTTAAGTTTCTAGGGTTTAGTGCATTAGATTTTCCATTTTATTTTGAAGCTTAATTTTAATGGTAAACCCCCCTTTTAATCACACCTAAGGAAACCACCCCATTCTATATATAGTCCTTCTCTCAATTGAGTCACTCAGTTGAGGTATCTTGGTTTCCTAACGATTAAAGCATGAAATAGGTCTTAATCCTAGTTACATCTCCCAAAAGGTGGAACCCTATTTCCATCTTATCATTTTGGTGAACCCAACCTTTGGACCTTTTGTTTATGATTTAGAGAACATTTCAGTCCTAGATCTAGCTTACATTAACTTTGCATTAGATCTTGTATTATCTAATTTGCATTTAGGACTTCTAAACATTACATTAGTGAAAAGTTCATATAGGTTGCATTTTTCATCTTAAATCATTTAATTTCACTGAAAAAATTGTAATTGTAAATATTCAAGTCAACATACAACCTAGACACCCTAGAATCAACTCAAAATTTTATAATTCGGGTTTAGAAATCCTAATTGGGACTCATTCACCCATTTGTGTGATTTAGTCCTAGTATAGGTCTTTTCTCCTGATTTCTAGGTATTTTGTGTTGTCTATTTTTCACTATTTGAACCTGTCAAAAACCCTAAGAAGGAATTGTATGCCCATCTAGGCAAATAACTCCTTAGAGGCCTACAAAAATAAACTTTTCCAAGATTTTTTTGTCTTTTTTGTACTTCCTCGGCTTGTTAGTAACCTACTGTATCAAACTGGAAAGTTTCAGGAATTTATATTTTGTGTATCTAGGTTAAATCATCCATTTAGTGTAGTAATTTAAATAAAAAACCATTTCAAAAATTCTTGTCAATATTGCAAATCATTATATTTGTTGAACAATTGTTTACATTTTGAAGCATTGCATAAGTTAGATAGATTACTTTTCACAAATTTTAGTATCTTTCTTTTCCATGTTTGCAAATAAAAAAGACATTAGCAAGCATGTTCTAAGTCATGAGAATATCTTATTGAAATAGATTGACCTTGTTTAAATATTCCATACTACCACATTTTCCATCATCCCCTCATCCCCTAATATCTCTATTACTTATCAGAAGGTTCTAGTGGAAGAGGATGTAAGCATAGACAATCATGATCATCATAGTTGTGCATCTCCTAATACCTCTCTTATTTTTGATGAAGGTATCTTAGTGAAGGAAGATACAATCATTGATAATCATGAAAGTCTCATTTGTACCTTTCCCTCTATCCCTTGGGAATATATTATTATTGACACTACTTTACCTAGTCTTTGTTCATCTCCCAACACCTCCCCTACTTGTGAGAATATTTTAGTGAAAGTGGATACAATCGTGAATGATCATGAAAATAAAATTTGTGAGGAGGAAATGGTGTTAAAATATCCAATGATTGAGAGCTATTACAATTCTACCTCTCCTACTTGGGAAGACATTATAGGACATGGGGATGTAGATATCCATGATAATTATTTTTTCTTATACTAATATCTTTCCTAGTTGTGAAGAAGATAGTTTAGTGTTAGAAGATACACTTATTGAGAGTCATGAAAATCTCATTTCTACCTTTCCTAATGCTCCTACCATTTGGAGAGATATATTTGAATGAAAGGATCCAATCATTTGTAAGCTTGACAATGATATTTGTTTCTCTCTTAGTGCCCCCCCTATTAGTGATGAGGTTAATTTATAAAATCAACCCATGAAATGTGATGAGCATATTGTTTGATCCTCTCCTAACATCCCTCCTACTAGTGAAGGAAGATACAATCATTGATAATCATGAAAGTCTCATTTGTCCCTTTCCCTCTATCCCTTGGGAGTATATTATTATTGACACTACTTTACATAGTATTTGTTCATCTCCCAACACCCCCCCTACTTGTGAGAATATTTTAGTGAAAGCGGATACAATCGTGAATGATCATGAAAATAAAATTTGTGAGGAGGAAATGGTGTTAAAATATCCAATGATTGAAAGCTATGACAATTCTACCTCTCCCACTTGGGAAGACATTATAGGACATGGGTATGTAGATAGCCATGATAATTATTTTTTCTTCTACTAATATCTTTCCTAGTTGTGAAGAAGATAGTTTAGTGTTAGAAGATACACTTATTGAGAGTCATGAAAATCTCATTTCTACCTTTCCTAATGCTCCTACCATTTGGAGAGATATATTTGAATGAAAGGATCCAATCATTTGTAAGCATGACAATGATAGTTGTTTCTCTCTTAGTGCCTCCCCTATTAGTGATAAGGTTAATTTATAAAATCAACCCATGAAATATGATGAACATATTGTTTGATCCTATCTTAAAATCCCTCCTACTAGTATATATATTATGGCACAAGAGAATGAGACCTTAGATAAAAAATATCAAATCGTGGAAAATCATAACAATCAAATTGGGCCTTATCCTAATATTTCTACTATTGGTAAATAAGATACTTGTATGTTAGAAGATCCAATCGATGGGAGTCATAAGAATCTTATTTGTCTCTTCACCTAGGGAAAACATCATTGAACAAGAGAATGTAATCATTGATAAGAAAGAAAATAAAACCATTGATAACTCCCTTACTTGTGATGAAGTTATTTTAGAAGAACCAACCTTTGAATGTCCTCAACATCTAGTTTGTATTTATAATAAAAATTATCCTACTAAAAAATATATCATGTTCCAATAAAATGAGAACATTGACACATGACTTTCAAACAATAGTGATGTGACTTCCTTAGATTAAGATGATGAAGTGAAATTAGACCCCTTTACTAAGAAATCATGAAAATAAGGATACTTCTTCCAAGGTTATTCACATTATATATCCCTTGAATTAATCTCATGAGCCTAAAATTATCTTTTACCCACCCTCAAACCAATCAGAAACTCAAAACAAATCCATCCTCATCCTCAAACCACCTAAGAATAATATGTCACAATAGTCGAGTTACAATATCGTTTCTCATACATATAACACTAGAAAAAATCTACAAACAAGATAAACAACTCCAACATCCCTCACATCACCTCAACCTATCTTGCCTAGTACCCCTCACTTTCCTTTACATAATGGAAAGGAGTATGATCTTGTTGAACAACTTAAAAATACTCCTGCTAAGAAATATTTATTGGACCTTATTAAAGCCTCCCCCCATTACCATAAAATGATTCAAAGTGCCTTATGGGTATGTGCAGGATCATGATGGGCCAAAGAGTGGTGATATGTAAGTGATATGATGGCCCATGTGGCTAACGACTTTGTTTTTACCCAAAATTGATGAAATGAAAAGGGTTTTTAAAGGACATTCTCATCTTTCCACCAATATAAATTATTCTATACTTTGAATTTAATAGATATTTTTTATTCATTTTCTATTTGAATTAAGACTAAAATCCTTATTGATAGGTTGATTGAAAAAAAACTATAGATTTCAAATGGTATCACATTTTTTGAATCTAAAACATGTGTCACATTCTATGCTTCACATACTATAGGATTAAAAAAAAAATGAATTTCATGAATTTTTGGCCAAGTTAAGGTGGTTAGACATATGATTTTTTATAATTTTTTAAATTTATAGTAAAAAATTCATAATTAATTACTTACTCGAAAACGAAATACAAAAAAATATGGATCACATCAGGACATGATTCCTCTACTTATATCTGAAATATCATAGAAAAATATTGTCATTTTATGGTGGTAAGGGTGGTCAGACAGACACCAACTTCTTATGTTTTCCCTAAAATTTAAGTACTACTCCATTGAAATTTCAAATTTCAAAGAAAAAACACCCAATTTGTCCAATATGCAAGTTAGAAACATTATTCCCCATGAAATTCATTTGAAAAATGAAAACAAGAAATAACATGAAGAACACAATGAAAAAGATATTAAATCCTATTTAAATTCTCAAACTCTGAATCCCATGGGAGAATTGGTGTCATTTTGACATGGAAAATGGCCCTTTCCCAATTCCTTGCAAGATTTATGATCAGTGGTGAAGATTTGATGCTCCTTGGTGAAATTTATCTATAACCTAGCTATGGCAATATGAAAAATCGATGAAAATGAACAAAGCTGGAATGATATTTCTCAAAAATTGAAGATAGTAATGTTGCATGAAGTTGTGGATCCAAAATTCAAATAAGAGCCTTCTATTTATAGAAGAGAATTATGGAGAAAAAGGAAAAAGGGATGAATGTGGGATAAAAGATCAACCAATAGGAAAAGGCCACATGTAAAAATGTGAGTGGATGAGGAATGAGTATATTTTAGTGAATGTGCAAATAAATGTGGCTAGGTGGAATTTGAAATTGATGAAATGACAAGTTGGAGGAAGAAAGAAATGGATTTAATGCCACTTGGCTCAAGGAAAAGGACATGTAAGAGACCTTTAATGCCTTGTTGGATGTACTCAACCTTTTGGAGGGATTTTTTAATTTGAAGAATATTCCATCTTTGATGCCTTGTTGAGCAAAACTAAGAGATTTAATAAATCAATTAAAATGATTTTCTTATGCAAGTTGAAAAAGCTAGAGGATTTGAGGGATTAAGATTAAGATTATTCAGGATTTGATTCAGTTAAAAGGAGATTAGCTAATGTGACAATTTGATTTGGATTTTTGGATTAATTTAAATCAAAGTTGAGAGGAATATGAATTTAGACTTAGTTAAATAAAGTTTAATTTATTTAATAAAGAGAATGGTGTTAATTTTCAATGAAATAAAGATAAATTTATTTAATTTAAATGAGATGACTTTAGAGATTAATTAAATAACATGAATTATTTAATAAAAAGGGGGAGTATAGGATTAACTAAACATAATTATTTATCTAATTAATAAAAGATGAATTAATCAGATAAATTTCATTTATTTAATTAAAAGATGAAATATGATGAATTTTATTAAATAAATATTATTTAATTAAATGACTAGAAAAGGAGATGATTCATGATGAAATAGTGTTAGTAAGATCAGGATTGAGTGTATAGAATCAAACAAGATATTTTTTGAGTTTACATTTTGCCCCTCTTTGAAGCAATGTACCCATTGCATTGGTTCAAAGAATAAACTACCATGATCAAACTTCAATTTTTATTTATTTTTCAGATGCTGCATTACTACCCCAGCGAGAAGGATTACGCTGGTATACTGCCCCCTCGAGAGATCAGATGAAAAATTGCATTCTTGGGGGATCTCATGAAAAAAAGAGGACAAGTTGCTTGAGAGGTCTAGAAAGGGTCTAAGGTGCCAAGAAAATGTCTCAAAACACAAAAATATGATGCAAAACAACCCTTGGTTGGGCGAAAACAAGATCGAGGGAAAAAAAACCCTAGTTGGATGGCTAAACAAGGTAAAAAAATCCTAAGTTTTAAGCTTAAATAGGCCTCGAGGACCCAATTCCAATTCATTTACACATTAAACTCTTAGAGATTTAGAACTTTTGAGCTCAGACCACCATTCGAGATGGCACAATGAGTTCTTCCACGTCACATTTCAGATCAAGTGCGAGTGCACCAGTTGCTAGTTGTTGTAAGACCACCAATATGTGACCCTTACCTAAGTTGTCATTTTGATTTTTATGTGCATTTATTAGGTTCAAAAGTCAAACTTGGTCAAGCAGTGTTGTTTGGCATCAGTGAAAGTGCTTAATTGACATCATACAGCTTTAAACTATGCCACTATCAACTCTTGCACTGCCATGGTCCAATTTAGGAATTAGGGTTTAGGCTGGAAAGTCCATCGCTTTTGCAAATTGTGCTGTAGTGGTGCAACTTGGGATTTAGGTTCAGAGGTCAAAATGGTCCATGGTCAAAGTGCAATGCAGTGGTGATGATTGGACTTTAGAGGGTTCCAGTGGTGCAATTTGGAACTTTCAAATAGTGACGCAATTGTAAATAGTGATGCATTTGATGTTTTAGTTGCGAAAACTCAAAACAAGATACCATTTTTTTCAAAAACTTGATGTTGTGGATTTATTGGTGCAGGAGGATGCAAAGATTCTTCATTCACGAGTGCACAGGTTCCTGATTCTTAGAAGATTGGTCAGTATGCATGATCTTCTTCAGGAACACCTTGGGGCGATAGGGCTATGGTACATCGCCTACACACATCCTATCTGAACACATCTAGGTATGATGGCAACTTTGGCAGAGTGATGGAATAATGACATATCCTCATTTCACTTGCCCACAAGTGAGGCGATGATTACTCTAGAGGATGTCTGGCGCATTCTTCAATTACTGATCCACAAAGAGCAAGTTATCTATGATGTGGATGCTAGGAGAGATATCTACTATGATGTTATGGAGCTTGATGAGCTCAACTTTGTTCAAGGCTAGATTGAGCTAGAGTAGTATAGGTGTATTGTTGCCACTTTTAGATTGATTGTTGATGCTATCATTTCAAGCCTTGTGGCACTAGATCAGTGCGGCTGATATTTTAGTCCGAGATGGGGTCTTTCCTAGGAGCGGATTCTCCATCAGAGAGAGTGTTTTGCATTGGGGCCAATGATGTTGGCTTCTCTTTATCATGATCTTCATGCATTTACTAACTTGGATAGCAGAGCCATTGGGGTCGAGGTTACACTCTTGCACGTTTGGTCCTAGGAACACATTATAGTGCTTCGCCGTCAGGTTACTCCAGTTGTCACGGAGCCAGATGATCTCGTATTTTGGTGGTGCAGAGGGTCTTTTACTTTTACTTATATAGGGCTAGCCGGCATCCCTAATGGGAGGACGATTATTGATGAGATGAAAATTTTCACATGCAAGCCATGGCTTGGTATGCCTACATGGTGTGATGATGCTCATAAGCTCTTTTTTTCTAGACAACATAGGCTCATGTATGGAAAAGATCACACTATGATAGAATGATACCTACCAGATCAGGTCACTAGGTAGCTTGGTGAGAGCCAGGATCATCTTGATGACTAGTATGTGGCCATATTTGCATGTACTATGAGGGAGACTACATGGGGTAGGCCAATCCCAGTTGCAGAGGCAGTCACATCATTTAGACAACTTGTGGCTAGGTGGTGGCCATATGATCAGGGGCAGGCAGATGCAGGGGTTACACAGGCCTACATTGCATGGTTCAAGCCACCTATTAGATTGATGGTTTCAGGGGCAACACTCCCATAGCAGGGATTACATAGGCCTACATTGCATGGTTCAAGCCACCTATTAGATTGACGGTTTCAGGGCTAACACTCCCATAGCAGAGGCCCAGAGGCAGATCAATAGGGCAAGGGAGAGGGAAAGGAAGCAAAGGAGATTGGGATGGAGATGGGGATAGATGAGACAAGGATGGATATGGCGATAGAGGAGGAGGTGGACTACCTCCACATCAAAGGGGATAGAGGGATTGGGTGCTTGGGGATCAGAAAAGGGATGGGGATAGGCATCCCAAAGACATGGATAGGAAGCAGAGAGATGCCTTGAGAGACCACCAGTAGCAGTCCCCGCCACCACCATCACCTCATCCAGATCAAAGAGATACATTGATTCAGCAGTTATAGGCACAGGTGCAATTACTTACATCTAAGAGGGACTAGGATAGACAGTAGGTTCGGGCCCTTATTGTAGAGAGAGATTAGGCTTGGTCAAAGCGGGATCAAGTGGTTGGCTAGAGACAATAGCTAGAGAGCATGGCCACTGCTTCCTAGGGTATGATAGTCTCAGCGTGGATGTACCATGAGGTTTTCAGAGAGGTCAAGTACTACAGCTTACGCTATCGACAGGCTATACTAGGAGGGTCTCGGGTGCCAAAGTATTCTCAGTAGGCAAAAATGAGGCAGGTAGAGGATCAGGCCAAGAGACAGCTGGGTGAGGGGAGTAGCCAGTAGGGCTAGCCATCATGATATTCCTTTGATTATCACTATTATTTTTTATCCATGGGCTCCATTTTTTATAGCCTCGTGGGAATTTGTACACTTGATTGATATATACATTTGATCCTAATCTTTGTACCATGACAGTTATATATTTTTGATGATATATATATGCTATGGTTTGATTCATTCATGTGGTGTGTCCCATTTTATTTATGCATTATGGATGGATTATTCTTTATGATATGCAGATGTTTATTGATGCACATGGTTATGGATACACTTCTTTTCGTATATTTTATATGCATTTTATGATGACAATTTATGATATGTGGATGCAAATGTGATGATGCATATATCCTATGATGATGTAGATGTATGATTTATGAGATTCTTAACAAACCTATATGATATCCTAAATAATTGTGGTTTAGTTACTGATTATGTGATATATGCAATGATATGTAAATGTAGTGTTTTTGTATTTTTCCTTGTGTTTATGATGTTGTTTATATAATTATGTGATGGATACCAATGTAATCATGATATGTAAATGAAATGTAAATGATGTGAAAAATGATTATGATGATGTTATGACATGAGATGACTTATGATGACATGCAATGGTTATGTTATGCAATGATTATGATTATGCATTTTGATCTATGATATATGAATGCAATGGTATAAATGCAATTATATGGATGCAATTTCTTCTTAAGATACATATAATAATAAATCTCTATTAGTCTTTATAACTTCATAAAATTATGTGATATGAAATTTAAAGCGATTGTGACATGCAAATGATTATGAAATGATGGTGATATGATATGCCTATGTGATGATTCATGTTTTTCCCTGATTCATGGATAAAATTTTATGATATGAAATGATGTACTATGACATGAAATGATTTGTAATGATATGATAATGTGGAATTACTATGACATGATTTATGAAATGTAAATGATTATGATATTATTATGATGTGATATTCCTATGATATAAATTCCTATTGGTAGATAATGATTTATGGTGGAATGCGATGATGCAAATGATATGATGGTGTATATGTGATTATGCAATGGATGTTTTACATATGACATGGTTTTAATAATGCCTATGTGATGATACTTTTATGTGTATAAAATGAATGCAAATTTAAGGTGTATGAGATGTTTTACATCACCGATCTATATTAATGATGAAATGCAACGTATGTGAGATGATTAATGTTTCCTATATGATATGATATGATATGATATACTGATGGTTTATGGATGCAGGGTGGATGCATTAGTGATTTTTTTTATTAACTGTCATGATACCATGTTAGTACGGAAAGAAGATAGAAGAAATACGATAATGAAAAAAGGATCCAACAAGCCTACATTATTAATGATCATGGTGATGATGATGATTTTCTTATTAGGAATTGGGATTTTAAAAGGGCCATTTACCTTATGTTTGATAATACACATAGGTACGATGCATCAAGGTATAAAGAACCAAGATGGTGTTGTACCTAGTGTGGTGGACTTTGACTTGACAATCATATAGGAGTACTTCTATTCACACCTGACATACAAAACCTTATCAAAAATGTAGTTCAGATATTTCAAACATCTAAAACCAAAACATAGGAAGGCATGCCTTCCTATGTAGTCAACAAGACACCTAAAATGTCCTCCCGACACCCAAACAAAGTATGCATGACCAGCTTATATTACAAGAATATCCAACAAGCACAATAGATAAAAAGATAATGATCATTTCCCCATTTATTTCTCTCTAAATCCTTTTGTTTGGACATCATCGAGAGGTCATAAAAATTCATGCAAAAGGATAATTCAAAAATACAAAGATAAAGTAAACAAAAAAGCTAATGTTCTTAATACCGCTAACTAGGACTAAACTACAATGATGTCTAATGTTGATGTCCATTGTAGGAAGGATGCATCCTAGGAAATGATGTTATCTCATGAATTTTTGGATTGACTAGATGATAGGTTATTGATACATTGAATCGACTAATTTGCTTACTTAGTGACCTAGACTTGAGACTTTGATAATTGGGCTTTCACTTTTGAACCTACTAGACTTGTTTCTGACTATTTTACCAAAGGGGGAGGGTGACAATTGATTTATCATGAGTGGATGCTAATTGCGAGTGAATTTTGAAATTGGAGGGATGCACATTTTTTGTTTTTTTTAATGTTTTTATTATTTTTCAATGTTTTGAGGTTGTTTTGGGATCTTTTGAGACATTTTACAAATTTTTTGATTTTTTGATTTTCCAATATTTTTGGGTTTTCTGAGATTTTTACCAAGAGACTAACGTAAAGACCTATCCTAGGGGTCTCGGGGGCTGATCAAAGATTAAAAATACCTACTATATACATGCAAATACCACGTAGTTCGACTGAAGACTTGACCAATTTACAAGATGAAGATATAAACAAATGATGAATTTATAACTTATTATGATGGACTCCTAAATGATTTTCCTAGGATGTCTTGGGGGTTGATCAAAGATCAACCTTGCCTACATTCAAACTCAAATATGGCATAGTTCGACATGACGACTCTATTTTTTGACCTTTTTGGTTTTTTGACATGTTTTTGGATTTTTTGATTTTATAAATGTTTTTGGAATTTTTTTATTTTGAGGACTACAAGGATATACACGAATCCGATCTAAATGCAAGTAAATGAACATGGCCCCAATGTGATTTGATAGACTACTTAGATATAGGTAAAATAAACTGACCTTAGGAATGTGCCAATTAGTACAAGGGTGGAACATGATACGAACACAAGATCAAGCTATGATGGTGGACATGAGTGATGGACGAGGATATGGATGAGTGATGTGGAAGGCGATGAGTGATGTGGAATAAGTTGTAGAGACCATGGTGGATGGAGAGTGCTTTATTTACACAAGGAACCTATTTTCTAGGTTTTTACCAAGGTACTTGCCCAAAGTGCCACCGAAGTGGTTTTCACTAGAGGATGATTTTTATCTTTACTGTTTTCAATCCTTTTTTTGATTTTTTTAGATTTTTGGTTTTACCCTTAAAAGATCAGGCATAAATTTTTTTGAGATGGGATCTATTCATGGGCTCGTGTAGAGGCTCCCCTTTGGGTGTTGACAAATGATATTCCCCTAACTTGTATCTTTTTATGATGATGAAGGGTCCCAACCAATTACGTTCGAACTTTCCCTTGCTATCTGGATTCGACAAATTCTTCTGATTCTCCTTCAATACCATCTCTCCTACTTGGAAGGTATGGCTCTTGATCTTCTTGTTGTAGCTTTTCTTGAGATGGTTTTGGTAGACTTTTAAATGTTTTAAGGTATCCATATGCCGCTCATCCAATAGTTCTAGCTCATTCAATCATGATACCCAATACTATTCATTTGTTATGAGATTCTATAGTGATATTCTTAGGGATGGGAGATCGATCTTAATAGGGAGAATGGCTTCTGATCTATAGACTAGGGAGAAAGGGGTTACACTTGTTGGTGTGCAAATTATTTTTCGGTAGGCCCATAGGGGGGGTTCAATTGCAGATGCAAGTCACGATTAGTTTCATAGGCTATATTTTTTAGGATTCTTAAGATAGTTTTATTATAGCCTTAGCTTGTCTTTTACCATGGGGGTAGTATGGAGTGGAAAAGTGATGTTGGGTATTGAATTTTTGGCATAGGTCTTAGACATCCTATTTTTTGAAAGGTGTCTCATTATCTGAGATAATGGCTTCAGGAACACCATAGTGGAAAATGAATTAATTCAAGATGAACTTGGGAATCTTCTTTCATGTAATATAGGTCATCGAGATGGCCTCCACTCACTTTGTGAAGTACTCTATGGTGGTGATAATGATCTTATGTCCATTAGATGAGGTAGGGGTTATTTTTCCAATGAAATTGAGCCCCCATTGCAAGAGGGGCCAAGGTGTAACAATCTAGTGGAGCTCCTGAGATGGTGCATGAATGAGATCCACATGTTGTTGGCATTACAAGCACTTATTAACATATTTGTGGGCTTCACTTTCCATCATCAGCCAATAGTACCTCATTCTTAGTAGCTTCTTAGACAAGGTCATACCGCTCGAATGTGAACTATCGATGCCATTATGTACCTCTATTAAAGTAGTCAAAGCTTCTTCATCTTTTAAGCATCATAAAAAGGGTTCCCTCGATACTCTTACGGTATAGGGTGTCACCTAGGATAACAAAGTGGGTCAACTTTTTGACAAATTTTTTCTTAAGATTGGGAGTGATGTCGGCAGGGAGGACTCCTATTCTAAGATAAGTCTATATGCCATGATATGATGGGTTACCAGGAACAATTATTTCACACACAAATTCATAATTTGGTACCTCAAATGTTGGTACGAGAATCTGCTCTACAAGGAATTCTTTCTTTGGGACATTGTGTGGGACATCTAATAGTGATCCAGTCATTGTAATAGCATCTACTTCTCTATTATTTTCCCTCATTATGTGCTCGAAGGTGTTATCAATAAAGGACTCTTTGAAGCTTTCAACCAATTTCTTGTAGAAATTCAACATATCATCATTTGTTCGATATTCATCATTGACTTGGTTGATGATAAGTTATGAATCCCCATAGACTTTGAGTGCCATGATCTTCCATTGTGCCATAATTCTCAGCCCTATGACAAGAGCCTCATATTCTGTGATATTGTTTGTGCAAGAAAAATATAGCTTATATGAATTGGGCATGAAATATCCTTGTGTTGTAATGAATAAGACTCCAACTCTTGACCCATGATGTGTGTAGGATCTTTTGAAATAAATTTTCTAGTTATCTTCTATGTTTATGTTTAAGATGGATTCATCAGGGAATTCCAATACAAGTTGGTTCTCTGAATATATTGGTGCCTCTGCTAGTTGATCTACAATTACTTATACTTTAATAGCCTTCCATTCCACATACTTGATGTCATGCTCTATCAAGATCATAACCCATTTATTTTTTCGTCCTTTGAGTGTTGCTTTAGAAAGAAGATACTTGAGAGGGTCTATCTTGACAATGAGTTTTAGCTAATGTGCCAACATATAATGTCTAAAATTTTGTGTTGCGAACTTGACTACTAAGAAAGCCTTGTAAATGGATGTATAATTCATCTCATCTCCCACCATGGTTTGATTGATGTAGTAAATAGCTCTATATTTCCCATCTTCACCATGTTGTGCTAAGAGAGCACAAAGGGTCACTGTTGTTGCTGATATGTAAAGGATCAAGGTTTTGGCTAGAATTGGCAGCATAAGAACTGGTGGTGTGAGAAAGTAATCTTTGACCTTGATGAATGTCTGATCACATTTCTCATCCCATTTGTATTCTACCCCCTTGTGGAGTAGATGAGAATATGGGATTTCCTTATCTACTAATTATGCTATGAATCAATGGATGGACTGGAGTCTTCCTTGTAAACCCCTTAGCTTCTTCAATGTTCTTTGTGCCTCCATCTCAAGGATTTCCTTAACCCTGGCGGGATCTATCTCAATCCCTCTCACTAACATAATGTACCCTAGTAGCTTTCCCAATTTCAACTCAAAGACACACTTCTTTGGATTTAGTCTGACCTTGTATTCTTCCAACCTATCAAAGATGGAGCTTAGTGATGATATATGATCTCATAATTTTCTTGACTTGGCTAGTATATTTTCCACATGATATTCCATGGTTTTGTGAATCATATCATGGAAGATTAGCGTCGTAGCTCTTTGATAGGTGGCTCTTCCATTCTTTAACCCAGACAACATCATGTTCAAACAGTATGTCCCCATGGACAAGTGAAAGTCATTTTTTGTTGGTCATCCTTGGCTACCATGATCTGATTGTATCCTGAGAATTTATCCATTAATGATAGTGTTTCATGTCTTTTCATCATATCCATAATCATATCTATATTTGGGAGAGGGAATTCATCCTTGGGACATTCTATATTTAGATATCTAGAATCAATGTAGATGTGGATGCCCCCAATGGCCTTTGAACTAGGTACAATATTTGAAACCCACTCTGTATAGTCAATTGGTCGTATGAAACCATTATCTAAGAGATTTTGCAATTCCATTTTCCTTAGTTTTTATTTTACTGGCTTTGCCTTTGGATATATAGCTAGATGATGCACCACAAATTTTGGATCAAGGCTAGGAATTTTGGTGTAGGTCCATCCGAATTTCACCATTCTTTCCCTCAAGAAGGCAGCTAGGAGCTCTTGTTCTTCGGCTATAATTGACTCTACATAAAATGTTATATGTGGTGTTTCCTCAATTCCCAAATTGACTAGATTGCACTTCTCTGCTAAGACCGCTAAATTCAGATGAATATAAATGAGAGGAAGATTGAATCTCCCATCCTGTAGCACCTCAGAGAGGTTCTCATCATTAGATACATCCTTTGTTTTTACTATTTTCAAGTCTAAAAATTCCACAATGTGGTTTTCACTTAAAGACCTAGAGATTATTCTAAAATTCTCACTTTTGTGACTGAGGGATTCAATTGTCTCCCCATAATAGGCATGTGTGTCTAGTTCAATTTTGAATCCATCTTTGTGATCTCCACAAGGTACATTTTCCAATAATCCCATGAATTCTAAGAGTCCCTCATTGTTTTTGAATGTGTCTAGAATTGGTGGTCCACATTGGTCGTAGTTTATGAGCTAGGGATACATTAGTTTTAAATCATGAGTTTGGTTGTTTGACTCAAAGGATACAATGGAAATCATAAATAAGGATTCTTGAAACAACATTGGTAGTTCAGCAATGGTATCCTCATCACTATCACTCCCACATACCTGAGTTATGTCAAAAGTACAATTATCTAAGGGTAGACATGTAGATACTAGTAAACGAAGGGGAGTTTTGACTTCTTTAATGGGGGGACTTCTTCCATGTACAGTTATCCTTAGAGGGGTACATCCAAGGTCAATATTTTTTACATTCTTCTCAGCAATGATGGGTTCTAATCGGTCACTTTTATTTTCTCCAAGACTTTCATTCTCATTGTAGCCCATGCCCAACATTTATTGATGTCCTTTGTTAGAATCATCCATAGGAAGGACTGATACAAGTCTTTCATCTTGATAGAGGGGACTCGATATATCCTTTTCCTCCACCACTTCTCGGCCTAGATCTCCCTAACTCCTGAATCAGGAGGGATTTTCCATGAAGGTCTGAGATGCTATATTGGTGGGTTGCAGCTATCCATGGGATCTACGGGATTGAGGTAACTCCCCTACCACAAAGTCACCCTTCCTCATTTTGTAATCTCCACACCCATCTTCTTGGATAATGACTTTGATATCAAAGATATCAAGAATGGTGGGTATCTTTGTGCCAAAATTGGAGGCTATGTTGGATGGATCTATGTATGCAGTTGAAGGGAACTCATCATTCTTTGGGACTTGAGGGATTTTGTAGAACTTTTCTTCTAGGTTTTTGCAATAGGAAAAGGGCTCGATATCACCATGAATTATGACCTCTTGGTTCTCATAGGGTAATTTAACACATTGATGAAATGTGGATGCAACAAATTTCATCCCATAGATCCATGGGTGCCTGAAGAGAATATTATAAGGTAGATCAAGGTCAAGGACCTCGCATGTGGTTTCCATGATAGCTGTCCCTACTTGAATAGGGAGTTGAATAGTACCTTGGGACACTCTCTCCTAGTCATCATATGCCCTGATCATGATTCCTTTTCTTTTTTCAATCATATATTCAGAGAATCCCAGATTATTTATTAATTTGAGGAAACATATTGAACCCTACACCTCCATCCACAAATACCCATTTAACTTTATTCTTATGTGTGAAGACTTCAATATGAAGTGCACGATTGTGAGATGGTTGGGTGGGGAGATATTGTTCAGAGAATGAGAGGAAATGTGTTATAGTGATGTTTCTAACCATAGCTTGGAATTGATTTACATCAAGTTCCATGGCTACAAAAGAATTAGCAAGGGCCTTTTCTAAAATCTCTCTATGTGTGGAAAAAAAATTCAGTAAAGTTCTCCATGATGGAGATCTCCGTGGGGTTATTCTTTAGATGTTCCAAAACATTATAGCCACCAATGATGGATTTTTAACTTGCGGGGGGTGCTTTGGCTTATGTGGATGGTCCAGGGATTGTAATTTTGATGCTTCATGTGGTGACTCCATAGTCAACTTTGGATCCTATGATATGGACAACACTTACCCATTCATTTAAGGATGTGAAAACATGGTCATAAACGTGGTTGATGTTGCCATACTTCTTTCCTTTTTCATTGTTGTTGGAATTTTCATGATCTAGCATCGGATTTGTGTATATCTGAAGTTCTTGATTTCCAGCCGGTTGTTCAAATTTGATGGTCTTGTTTTCAATGAGGTCTTAGATTAAATTTTTGAGCCTCATGCAACTCGTTGTCATATATCCCTTGATTTTATGAAAATCACACAAGTGCTTCTCATTTTACCATGGTGGCTTAACTTTAGGCTCCTCGTAATTCTCAATGATTGGGAGTGTGATGATTTTAGCATCAATGAGCCACTTCATGATAGATTTGACTGATTCTCCAAGTGGTGTGTACTTGTGTTTTGGAGGATATCAGTTTCTTGTGGATGTTCCACTTTGGTCATTGACATTATTGATTGTCTAGGTGTTATTTTGCTGATGAGACATGTTGGACCAAGGGGTGTTTTGGGTATTATCTAAGTTTGTTGGTACATTTTTTGTTGCATGTTTGGCTTCAGAGCATTGATCACAACTTTAGTGTCAACAAAATCATCATTGGTAACATTATTTTTTTTTACCCATGTTTGTGGTTAGTCATTATAACTTGTTGATGGGTGATTATCTTGATAAGTAGGTGTTCCCCCTTGTGTGATGAGACCTCTTTCGATGCTAAGAGCTTAAGGGATGAGTTGGTCGTAGGAGGTGATGCACTGGACTTTGAGATGGAAGGCTAGGGTTCCTTCTAGATTTGTAATGATGTTTTTGACTTGTTCTTTTGGCATGGCCCACTTGCTTGTATTGAATTTGGATCGCTATCATTGTAGGAAAGATTCAAATTATTCTCCTTTGTTTTTCTTGAGGTTGGACAATTCCACCAAGCTTACATCCATTCCCATGTTGAATTTCTTGATACTTGGAGGAATTCAAGAGAACCATTCCATGGTCGGGCCAACTAGACTCCATCGGAAGAGCCTCATTATATAGGCATCATCATACACCACTTCCAAGCAATGCATATGGAATTGCTTGATGTGATCTTCAGGGTTTCTGATTCCACAGTATTTGTTGAATTTTGGGATCTCGAAGCCTTGTGGGAATGGTTTCATCACAATTCTCTTTTCGAATGGATAAGGGCATATATTCCCTTGTGATTTAGGGGTCTTCCCTAACTGGATATCCAATAATTGTTCTGATAGCTTCTTGATCTGGGCAGATAAATCACCTTGAGGGTCGAGTGGTGGAATGAATGCATTTTGGCAGGTTGTAGTGATTTGGATGGTAGGTATGGTGACTTTTCGACTAGGTGGTGCATTAGCGGGAGTTTTTTGTGCAGCCAACGCTTGTCGATATTCTTGTAGTTGTTGTTGTACCAACAAATATTTTTTTTGGTCTTGTTGTTGGTGTTGCACCAACAACGCTTCTTGTTGATGTTGTTCCAACAACGCTTGATGTTGGGATTTTTTTTGTTGTTGTTCCAACAATGCTTTTTGTTGTAATTGGTATTGTTGTAAGGATTTTTGGTAATAATGTTCCTATAACAAGGATTTTTTTTGTTGATTTTGGGCTTCCACTTGTGCTTGTGTAGCTTGGGCAGCTTGAGCGGCTTGAGCAACTTCAATGGCTTGTTCTTGTTGCAATAAAGCTTGTGCTTGGGCTTGGGCATATTGTTGTTATAGAAATGCTTTTTCTTGTTCTTGGGCTTGGTATTTATGTTTTTGTATAAATTCTTGTGCTTTCACTTGAGAAGCATATCGAGATTGTTGTGCAGCCTGGTGTGTTTGTTCTTGTTCTACGGCTTGCACAGTTTGTTGGGTTTTGAATTGTTGGATCACATTGTGGTAGGCTTGGTGTGACACTTGAAAAGTGATGGTATATTGATTTTCTATACTTGTATTTGGTCGTAAAGGTGGAGGATTCAGAATGGTATGTGATGTTGTGATGAGATTATGTGGGGGTGGTTGTTGAGGTGTTTGGGTGATGACGATGGGTTGCAAGGTGGAAAGTATGGTGAATGAGTTAGGTCCTTCAGATACCATTCTTTGAGATGCTTGAGGAGTGATTGATTGAGGTTTTTTGATTGGAACCACCTATTTTTTTGATGTTGGTGATATGACTGGAGGATTTGGGACACTTTATGTGTTGATTTGATTCGGCTGATTTTGGATAAGTAAAGGGAGTTTCCCTAAACCAAGGATTGGTTTGTATCATGATATCAGTGGAGGAAGTGGTGGAGGGATAGGTAGTATGCTTCCTTGAAATAGGAATGATAAGGTATCAAATATTAATCCCTATCCAAATAATCCACCTACTCCTTATGAGGTCATGGGGAGAGATATTGGTGTGTTGAGAGGAAATGTTGGTACTGTAGTGAAAGCGGAAGGAGTAATGGTTTCATGAAAGATGAGAAGAACATAGGGGTGTTTTGGGTCTTGGGGGATGGACTAAACAAATATGGTGTTTTCATCCAAGTATTGATTGTTCACAAGGGGATGTGTTTGAAGATCTTGAAGCAAGGAGCTTCCCTTGTTGACAATTGGTTGAGTTGGAGCAAGAGATGATGTGGGTTAGGGAGTGTGTTGAACAATTCTTGTAAAAGATAATGTGAATGAGACTAGGGGAATAATTCAAAGAGGTTGCTCCACAATAATTTTTATGTCAAAGTTTTAGGGGAGTTTATGCCCTTCTTTTGCAAATTCTAGCATTTATTGTGAAGGATTGAGTTTCATCATGGCATTGACAATTTTGTGATTCCTGAGATTTTGGACCATTTTTATGATTTCGTCTTGACGAGTCCCCAACACATTATTGGTGATGTACTCCAATTTACCTTCCTCTTAAGGATCTTGTGGTAGTAGAGGAATATTTGGTGGGGGATTTTTACATCCCATAGGATTGATTTCAAGTGTGGTTTGACTTAGGTCACTTGAAGTAGATTTTTCCTTGTTGGATTCCATTTTCTTCTTGCATTGAGATCGAGTTTGCACCATAAAAGAAGGATCAAATTTTAGGTACAAAGAAGAAAAACCAAGTTTTTTCAAGGATCAAAGGATGATGATGAGATATTTGAAGGGTGGATTATATGAATGATTAAACTCTTTAGAATATTGAAGGGATACTAGAATTTAGGACTTTTTAATTTTTTATTCTTGATTTGATTTGTTTTAGATTTGGATCTGGCTAATGAAATCATAAACCCCAAAAGGTTGGATGTTTATCTTGGAGTAAATTTGTTCACAAGGATTGATAATTGAGCTAATCACATTAGAAGTAATTATCTACACATACTTAGTCAAACAAGATGATTTTTTATTTCATTTAAAGGATTTCCCAAAATTCTAGCATGATTTGATTTTTCGAAGATTTGAAGAGTTGTTTGAGAGATGGGATATGATTGATGTTTGAGGGGATAGATGATAATTTCACTTTGATCCTAGATTAGACCTACATAGACTTCCTGTTGTGCAGTTTTTGCACACATGTCCCACTGAAGGTGGGGACCCTCTTTCTTCAATTTTTTTTGGCATTTTGGCCCTTCTTTTATTGGGGTTTTCGTTTTAATGTTAATTTTTGCCAATTGAAGTGACATAATTTTGGGATATATTGAAAATCTAAAGTTCTGACTTTATCTCCGGTTTTGCACTGCTTTCGGGAAAATCCGCCTGGGTCAGATTTTCCTGGTTCCCCTTCATTGTCCGAAGTTGTGGCCTTTTGCCCCGCTTTCGAGAAAATCTGTATGGTCCGGATTTCCCCAAAATCTATTCCCCTGTTGGATTCCCAAAGTCTGTCACGATGTCAGATCCCCGAGGTTTTGTGGTCGTGGTTGTCTTGTCGAATGCATTTATGGCATTTGTTTGGGTGTCTTGGGGTTTTAATATATTGATTCTTTGAGAGGCGATTGATCATTTGAGTTGTGTATTTGCTACCATTTGGGCTTATGTCTTGAGGTTCTTGGTGTTTTGCTGGATATCTAGATTTTTGAGGCCATTTGGACTATGCGTTTGCATTTCCTGTGCGTGGACTGTGTCTAGTTTGCATTGAATGGTTATTTGTTGGGTTCATTCGTCTCAACCTTTGTGCTACCATGTTATGTAAATATACCCTTTTCTCTATTGGTTTCAATGGCTTTTCTTTGTTTGCTTGGGGAGTCCTTCATGATTTCCTAGTTTTTCTAGGTGCGCATCATCATTGAGGGTTTTGGGGGATTTCATTTGGTATGTCAGTCCGTTCTTGTTGATCAAATTTTTCTATGTTGGTCTGGTGTTGCATCGTGTTTAGGCATTGGCTTGTTGTAGTCTTAAACTCTCCATCTTTGTGTATAAGAAAGTCGTTTGTGCTTTCATGACGGGCATTTAGGGTTCTTGACTCCGGGCATGATCAATCCTCTTCAAATTTTTATGAAGAGTGTCTTTAGTTCATGTTTTATTCATTGGTGTCCTGAGTTGAGTTGGTTTCAGAGTTCTGGCCTAGATCCAGAATGATTTGAATTGGTTTGGTAAGAGTTGCGAAGATGTAGACAGGTTCAGGTTTTTGGTGTCTTTGTGGAATTCCACTTCCTCCGGATTTTGGTGATTTTTCTATCTTCTCTTCGTTTGTCACTTTCCACCGGATTTTGTTTGGTTTCGCCAAAATCCGCTCCATGCCGATTTTCCCGAGGTCCACGGTCGGGTCGTTTTACCAATTTTGAGCTTTAATATTGTTATATGTGTATTTCAATAAAATCCATTCCATCCGGATTTTCCTGAATTGTCCGTGTCTTTTCTTTTTTCCTAGGTCAATTTTGACTATTCATATTTTTGCCATAATCCGTCTCTGACGGATTCTCCCGAGTTTTCTAAAGAAATGTTGAATCTAATGGTTATAAATGATGGATTTATTGGTTAATTATTTGATCGATTTAAGGAGCTTATGCTAAATATTTTTAATGCTTTTTCCTTGTTAAATTGATGATCTAAATGATATTTTGGGATTTTGGTTTGTTTGGTTCACTAGAATCCGCCTACTTTGTACTTTCCCGAAAATCCGTCCCAGTGCAAAATCTGCGAGGGGGGGAAAATCCTGAACTTTGAGATAATGACCTACTATACTTATTGCTTCTTATGGATCTAATTATGGTTACCTTCATGTTTTTGTAGGCAAGATTAGGACAGAATATTGATGGTCAAGGTAAGGCGAAGGCAATAGATCCAGGTGCAGAAGCTTCTGCCATTACTGATGCAGAGAGGGTGAAGTTGGATATGAGGAGCAGGATTCTTGAGAGTAAGCTGACCTCAATGTGGTCAGGAATCACGGATACACATGTAGGCATGTGGGACTATGAGGAATTCAAGGTTGAGATGTCAACACCTAGCCCTCCTCTATTGGTAAGAAGAATGGTGGACTAAGGATTGGCTCATGTGGCAGGTTTTCCCCCTACCATGCAGTGCTATGAGCTGGTACTCGAATGTGCTAGAAATTATGATAGGGGCACATAGAGGATTATTGGCCCTCAGGGTAGGATTCTTGTAGGATTCAGTCTAGTCTCCATTGCTGCAACCTTTGACATGCCAGATAGATCTCATGTGGTATGCTTTGACCTAGAGGTTTCCAAGAAGTATTATGACGAGAACATTGTCAAATCCCAACAAGTCGTCAACTCCTGGCTAGAGAAGCCTAAATCTCATTTCTCTAAGTTGCCTAAGCAATTATTCAGACTGAAGTTCAAGAGGGAATATTATAATACCATCACTCTCCTCAACAGGTTGGTAGGATTGAAGAGTGCAGGTGTCTTCGAGACATGGATGTTCAATGTGATAGCTAGAATGGAACAGGGGATTGATTATCATTGGGCAGGTGTTAACAGTAGTATGATCCATCATCAGTTGTGCAATTTCTTGCTGACCAAGACTTTCACTATGACCTCTTACCTAGTGTATTCATTGGCCAGATTTCATCCATACAAACGATTCAGCACTAGGGGTATTTTTGGGCAGGATGCTATCTATGAAGTGTATCCACAGTTGCACCTAACTGGTTGAGTTACAAGAGATCAAATGATGCCTTCACAATGTATATCACTAGACTTCTCCAAGGTGCAGAGCATGTGAGGATCTTAGACTAGGCAAAGGAGTTGATAAGGAGATATCGAGCTTGGTTTACCTAGTTCCCAACCTTTTCATATATCACAATAGATGGTTTTCAGAGGGATCCCTATAAACTCCCTAGGTATCCAACCGATCATGTTGTATTGTAGGAGGTTATTAGGAAAATCTATGATTTTGATAATGTTGTTAAGGGAGAAATGCACAAAATAGGTTTTGGGAATGATTTCCCTCTAAAGATTGGAATGGGAGAAGTGTGTCCTTCTATTCAGTCTACTCACGCCGCTGAGGAGGAAATGGGTACTCTTGGTCTTTCCTTCCACACCAAGAGGACAAGATTTGACATCACTGGCGAAGCCCAAAAGAAGGCCAATAGGGATTAGATTCATAAATCTCACATTCAAGTTTACTGGGTTAACCTGGCCGATGAGTTTGAGGTAAGAAAGAGGAAGTTTTCTAGGTTACGAGTGGATTTGGTAAGATTATATAATGTAAAGGATATCCCTGACTAGATTGAGGATGATGGAAATGTGATTCAAGGCCATGTCTATGAGGCAGTAAAGGATAGGCCAGTTGAATAAATTCATTGGTTGGAGGAGGAAAAGACTGAGTTGGATCAAGTTATGACCCCTATGATTAAATATACTAAGATGTGGTTGAAACAAAAAATGCTAGAGCTGGAAAGTGAAGGTGTTCCATGCACCTATGACCTAATGGGGGACTTGGAGTCTCATTCTGCTTCTAAGGCTTCACTTGAACAAGACCCAGAGGGTAAAGAGAAAGCAGATTCTCCTCTCAAAATCTACATAAGGGAGATGCAAGCTAAAAAGGTTGTAGAGGTGGGAAAACAGAGGAGTCTTGTTGCCAAGAAGAGGAAGCATGCCTCCAAGAAGGAAGTTGAGAAGAACCAAGAGGAGGAGGTTGAAAGCACTCCACCATTGGTAAAAAGAAGAAGAATCATAAAACTATCACAAAAGATAGAAGAAGTTCCTAGGGTTGACAAGGATATTGAGCCACCAGTGGTAGAGGTGTAAATTTCAGGAGAGAAGACACAAGTTTATTTGAGGAGATCAAGGACTCCTTCCCCAAGGGATGTTGCAACAAAGGAGAAGGTTTTAGTTGATGTTCCTGTTGTTGAAAAGGTGAGTGTCTCCATTTCTCGGGATGCTGGTAACCCACGGGAGGAACCAGTGAAATATGAGGAGCCTAAAGATTTCAATGAGGGAGAATTTTAGGAGGGAGACCTATATAGGACAGAGGCAGAAATTGATAAGGCAATATAGTCTCCCCTGGTGGCATATGCAGATTCACCTACAAAGGAGCAAGTGAATGAATCCCCTCAATAGGATGAAGTAGTAACTAGGGTCTCATCACTAGTAAATTTTTTTGTGGAGGAGAAGGTACAACAGGGGGAGAACCCAAATGTGGATGTTCCTAAAAGTCCAAGTGTTGATAAGGATGTAGCTACTAATCAATAGGAGAAAGAAGAAGATAAATAGGACATAGTGCCTACTAGGTCTACTATTCTTGATCGGCTTGAGAGAGGCTTGAAGAGAAAAATGATAATAGTGGAGGATGCTCCTCCCAATTGGGATGCCCTCATGGCTAACGTAGAGAGGGAAAAGTCTAAGAAGAAGGCAAGGATTGTATCTCGAATTGAAATGGATGAATCAGGTAACTAGGTGGCCCATATTGCTACTCCTACTCCAAACAAAGATAGGGACAATGTGACTACCCAAGACTATGATGTACAAACTGTTAATTTGGGGCATGCTACCGTAGAGGAAGATATTGAAGAATATGAGAGCTCCAGTGTAGTGATTGTGGGGAGGTTGAAAAAGGCAGTACAGACAAGGCATGAATTGGAGAGAGAGAATGAAAAATTGAAGAAATACTTGCAAGAGTTGATGAAATGCTTGTAAGTTATTGGCTCCTCCTCTTTTGATGCAGGATTCCTTCCATAGGAGACCATTTTCGAGTTAGAGAAGATGAAGGACACCTCACATGCTGTAATCTCTTGGTTACAAGGTGTCCAAATCAAAGGGGATGATGCCATTAAGAGTATTTTATCTACTGCACGAGATGCTATGAGGTCAGTAACAAGGTTGAGGACTATGTTAGCTCATGACAAGGAAGACACTGATCTCCTGCTATAGAAGGTTACAACAATCATGGGATTCACTGAAGACAAATTGGTGAGATGTGGGATTCTTCCTCTGTGGAGAGTTTCTGAACCTTGGGAGTGGTTTGAAATCTTGCTAATGAGGCAGAAGGCCTTGAAGGGGATCAATAAACAAACAAAACAAATTGAGGGTGCTTTGACTGGTGTATATGACAAATGTATTTCTTTCTTCAAGGTCATGACTGGAAGGAAAAAGTTTGCTCCAAAACATCTCAGTTTGGAGCAACTTAGAGAATGGTGGAGGGATATTTATTCTCCAGTCAGCGAGGGACCAATTACTGAACATCAATTGGATGATGGTACAACTTATATTGTAGTCATTGATAGGTATTTGACCAACAAGGCTAATTGGGATGGTACAGTTAAGTAGGCAAGGGAAGATATCAAGTCCTTTGAGAGAAGTATTAGGGTTTTAATTGTGCCACCTATTGCTGAGTTGGATAGGGTCCTGTTGGTTGAACATGGCAAGGGAGATAAAGCTAAGGACAATGATGGGGAGTGACTATATAGGGTTACATTGGTATTGGTGCTTCCCATTAGTTCACATGTGTTGGACCGAACTTTTGGTATCTTGGCTGTTTTGGATGAAATTGGTGCCATTGGCACATTTCATGTGTTCGAATTATTCTTTTGAGGCTGACCTCTTGTAGGTCATGTTTTATTGTAAAATTATAATTTGGGCCGACCTATCTTATGGATTCTCTATAAAAGTAGGCATGTTGTCTCATTTGAATATAGATAGGAGATTGTAGAGATTAGAGAATAGATTTATAGAGATAGAGTATGATATTAAAGTGAATTAGGATTTATTTGCAAGCACATATTGCAACAGAAAAATAGGATTGTTGCTACTTTGGATGATTCAATATAAGGAAGATATTGTGTTTGGTATCTATCTTGTGGAGTTCATCTATCATGGTTCTTGCTCTTCTATATTTCAAATTGCTTATAAGTTCATGATTAAATTTTTTGGTAATACTTAGCGTTTCATGTTTGGAATGTTTGCAGTGATCTCTAGTCCATACTTTCTATAGTTACCTACTTTGCAAAGTTAGCCTGGACTTATATTTGTGCTTAGTTCAGTTATAAGGATTTATTCATCCCAATTGAAATAGGATTTTTTGAATGAATTTTTGTGATTTGAAAATCTTGAATACCTCAAAAGATTGCACTATTTTTGTGACATTGCAGATTCATCTGTGTGAAATAGAAAGTAGTTTGTAAGAGATTGGTCCATTTTGGACATTTTATCTTTAAGTATTATCAAATTTTAGGGTTAGAACTACTCTTAGAATTATCTCTGAAACTTTTATCTTTTGTTGTTTCTTTGTTATCCGATTTGCATCAAGATTGAAAGTATTGATGCATTGTTAGATTTGATAAATTCGAAGTACACTATTTGCTTGTAGTAAGGTCCCATTGTGATTACCAACATTTTCACATTATCTTTGAGTTGTTTCACTGCATTGTCAAGACCTGACATTAGAGACCTTGGGGTTATATCTTTTCCTATAGAGATTTACCTTTCAAGAGAGATAGGATATCATATTTTGTATGAGTTGTTGCTATGCAGAAAATGCCATCAACAAATTGGTGCTAGAAGGAGGACCTTGAACAAGCAAGCTGGAGCATATTTTAAATGCCATCTCTCCCGAGAGACTTAGAAGAAGATCTAGATCCACTCCAGGAGAGGAAGAATTTCAAGAGTTACAAACCCCTACTAGGTCAAGATGGACTAAAGGAGGGGAAGAATCTTCATTAGCTTATCCACTTCCATCATATCCATCATCCTCATCTTCATCTGACTCTGAAAGGATTCCCATTCCGCAACCACAACCAATCATAAATCAACCATTACCACCCCCACCTCCACCAATGGCTTTTATTTCTACCAATCCTTCCCCATTGATCTTCAATAATTACAATGTTATTTCGAAGAATCCTGAGCACTTATTTTCTAAGTTTCATACTCATGACCCCAACAGAACAGCAGAAGAAATATTCAAATTTTTTAGACTTGTTTGAGGGATTGAGGATGTTGTTCCCTTATTCCTTGGGAGAAGAGGCATTTTACTAGTATAATCACTTACCTAATGCTTTTGTTCATAATTGGACTGAATTGGAAACTGCATTTTTGTAAAAGTTCAAAATTCCTATTAGTGCTAATGAGCTATATCTGCAATTCACTGGAGTAAAAAGAGAGATTAATGAGCCCATAGGATCTTTTAATGATAGGTTCCATCGATTATATAGGAGACTCCAGGCACCTTATGCTGGAAATGAAAATATTGCTTTCGAAATATACCTTGAAGCCCTGGATAGCCTTACAGCCACCTTCTTGAAGCAAATAACCAATCCTCTGAATACTTTACTTACTGCAGAAGCAGTAAAGGTTAATACAGACTTGATGCAACATTTATCAGGACCTTTGCCATCTTTGGGACCTGCTGCTCACCCAGGAAAAATTTAAGCCCTTAATCAAGCTTTGACTAGTCATGCTCCAATAATGAATCATGTACCATCATTACCCTTGGTCCCTCATCCAGGTCCACCAATAAATCAAGTTCAACCTATGACTTCTTATCCTCAACAAAGAGCTAATCAACCCTTGTAGCAACAACAAGCTAGTTTCCCTACATATTTGCAGACTTCAGAAGTCTTGAATCAGGTTGTTGGGTCTGAAAAAATGTCTAGATATCCTTTTGGGGGTAATCCGACACCACCTAGAAATCTGGATAAGGAAAGGCTGGATGAATTGTTTGAACAAGTGAAGAAGTTGAATATAGAGGTAACTTATTTGAGGAATCAAAACAATCAGCTTCAAGCTACTCAGAAAAATATAAAATCTAGCTATGGCATGGAAAACAAGAACTTTGAAAGAGGGCAGTATTGTGATAGGAATCAGAATTGTGACAGAGGACAAGGTTCTGGCCCAAATTTTGATAGAAGACAAGGTTCTGGTCAAAATTTTGAGAGAAATCAACAAGGTGGACACGGATTTGATAAAGGACAATAGCCAAGGTAGAATAGGTCATGGAATACTGGACCTAACAATGGGGGGATCCCTACTCCTGTAGATCAACCTGCTACCCAGGAGAAACCTCCAAATGGTGTCTACCTAGCAAAAGCAGCTTTATCTAGGTGGTGTAGACTTCATAAAACAAGTCAACACTCTGAGTTAGACTATGCTAGATTTTAGACTGTAGCTTCTATCTTTCAATATGAAGTGGAAAATAACTCTACTAGGTAGGAAATTGTACCATCAAACCCTTATGATTCTCCAATGCTTGTACTAAATCATGCTCCCTTTCTTAAAAGTGAAGAAAATGAACCAGAAGAAGTGTCTAGTGATCTGGAGAATCAGGCAGAACAGGTGTTGAATGAAGATGAGATTTCCCACTTGTTCAATGAGGATAATGTAAATGATAATGGCCCTTTAGATGAGGAGGAAGTTAGTGTTGAAGAGGTTCAAATGTCTCAACAACCAGCAAAGAAGTATGATTTGAGAAATAGGCCCAACAGGGGTCCAGAGGCTAGAGGTCCTTTCACCACTTCCATCCCCCCTAACAATTTCAATACTCCACCTAATCCACAAGCTAGTAACAATCCATTTTATTCCCAGGTGCCAACACAGTACTTTTCAAAGGGAAACAATCCAGAAGTATCTAAGGATAAGCAAGTCAGTAGTTATAGAGAGGTTCATGCCGACCTGAATGGTGAGCAATTGGGTGAATATGTGACTGACGAATTCAAGAAGATAAAGATAAGTCTTTCTGCTTTTGAATTGTTAAAAGTTCCTGTTATTAGGAATGCATTTTTTGGGTCATTTAGTTCAAGTGTGACATCACAAGGAGTGGTCGCCAATGAAGCTGTTACTAGGTCATCCAATTCCCAAACACCTAGAAATCAGGTCCCACCTGTAGACAAGAAAGGGGATAAGGATAAAGGTCAAGTTGTACAAGTTGATACCCACCTAAATTTGTTTCAGGGCAAGATGGAAACTCCTCCTTTCCTAATTTCAGTTCATATTTTTGGAAAGAATTTGCATAATTGTCTTTTGGATTCAGGGGCCTCTACAAACGTTATGTCTTTTGTTGTTTACAAAGCCTTAGGTATTACTCCTATAGCTTCTCAAAAGAAGGTTACTCAGTTGGATAAAATAGAGGTGAGTGTAGTTGGTGAATTGAACATGATCCCTACACATCTTGCGTCAGATCCTAGGGTGTAACAAGTAATCAATATCCAAGTGGACGACATCCCTGATACTTATGGTTTGATCTTAGGCAGAGATTTCACTAAAGCTTTGAATGGATATACATCCATAGAACATTCCCATATGTGGTTACCATGGAAAGGAGTTTAAAATCATATCAGAATTGAAAGAGATCCACGAATGAAGTATGCTATTACTGAATATCAAAATATTTCTAATGAAGTGTTGGTATCTGAGGTTAGCATGGGGAATTATGTGTTGGCTGCGATAGTTATAGATAGTGAAGAAGTTTTTATGCTGCAAAATTCTTCAAATAAACACATTTAAGGGAACAATGGTCTTGAAACATTGGTTGAACAGGAGGATGACAGTGATGATCATAAGGATAGATAGCTTAGTTTGTTGGATAATTTTCAAAAATTCATCCAGAAATGCATGGAAGATCAAATACATTTGAAGCAAAGTATGACTTTTGGGGAGCTGCTGCTTCCCAATTGGTGTAGAGTACATGATGCACCTGATTCTGAGTTGGAGTGTAACTTATGTCAGACTGTTGTTGGACAAATACATAAATGTATTAATCTAGTCCTACCCATTGGAATTAACGTGCAGGAAGAAATAAGAAATAATGACAGGGGTAAGAGCCCTATGCTTCCCCGAGAATCTCCTACCCTCAGCAAAAGGCAAGGTAAATTGAAGTCTAAAGAACCTAATGGATATTGGACATTAAGATTCGATGGATCTAAATCCAAATAGGGTGCTGGAGTGGGATTTGAATTGATTAGTCCTAAAGGTAAGAACTATTTTGCCGCTCACAGACTCCATTTTTAATGCACTAATAATGTTGCTGAATATGAGGCTCTTATCCACACCTTATTAATGGTGTCAAGGAAGAAATTTAAGACATTATAGGTTTTCAGAGATTCTGAATTGGTGATCAAACAAGTAAGAAAATAGTATTCATGTCATGACAGAAGAATGACCAATTACAAGCATAGAGTATGGGATCTCATCGAAGAGTTTGATGCTTTCAATATCCAGTTGATCCCTCGAAACAAAAATCAGGTTGTTGATTCTATGGCACAAGCTACTAGCACCTTACAGCCTTTGTCACTTTCAAGATTGAAGAAATTTATAGTTGAACTTACCCCATTACCTTTAGTACTAGAAAACGTCACCAATTTCCAGGTATTTGATGATGACAAGCATATTTTGGATTTCATTACAAGTTGTGATGTGTTCGCATCCCAAGTTATCAATGAAGTGGAGCCTCAAGAGGTAGAAATAGAATTTGAAGAATTAATTAATCTAAAGACTAATACCATTCCAAGAGGTATGGTACAAATTGAATGAATTTTTGATTTAGACAAAATAAGAGATCAAGAGAAACAGGGTAAACGAGAGTCTATCAGTAGTCAGTGTGAGACATACAACATAGGGACACCAAATGACTTGAAGAACATTCTCATTGGCAAGGTATGTACTCCAGAGGAAAGAAAAGGGATTATTGAAGGCTTACATACATATCATGATGTGATAGCTTAGAGTTATAAAGATTTGAAAACATATAATACTTCAATCATTACACACACAATCCCCTTGAGATCAGATGTCAAACCATTTAGACAGAGACAAAGACCAATCAATGCTTTGTTGGAACCCATCATTCAGAAGGAAGTATAGAATTTTCTGTCAACATGCATTATATTTCCAATAAGGCACTCCACTTGGGTGGTGAATTTCGTTCCAGTAAGGAAAAAGAATGGAGAAATCAGACTCTTTATAGATTTTAGGAATGTGAATAGAGCATCAAAAAAAGATAATTATCCAATTACTTCATTGGATGAAGTGCTTCAGATTGTCAATGGATCACAAATGATGTCCTTTTTGGACAGGTATTCTAGATACAACCAAGTCATGGTGCAATATGAGGATAGGCATAAGACTACATTTACTACAAAATGGGGAACCTTTGCTTACAGAAGAATGCCCTTTGGATTGATTAATGTTGGAGCTACATTCCAGAGAGCTATGGATATTGATTTCAAAGATATAATTGGTAAGTGCATCATAATTTATATGGATGATTTGACAATTTTTTCTAAGAAATGGGGTGATCACATATCAGATTTATGCAAGGTATTCCAAAGATGTAGAGAGTTTGGCATTTCATTTAATCCAAGGAAATATATTTTTGGAGTCACGGAGGGCAAGTTATTAGGACACATTATCTCAAAATAGAGTATTGCTATTGATCCTGACAGAATTTGGGCTATCTTGAAGATTCAGCCTCCTACAAGTAAGAAAGAAATGAAGTCATTCTTCGGTAAGATCAAATTTGTTAGGAAATTTATCATGGGATTTGCAGAGATAGTCAAGCCATTGAATGCTATGTTAAAACAAGAAGAAAATATAGAATAGAGTACAAAAGCCAAAGAGGCATTTATAGAAATCAAGAAAGCTATTGCTGAAGCTCCTGTGTTGGTAAGCCTGGACTACACTAAGCCTTTTTATATATATTCATTTGCCTCTAATCATTCTTCTTCTACAATGTTAACTCAAAAGTTTGATCAAGAGGATGAACACCCTATAGCCTTCATGAGTGCCCCTCTAAAAGATGCAGAATTAAAATACCACAATGTGGAAAAATAAACCTATGCTTTGGTCCGAGCAGTGAAGAATTTTAGACATTATATATTGAGGAATAAAGTTTTTACCATAGCGCTTGATCCTGCAGTAAAGTTTTTATTAATGCAGAATGAGTTAGGTGAATGAAGGGCCAAGTGGGTAACCATGTTGCAGGAATATGATATGGAAATCCAGCCCATAAAACTGGTAAGAGGACAAGGGCTTACAAAGATGATGGCTGAGACAGGTCCTAATCTCACAGTCCAACATTATTACCTTCAACAGGTATCTCCAGGAGACTGGTATGATGAAATTATTTTTTATCTATTGAATCAAAAGTGTCCTGACCATCTTAACACAGTTCAGAGGTGAGCCTTGTGCTTGAAGAGTGGAAGTTTTATGATGAAAGGAGCTATACTATATAAGAGAAATCATGAGTGTGTTTACTTGAGATGTTTAGGGAAGGAGGAAGCTACTAGAGTGATGATTGAATTTCATGAGAAATATGGCACAGGCCATGGTTTTGCATCCTCCACTGCACATCAAATCTTAAGGGAGGGCTATTATTGGCCTACTTTGTTCAAGGATGTCCACCAACATGTGAGAACTTGTCACATATGTCAGACTACAACAAGGAAAGACATGCATCCCTCCCACTTCAACCAGTCATAGAGGTAAAACCATTTGCGCAATGGGGTATGGACTTCATAGGTCCAATTAATCCTCCATCCTCTACAGGCCATAGGTATATTCTTACCATAAATAATTATTTACTAGATGGAAAAAGGCTTTGGCTTAAAACAATATACTTTGGATGTGGTAATCAATTTTTTTGTATCTAGAATTATTAATCATTTTGCTTGTTCACTATCCCTGGTTTGTGATAATGGTCCTGCATTTGCATCATTGAAGTTTTCTAATCAGGCATTTGACCATGGGATTGTTATTAAATTCTCATCCAATTATTACCCCCAGGGTAATGGTCTAGCTGAGTCTTCCAACAACAACTTGTTGGCCGTTATTCGTAAGTTGCTGGAACAAAATCCTAAGGACTGGCATACCCAGCTCTAATTTTCTCTCTAGGCTAACCGTGCTAGATAGAAGGCATCCATAGGAATGTCTCCTTATCACCTGGTATATGGTTTGGAACATTTGTTTCCTATTCAGTTGAAAATCCCTACCCTACACTTCATTAATGAGTACTATAATGAAAAAGATAAACGTGAAACCCGTTTGGCTGAATTGTTGCACCTGGAAGATAAAAGAGATGAGGCTCTAGAAAACTTCGCTAAACATCAGGGTGTAGTCAAAAGATGGTTTGATATGAGAGCTAAGGTGAAGGCCTTTAGAATTTCTGACTTAGTTCTTTATTGGGATAAGGCTCATGATCGTAAGGGAGAGCATGGTAAATTTGATAAATTTGGCTTGGTCCTTACCATATCTCAGAGATTCCAGGAGATAATGCTTTTCACTTGAAAACCCTCACTAGGGAGGATATATCACTGCTTGTCAATGGGCAGTATTTGAAGCATTATTTTCAACTTTGAACTATTATGCAAATCATCTTTTACATAGGTAGAGTAGTTTCACTTTCTTCTTTGCTTTTGCCTTCTATTTTGTTTTGGTAGTTAGGTTTGCTTTGGTTTGTTCTGGGTTTCTAGTTTCTTTGCGAGTTGTTGTGCCTATGCAATAGGGTTTTTTTGTTTGGGGTTGTTCTGGAAATTTCTTTTATTATCTCTAATCAGTTTTTTAGAATCAGGTGGTGTATTTCTCTCATCTAATGTTCATTGTACTTGGAATTAGAGTCACTTGTTTTGGATATAATTTGGAATATATTTGGGTCTCACATTCTCACACTAAATTAAGATTCTGGAGTTGCATTCAGTTCTTGAGTAGTCTGGCTTGGTGAAAAATCTTATATTCTGCTTTAGTGCCACTGTGTTCCTCATTCTTGAGAGTGAGTTTTATTACTTACAAAGGTGAAGAAGTAAATTTCTATAAAATAAAATAAAATAAAAGAGAAAATTTTGAAAATTCAAATGAGTTTCACCTTATCAGGAGTATCCTATTATCTCTACCAGGGATATGGATGCCTGGCTGGCAGTAGAGCTATGCTTGGGAGGATCACATCGATAACCTCATCGGGGCTATGGACGCTTGACTGCCAGCGAGGCACTATCAAGGTTTCTTTTGGAGTTTGAATTCTTATGTAGCTTGGTCAGATTTACTCCTGGTTCTCATTAGACTAACCAGGATAGAAATGAATGCACAGTACACACTTTTGGACCTTGGTATAGGAAAAAGTCTTCTCGTTTGTGAATTCTAAAACTTTGTTCATAGGATCCTTGATGAGAGGATTGAAACCATAGATCCTGGGTTCTTGATTCTAGTTTATCTTTAAAATGCTCTGGAGCATTTTCCCAGTGGAGTTGCCATTTGTTGTGTAGTTTTTGCACACACGCCCCACTGAACGATTTTTTTGGCATTTTGGCCCTTCTTTTATTGGGTTTTTTGCTTGCTTTAGTTTGTGCTTTAATGTTCATTTTTTCTAGTTGAAGTGGCATACTTTTGGGATATATTGAAAATCTAAAGTTCTAGCTTTATCTTGGGTTTTTCCCTACTTTCGGGAAAATCCACCTGGCCTGGATTTTCTCGGTTCCCCTTCATTGTCCGAAGTTGTGGCCTTTTTCCCTCCTTTCAAGAAAAATCCGTATGGTCTGGATTTCCCCAAAATTCGTTCCCCCATCAGATTTAGGAAGTTTGTCACGACGTCGGATCCTCGAGGTTTTCTGGCCGTGTCTATCTTGTCGAATGCATTTATGGAATTTGTGAAGGGGTCCTAAGGTTTTAATATATTGATTCTTTGAGAGGCGATTGATCATTTGAGTTGTGTATTTGCTACCATTTGGCCTTGTGTCTTGAGGTTCTTGGTATTTTGCTGGATATCTAGATTTTTGAGGCAATTTGGACTGTACGTTTGCATTTCCTGTGTGTGGACTGTATCTACTTTTCATCGAATGGTTATTTATCGAGTTCATCAATCTCAACCTTTGCGCTACCATGGTATGTAAATATGCCCTTTTCTTTGTTGGTTTCAATGGCTTTTCTTTGTTTTCTTGGGGAGTCCTTCATGATTTCCCAGTTTTTCTGGGTGCGTGTCATTACTGAGTGTTTTGGGGGATTTCATTTGGTACGCTAGTCTGTTCTTGTTGATCAAATGTTTACGTTTTGGTCTGGTGTTGCATCAAGTTTAGGCATTGGCTTGTTGTAGTCTTAAACTCTCCTTTTTTGTGTATAAGCAAGTCGTATGTGCTTTCATGATGGGCATTTAGGGTTCTTGACTCAAGGCATGATCAATCCTCTTCAAATTGTTGTGAAGAGTGTCTTTAGTTCACATTTTATTCATCAGTGTCCTATGTTGAGTTGGTTTTAGAGTTCTGGCCTAGATCTGGAATGATTTGAATTGGTTTGGTAAGAGTTGTGAAGATGTAGATAGGTTTGGGTTTTCGCGGTCTTCATGGAATTCCACTTCATCCAGATTCCCCCGATTTTTCTATCTCCTCTTCGTTCGTCACTTTCCACCGGATTTCTTTTGGTTTCGCCAAAATCCGCTCCATCCGCATTTTCCCAAGGTCCACGATCGGGTTGTTTTACCGATTTTGAGCTTTAATACTATTATATCTAGATTTTGCTAAAATCCGTTCCATCTGGATTTTCCTGAATTGTCCATGTCTTTTCTTTTTTCTCAGGTTAGTTCTAACTATTGATATTTTCGCCAAAATCCATCTCTAGCGGATTCTCTCAGGTTTTCTAAAGAAATGTTGAATCTAATGGTTATAAATGATGGATTAATTGGTTAAATATTTGATAAATTTAAGGATCTTATGCTAAGTATTTTCAATGCTTTTTCCTTGTTAAATTGATGATCTATATGATATTTCAGGATTTTGGTTTGTTTGGTTCGCTGGAATCAACCTGGTTCAGATTTTACCAAAAATTCGTCCCAGTGTAGAATCCGCGAGGGGGGCAAAATCCTGAACTTTGAGATAATGACATTTTGTACTTATTGCTTCTTAAGGATCTAATTATGGTTAGCTTCATGTGTTTGTAGGCAAGATCGGGATAAAATATTGCTGGTCGAGGTAAGGCAAAGGCAATAGATCCAGGTGCAGAAGCTTTTGCCATTACTGATGCAGAGAGGGTGAAGCTGGATATGAGGAACAGGGATCCTGAGAGTAAGCTTACCTCAATTTGGTTAGGAATCATAGATACAAACATAAGCATGTGAGACTACAAGGAATTCAATGCTAAGATGTTAGCACCGAGCCCTCCTCTATTGGCAAGAAGAATGGTGGACTCAGGATTGGCTCATGTGGCAGGTTTTCCCCCTATAGTGCAGTGTTATGAGTTGGTGCTGGATTGTGCCAGAAATTATGATAGGGGCACATAGAGGATTATTGGCCCTCAGGGTAGGATTCTTGCAGGATTCAGTCTAGTGTCCATTGCTGCAACCTTTGACATGTCGGTAGATCTCATGTTGTAGGCTTTGACCTAGAGGTTTCCAAGAAGTATTATGAGGGGAACATTGTCAAATCCCAACAAGTAGTCAACTCTTGGCTAGAGAAGCCCAAATCTCATTTCTCTAAGCTGCCTAAGCAACTATTCAGATTGAAGTTCAAGAGGGAATATTATAATGACATCACTCTCCTCAGCAGGTTGGTAGGATTGAAGAGTGCGGGTGTTATCAGTAGTATGATCCATCATCAGTTGTGCAATGTCTTGCAGACCAAGACTTTCACTATGACCTCTTATCTAGTGTATTCAATGGCCAGATTTCATCCATACAAAGGATTGAGCACTAGGGGTATTTTTGGGTAGGATGCTATCTATGAAGTGTATCCATATTTGCACCTGACTGGTGGGAGTTACAGGAGATCAAATGATGCCTTCACAATGTATATCACTAGACTGCTCCAAGGTGCAGAGCAAGTGAGGATCTTAGACCAAGCAAAGGAGTTGATATGGAGATATGGAGCTTGGTTTATCCAGTTCCCAACCTTTTCATATCTCAAAATAGATGGTTTTCAGAGGGCTCCATATAGACTCCCTAGGTATCTAACCGATCATGTTGTATTTCTAGATCTTATTAAAAAAATCTATGATTTTGATAATATTGAGAAGGGAGAAATGCACAAAATAGGTTTCGGGAATGATTTCCCTCTAAAGATTGGAATGGGAGAAGTGTGTCCTTCTATTCAATCTGCTCACACCATTGAGGAGGAAATGGGTGCTCTTGGTCTTTCCTTGCACACCAAGAGGACAATATTTGACATCATTGGTGAAGCCCAGAAGAAGGCCAATATGGATTATAGTCATAAAGCTCACATTGAGGATTAATGGATTAACCTGGCCGATGAGTTTGAGGTAAGAAAGAGGAATTTTTCTGGGTTACTAGTGGATTTGGTAAGATTATATAATATAAAGGCCATCCCTGACTAGATTGAGGAAGATGGAAATGTGATTCAGGGCCATGTCTATGAGGCAGTAAAGGATAGGCCAGTTGGATAAATTGATTGGTTGGAGGAGATAAAGATCGAGTTGGATCAAGTTATGACCCTTGTGATTAAATATACTAAGATGTGGTTGAAACACAAAATGCTAGAGCTAGAAATTGAAGGTGTTCCATGCACCTATGACCTAATGGGGGACTTGAAGTCCCATTCTGCTTCTAAGGCTTCACTTGAACTAGACCCAAATGGCAAAGAGAAAGTGGATTCTCCTTTCAAAATTCAGATAAGGGAGATGCAAGCTAAAAAGGTTGTAGAAGTGGGCAAACAGAGGAGGCTTGTTGCCAAGAAGAGGAAGCATGCCTCCAAGAAGGAATTTGAGAAGAACCAAGAGGAGGAGGAGGTTGAAAGCACTTCACCATTGGTAAAAATAAGAAGAATCATAGAACTGTCACAAAAGATAGAAGAAGTTCCTTGGGTTGACAAGGAGATTCAGACACCAATGGTAGAGGTGGAAAGTTTAGGCGAGAAGACACAAGTTTATATGAGGAGATCAAGGACTCCTTCCCGAAGGGATGCTGCAACAAAGGAGAAGGTTTCAGTTGATGTTCCTGTTGTTGAAAAGGTGAGTGTCTCCATTTTTCAGGATGCTGGAAACCCATGGGAGTAACTAGTGAAATATGAGGAGCCTAAATATTTCAATGAGGAAGAATTTCAGGAGGGAGACCTATATAGGACAGAGGTAGAAAATGATAAGGCAATACAGTCTTCCCTTGGTGGAATATGCAGATTCACCTACAAACGAGCAAGTGAACGAATCCCCTCAACAAGAGGAAGTAGTAACTAAGGTCCCATCACCAGTAAAGGTTGTTGTGGAGGAGCAGGTACAATAGGGGGAGAACCCAAATGTGGATGTTCCTAAAAGTCCAAGTGTTGATAAGGATGTAGCTACTGATCAGCAGGAGAAAGAACAGGATAAATAGGACACAGTGCCTACTGGGTCTACTATTTCGGATTCGCTTGAGAGAGGCTTGAAGAAAAAAATGATAATAGTGGAGGATGCTCCTTCCAATCGGGATGCCCTCATGGCTAACGTAGAGAGGGAAAAGACTAAGAAGAATGCAAGGATTGTATCCGGAATTGAAAGGGATGAATCGGGTAACTGGGTGGCCCATATTTCTACTCCTACTCCAAACAAAGTTAGGGACAATGTGACTGCCCAAGACTATGATGTACAAACTATTAATTTGGGGTGTGCTACCGTAGAGCAAGATATTGAGGAATATGAGGGCTCCAGTGCAGTGATTGTGGGGAGGTTGAAAAAGGTAGTACAAACAAGGCATGAATTGGAGAGAGAGAATGAAAAATTGAAGAAATACTTGCAAGAGTTGATGAAATGTTTGCAAGCTATTGGCTCCTCCTCTTTTGCTACAGGATTCCTGCCCCAGGAGACCATTTCCGAGTTAGAGAAGATGAAGGGCACCTCACATGCTGCAGTCACTTGGTTACAAGGTGTCCAAACCAAAGGGGATGATTCCATTAAGATTATTTTGTCTACTGTAGGGGATGCTACGAGGTCAGTAACATGGTTGAGGACTGTGTTAGCTCATGACAAGGAAGACACTGATCTCCTATTGCAGAAGGTTACAACAATCATGGGATTCACTGAAGACAAATTGGTGAGATGTGGGATTCTTCCTCTACTAAGAATTTCTAAACCTTGGGAGTGGTTTGAAATCTTGCTAATGTGGCAGAAGGCCTTGAAGAGGATCAATAAATAGACAAAACAAATTCAGGGTGCTCTGACTGGTGTGTATGAAAAATGTATTTCTTTCTTCAAGGTCATGACTGGAAGGAAAATTTTTGCTGCAAAACATCTTAGTTTGGAGCAACTTAGATAATGGTGGAGGGATATTTATTCTCCATTCAGAGGGACCAGTTACTAAATATCAGTTAGATGATGTTGCAACTTATATTGCAGTCATTGATAGGTATTTGACCAACAAGGTTGACTGGGATGGTATAGTTAGGTAGGCAAGGGAAGATATCAAGTCCCTTAAGAGAAAGTTTAAGGTCTTACATGTGCCTCCTATTTTTGAGCTTGATAGGGTCCTATTGCTTGTACATGGCGAGGAAGATAAAGCTAAGGACAATGATGGGGAGTGACTATATAGGGTTACATTGGTATTGGTGCTTCCCATTAGTTCACATGTGTTGGATCGACCTTTTGGTATCTTGGTGGTTTTGGATGAAATTGGTGCCATTGTCACATTTCATGTGTTCGAATTATTCTTTTGAGGCCAACCTCTTGTAGGTCATGTTTTATTGTAAAATTATAATTTGGGCCGACCTATCTTATGGATTCTCTATAAAAGCAAGCATGTTGCCTCATTTGAATATAGATAGGATATTTTAGAGATTAGAGAATAGATTTATTGAGATAGAGTATGATATTAAAGAGAATTAGGACTTATTTTCAAGCAAATATTGTAACAGAAAACTATGATTGTTGCTACTTTGGATGATTCAATATAAGGATGATATTGTGTTTGGTATCTATCTTATGGAGTTCATCTAGCATGGTTCTTGTTCTTCTATCTTTCAAATTGCTTATAAGTTCATGATTAAATTGTTTGGTAGTACTTAGGGTTTCATGTTTGGAATGTTTGCAGTGATCTCTAGTCCATACTTTTGGCAGTTAGCTGATCGTTATCTGCTTTGAAAAGTTAGCTTAGACTTATATTTGTGCTTAGTTTAGTTATAAGGATTTATTCATACCAATTACAATAGGATTGTTTGAATTAATTTTTGTGATTTGAAAATCTTGAATACCTCAGAAGATTGCACTATTTCTGTGACATTGCAGATTCATCTGGGTCAAAGAGAAAGTAGTTTATAAGAGATCGGTCCATTTTGGATATTTTATCTTTAAGCATTATCAAATTTTAGGGTTAGAATTAGTCTTAGAATTATCTTTGAAACTTTTATCTTTTGTTTTTTCTTTGTTATTTGATTTCCATCAAGATTTAAAGTATTGATACATTGCTAGAATTGATAAATTCGGAGTCCAGTGTTTGCTTGTAGTAAGGTCCCATTATGATTACCAGCATTTTCACATTATCTTTGAGTTGTTTTACTGCATTATCAAGACCTAACATTAGAGACCTTGGGGTTATCTCTTTTCCCATAGAGATTTACCTTTTAAGAGAGATAGGATATCATATTCCGTCTGAGTTGTTACTGTGTAGAAAACACCATCAACACTTCCTTTCTACAAGACCTCGGTATTGAAGAACATGCTTGTACTTCCTATGTGAGAAATTCAAACCTTTGAAAGAGACTTGGATTTTGTTGGTAATAAAATTTGTACAAATTAGGATTTTTCTATGAAGCTTTCTTGTAAAATTATAGACCAACCTTTCTCTATCTTCGTGAAGTCTTGCAAGATGTTCCTCATGAGCTTTTAAACTAAGGAACTTGTGACGATTTGGTTTGGGAATTTCAAATTTTCAGAGAATCATGGCATCAAGCACATGTGAGGTTCAATTGTCTATTATCTTTCTTAGATGGATTCTTTGTACCATAAAAACTTTCTTGATTATGTTTCAAATTGAATTTCTAATATCCTAATTTGTTTTCATCCCACAAGGTCCATTATGTGGAAATTAAGGAAATCAAGGAAACTATTTCGTAATGTTGACTTTAGTAAAAGAAAAATTGTGATATAAATCCAAATACTTAGAAGCCTCTAAGAATGAAATCCCTATGGAAAGCAAGAGATCTTATATTTTTCAAAGATATTTTTTCCTCCTAAAGGGTTTGAAATTTTGAGGATTTGGTGAATGTTTTTTTTCAAGTGTTTTGACTCCAAAGTGATGCACAATCCTAAGATAAAATGAGAAAATATTTTTTGAGGTCCCACTTGGATAAATCTAGATATGCCTACTCTTAGTAGATGATTATATTCTTGACCACACTGGATCCCCTCCATGGCACACACACTTCTCGGGTCAGCCAAGCATCAGTACACTCCATTTTTTGAGGGGTCCAGGGAGCAGATAGTTATATTTGGAATCCATGCTCTTCACAAAAAGAATTGAATTCCTAGGAAGTTAATTCACCACCTTTGTCTGACCTCAGGCATTTGATCTTTTGACCTATATTATATTTCTCATCCTCCCACTAAAGTGGGGGCTAAAAGTGTCACCAAAAAGTGTAGCCTTGATAATTTTTCACTCGTTTGGGAATTTTACTTTGGATTTTGGCCTAATTTCTCTTTGATCTAATACTTTAATGTGGCATTAGGCCTTGAATGCTTGAAAAATGTGGGACGGATTTAGAACGACCGTTCTTGCACCAACAAATAGATTTATGGATTTGGGCCTTCTAAACAAAAGGTTCTAGTATAGGAATTTTGTTCATGGGTGATCATCTATATGGCAAGATACCATTGCTTCTCTTCTTGTCAAAATAATCCTCATGACTTTTGAACTTTCCTTAAGTACCCACACTTATATACCAATTGGAAGTCACTTAGCTTTAGCGTGTTACTAGTTGGGTCATTCCTTGGGATGATTAATTTTTCCCACCAAACAGGCCCTCTAAGGATTAAAAAAATAAATAAAGTGCATCCATAGTTCAATCAATATTTGTTGAGAAACAAAGAGAGAACACTCAGGATATACTCTACTCACACTAGCAAGATTTTGTTCAATTTTATAATCCAACTTGAAGTATGGAGGTAATCACTTATACAACTTAATATCACAAAAAATTCATTTGATTTTCAAGATCACCATGAAGTGCGAAAGAAGTGAATACATATTTTTAAATGATATTACTTTGGATAAGGGATTACAAAACATAAAAGATAGATGTTCCTTTTAAACCTTCAAAATCAAGAATATGAGTTATTTTTAAGCACCAACTTTGAAGTGTGAGATTTGTTTGTTTAATTGTTAATTCCAAAACAAAATCTATTAAGTTGCATATGGTTCTTTTTAATCCCTTCTTTTGTTCTTTTTAGCCCAAACAAAAATTATTGAGTCCTCAAAGCATGAAGATGATAGAATCCTTAGCAAAGGGATTATAATTTCTCCCCAAAGTGTTTAAAAAAACTTGATACAATGAAATGATAATTCCATAGAGAAATCATTGTCTTTGTTTCCTCCCTTCACTTTTGATAAATCCCACCTACAAAAATTGGTTAATACTTGTAGGAACAGAGGCCAATAACTAGTTAGTGTTGGCAAAAAAAGGATAAACAACTAAGAGGAGGGATAAATCAGTTGTTACATAGTTTAAACTTATTCAACCTTAATCAAACTTTAATCTCAAATCTGATAATTAGCAGTGAAAGCACAAATAACGGCACATTAGAGACACATGAACACCAAGACTTTATACGTGGAAACTCTATTAGGGGAAAAACCATGGTGGATGTTAGTCCACAATATTATACCCTATTAGAAGTATAATGAAATATGAATAAGAAATGCACATGAATTTAGGCACACTACCTAGAGCTCACTACTCAAAGGGAAGGCTCACTACCTTACATAAAGCAATTAGATTAAATCCATCTTATGAGTTTGAACTGATAAATTAGCTTCTACAAAATCCTGATGATAGTTTTGGTTAGGCACAAAAACAATTCTTCACACTTCTCTCAATATTCTTCAAATTTTTCTCTTAAATCAAATGATCTAATCTATATTCTCACATTTCACATATGCACCACACACTCTCACTCTTGCACACTCTTTCAAAATGAAGAAACAATCATTCTTATATATTTGCTACATGAATTTACATCAACTCTCTCAGACACAAATAAAGAATAAATTACAATTGTCCGCCCAATTCATGAACAAATCTGAATGTGCACCAGCTTAGGTCAGTCACAACATAATGAAGACCTAAATCAACATCCTCAAACATTCCAAACATTAAACAATTAATCCATAAGGATCTACAAAATGCTACCACCATCATATCAGCCATGAACATTAAACCCTTGGACACACAAAGGAGAACCATCGATAACGAACACACAAATCAATGTAGATGTACCAAAATGATAAAGAACAATCTAGAAACATCACTGAACATTACAGTAGCATACACAACTACTAAATTTATCATAATTGTATTCTCTTCTTCCAGAAACACCTACTATAGTAATAAGATAACTGTAAGAACTCAAAAAGTTATAACTTTCTCTAATCTTGATGCATACCACTGAAACTTCTAAATAGCATACTAGATAGGCTCAGCAAAAAACCCTTTAAAGCATGCCTTTTGATCATCAATGTACAAAAATTTCCATCACTCTAATTTTCTCAGCTTTACAGACTTCTTGGAATATATTTATTACAATTTTCTCAATATCCTTGACATATAAAGTCTTCAATCCATTAATTCTAATAGTTTTGGGATCAATGACAACCACATATTAGCAACACAACCACAACATCCAACAATATCCCTCTTTGGAATTGATGGAAATGCATGATGTGAAAAATACCATCAACACAACTAGCTCTTCGCATTGTACTCTTCTCCCTCTTTGTTCTACACTTCTCCCCCTTTGACATCAATGGCAAAGGTAGACAAGCTCTGAACCACATGTTGGCAACTAGCTCTGATACCAACTTTTGGCAAAGGTACACAATCTTTGAACCACATATCATCTGAATCATCTGACTACTCTCCCTAAGTAGCAACCGTCAAAACATCAATCTGAAACAAAATCTCACTATGAGTGCATGGATTGATGCAAAGACTTGCCGATTTGCTCAAATTAGGAGGGGAAATCATCTCTAACTTGCCTCTGAGATACTCAAAAGTATCCTTAGGAAATGGTTTAGTAAAGATATCTGTAATTTTCTCCTTAGTGGGCACATATTCTAATCTGACCTCTTTATCACTCACCTTGTCTCTCAAAAAGTGATACTTGATAGATATATGTTTTGTTTTTTAGGGTAGTAGATGATTCTTGGAAATTTTTATGGCACTTCAATTGTCAAAAAATATGGCAATAGGCTCATCATACTCAACTCTGATATCTCTCAGCATTTTCTCATCCACAACACTTGAGTATAGTTGTTTGTAGAAACAATATATTCTACCTCAGTAGTAGATAAGGAAATGGAGTTCATCTTTTTACTTATCCAAGACACCAAATTCTTCCTAAGAAGAATACACCACCACTTGTAATTTTCCTGACATCTACATCTCCTACCCAATCTACATATGTAAAGGCATTCAGAGTAAGATCATCATCCTTAGGATACCAAAGACCAAAATCAACTATTCTTTTTAGGTATCTAATTTTTTTTTTACTATAGCCACATGTGATTATTTTGGATCAGCTTGATATCTAGAAACCATGCACACAACATTCATGATGTTTGGTTTGGTTTGAGTCAAATAAAGAAATCCACCAATCATTGACCTATATCTAATTTGATTAGCCTTAGGATAATCATCACTTTGTGTTAGCTTGCATCCGGCTACCATGGATGTACCAAGTGGCTTTGAGTCTTCCATGCCAAAAAAATTCAGCAACTCTCTAGCATTTTTTGACTGAGAAATAAAGATTCCATCATCTAACTGAGTAATTTGTAATCCTAGAAAAAAATTCAGTTCTCCTATCATTGACATCTCAAATTCACTTTTCATTTCATCAGAAAACTTCATGCATAAGTCATCATCACCTTCAAAAATAGTTTCATCAACAAAGACTTCAATAATAACCTCTTTATGCTGGTCCATATTGAAATATAGATTGTTGTCAGTAGTACCTTTGTTGAATCCAAGCTTCAACAATTATTTATCCAATCTAGTATACCATGCTCTAGGGGCTTGTTTTAGTCCATATGGTACTTTCTTCAATCGACAAACCATGTATTTTTCATCAGTCAGTGGAAATCCATCTAGTTTCTCAACATAAACTTCTTCTTCAAATTCACTATTTAGGAATGCTGACTTTACATCCATTTGATAGAATTTGTAATTTTTGAAAGTAGCATAAGCAATAAATAACCTTATAGCTTCAATTCTAGCAATAGGGGCAAAGGTTTCTTCAAAATCAATACCTTCCATCTATGAGTATCCTTTACATACCAATATTTATTTGTTTCTAACTACTTCACCTTGCTCATTTAGCTTATTTTGAAAGACCCATTTGGTTCCAATCATATTTTTGTCTTGAGGTCTAGTAACAAGAATCCATGTATCATTTTTCTCTATCTACATCAATTATTCCTTCATTTCATTCATCCAATACTCATCTTTACATGCTTCATTGACATTACTACGCTCAATTTTGAAAATTAGGCAAATATTCTTCTAGTTTCAACACCTTTTTTCTTGTTTCCTATGATCTGACTTTCAAAATGACTTCACTTTGCATACCTTGGAATATTGGATTCTTTTGTTATTTCTTCTGCATTTCCATTGTCTTCTCCTCCATGATTTTCTTGATTTACCAGATAAATTTGAACTTGATTTTGTGTTTGTGCATTCTTTCCATTATTAGTACTATTTTTTTGGTGATCTGAATCATATCAACAATACCTAGATGATCTAACAGTGACTTCATCAACTCTGATATTTTTACTTTCAACTATTTTCTTTAATATTTTATTGTAACACTAGTAGGATTTTCTCTTAGTAGAGAAACCCAGAAATATTCCTTCATCACTTCTAGCTTCAAACTTTCCTATATCCTCATCTCTTTTGATATAACATCTACTTCCAAAGATTTTGAAATATTTAACAGAAGGCTTATAACCAAACCACAACTCAAAAGGGGTCTTACCAAAATTACTATTGGAATTCACCCGATTGATAGTATACATAGCAGTTCTTACAACTTCTCTCCAATAGATATGAGGAACATTACCTTCCAACATCATAGTTCTAGTAGCATCTAACTTTTTTTTGTTCTTTCTCTCAAAAAATTTGTTTTGTTTTGGGGTTCGGGGAGCAGATAACTATCTTTTTATTCCATGCTCTTCACAAAATGAATTAAACTCTTGGGAAGTGAATTCTCCACCTCTATCTGATCTCAATCATTTGATCTTAAAACCTATCTCATTCTCTACAATATCTTTGAAGCTTTTGAAATTCTCTAATGCCTCATGTTTTTTCTCTTAAGAAAGCAACCCATACCATTCTAGAATAATCATCAATAAGAAACATAAAATACCTTTCTCCTTGTAAAATTATGATTCTAGATGGACCAAATAGATCAATATGTACCAAATCCAGTACTCCATTGGAATGATGTTGTTTACTCCTAAAATAAATTCTTGTTTGCTTCCCCATCTAACATTCCTTGCATATAGTGTTAGTAGGCTTCACTAACTTAGGTAGATCTTTGAATACTTGTGTGGATCGTATTTTGAAAATATTATCAAAATTCACATGACACAACCTTCTATGCCATAACCAACTTACATCAACTTCAGCAACAAAGAAAATTTCACTAGCAACACTTAAGTGAAAAATATTACCTCTTGTCTTTGTACCTGAAGCAATCACATTTTTGGAGCTTCCTAGTATCCTACACTTACCATCTTTGAACTAAAGATTGAAACCTTTGTCAACCATTTGTCCAACACTCAAAAAAATGTGCTTCAAACCTTCAAAATATAAGACATCATTACTATTACATTTACCACCAAGAGAAATAGTGACTCTTCCACAAATCACACCAGCATTGTTATCTTTGAATCTTACAACACCAACATCATATATTTCTGAGCTTAGAAACTTTCTTTTGTCACCTGTCATATGATGTGAGCATCTATTTTCAATCATGCACTCATCCTTCTCATCAATCTTGGCTGCAAGAGCTTTCTCAATATTCTGATTACTAGATGATTCAGTGGACACCAAACCATTTTCCTTGATAGCAATGAATACCCATTCATCTTCATTTCCAGCTTCTTTATTAGATTCATCATCAATAACTCCTTCTTTAGCATTATAACATTTCTTTTGAAATCTAGTATTATCAGGTTTATACTTATAAACTCTTTCAGGACACCTTGATGCAAAATGACCTATCTTACTATAAGAGAAACATTTAATAGGAAACTTTCCTCTGTACTTACCTTGTCCTCTGGCTTCTCTTTTCATAATCAATTCTTCCAATTCTTCTATGTCTCTCTCTTCATCTTCATACTTGAATGTCCTCTTGGAGCTCTCTCCCAGATCATATCTCTATTGAATTTTTTTGGATACAATAGATTTGAATTCAGACTCTATCCTAGGATAAGATTCACCAAATTCACTCAACTCAAAGGCAACAAGTTTTCCAATCAACATCTCTCTTGTCACATTTTTTACTATCTTGAGCTCTTCAATAGCATGAGAATTTTTTTTGTAAGAAGTAGGCAAATATCTAAATATTTAAGCCACAATCTCATCTTCTTCCAAGATTCCACGGGCACATCTAATGCCCATCACTAGTTCATTTACCTTTTGTGTAAAATAAAAAATATTTTCATCTTCACCCATCTTCATGTTCTCCCACTTGCCTTTTAGACTTTGTAGCTTAGAAAATTTCACTAGTGCATATTTTTCATACAATGTTTCCAACTTTTTCCAGATCTCATGTGCAGTCTTCAGGCCTATCACATTTTTCATCTCTAAATCTATCAAAGAACTTAGCAATAATTTTATAAACCTGGTACTAATTTCTTCTTCTTTGATCTCATCAGTAGTAGAGGGACCATTCTGAGGAATATTATATGCATTCCTTGTATTCTTCAAAAAAGGCTCACCAATGCACTTCAAAAGACACTCCATTCTGACTTTCCATAGGGAGTTGTTTGTACCATCAAATCTAGGACTATCCTTATTGTATGATGCCATCTCAATTCACCTCAAGCTATTAAAATTCTCTAGAGAAACTAGCTATGATACCAATTGTTGGAAAAAAAAGGATAGAAAACTGAGAGGGGGGCAAATCGGTTTCTACAAAATTTAAACTTATTCAACCTTAATCAACCTTTAATCTCATATCTAATAATTAACAGTGAAAGCCTAAATCAACAACACATTAGAGATATGTGAAGACCAAGATTTTATTGGTTGAAACCTTGTTAGGGGAAAAACCATGGTGGATGTTAGTCCACAATATTATACCCTATTAGAAGTATAATGAAAGATGAATAAGGAATGCACATCCATTCAGGGAACACTACCTATATCTCACTGCTCAAAGGGAAGGCTCACTACCTTACATAAAGAACTCAGATTAGATCCATCTGATGAGGTTGAACTGAGAAATTAGCTTCTACAAAATCCCAATGATAGTTCTGGTTAGGCACAAAAATACTTATTCACACTTCGCTCAATCTTCTTCACACTCTTCTCTGAAATCAAATGATCTGATCTTTATTCACATATTTTTCATACACACCACACACTCGTACTTTTTCATACTCTTTCAAGATGAAGAAAAAATCATTCTTATATATTCGCTACATGAATTTACATCAACAACTCTGTCGGCCGCAAATAGAGAATAAATTACAACTGTCAGCCCCATTCACAAATAAATCTCAATGCACACAAACTTAGTTCAGTCACAACATAATGAAGACCTAAATCAACATCCTCGAGCATGCAAAATAATAAACAATTGATCCATAATGATCTGCAACATGCTACCACCATCATGCCGGCCAAGAAAATATAACCCTTGAACACACAAATGAAAATATCAAATCACAAACATACCGATCAATGCGAACGTACCAAAATGATAAAGTGTGATCTAGAAACATCATTGAACATTGTAGTTGCATACACAACTACTCAGTTTATCAGAATTGCATTCTCTTCTTCCAAAAACTCCTGCTATAGTAACAAGATAACTATAGGAACTCAAAAACTTATAACTTTCTCCAATCTTGATGCATACCACTAAAAATTTTAGACAACATACTAGATAGGCTTAGAAAAAAAACCCTTTAATGTCTGCCTTCTAATCATCAACGTACAAAACTTCCCATCACTCTGAATTTCTTAGCTTTACAGACTTCTTGCAATATATTTATTAAAATTTTCTCAATATCCTCAACATATATAGCCTTCAATCCATTAATGCTAATATTGTTGACATCAATGACAACAACATATCAGCAACACAACCACAACATCCAATAGTTAGAAATCAAAATCAATCAAAATGAAGTAGCATATGTAAGAAATTAATTTGTAAACTACATTTTACCCAACTCAAGTGGCATAGTCTGCGATTGCAATGCAGTTTAAGGAAGTCACCAGTGGTATATAGCATCGCTAGGGATTGATAGTAGCAAACTATGCAAAATCAATGAGCACAAATGTGGTGATGTTTTGATAGTGACAAAGTTTGGAGTATGGAATTCAAATTTATTTGGTGGGAATGACTCAACATCGCAGTTTGGAGTTAGTCAACATTGCTATATGGCACCACTGGACTGATAGCAGTATAGTTTGATGGCTAGTGGTGCATTTTTCCTATAGAAACAAAAACTCAACAAAATCCACATAATTTCTGAAAAAATTTGTTAGATTCTTTAGATTCCCCCTCCCTCTAGTGCCAAAATATGAATGGTAGTGATCCTAGACCTACACAAACACAAATACCAAACACATAATTAGTCCTATATGGAAGTTAGAAACATCATTCCCCATGAAATTCATTTAAAACATGAAAAAAAAGAAACAACATGAAGAACACAATGAAAAAGCTATTAAATCCTATATAAATTCTCAAACTCTCAATCCCTTGGGGGAATTGTTGCCATTTTGATGTGGAAAATGGTCCTTTTCCAATTCCTTGCAAGATTATTGATCAATGGTGAAGATTTGATGCTCCTTGGTGAAATCTCCCCATAATCTAGCTATAAAAATATGACAAATGGATGAAAATGGACAAAGATGGATGGAGATTGCTCAAAAATTGAAGTTAGTAATGTTGCATGAAGTTGTGGATCCAAAATTCAAGTAAGAGCCTTCTATTTATAGAAGAGAATGACAGAGAAAGAGATGAAAGGGATGAATGTGGGACAAAATACAAACTAATAGGAAAAATGCCACTTGTCAACATGTGAGTGGATGAGGAATGAGCACATTTTGGTGAATGTGCAAATAAATGTGGCTAGGTGGAATTTGAAATTGATGAAATGACAAGTTGGAGGGAGAAAAAAATGGAGTTGATGCCACTTGGCTCAAGGCAAATGACATGTAAGAGGCCTTTAATGCCTTGTTGGATGTACTCAACCTTTTGGAGGGATTTTTGAATTTGAAGAATATTCCCTCTTTGATTTCTTGTTGAGAGAAAATAAGAGATTTCATAAATCAATTAAAATTATTTTCTTGTGCAAGTTACAAAAGCTAGAGGATTTGAGGGATTAATATTAAGATTAATCAATATTTGATTAATTTAAAAGGAGATTAGCTGCTGTGAAAATCTGATTTAGACTATTGGATTAATTTACATCAAAGTTGAGAGGAATGTAAATTTAGACTTAATTAAAGAGAATGGTGTTAGTTTTAAATCAAATAAAGATAATTTCATTTAATTTAAATTAGATGACTTTAGAGATTAATTAAATAACATGAATTATTTAATAAAAAGGGGGACTATATGATTAACTAAACAAAATGATTTATTTAATTAAGAGATGAAATATGATGAATTTAATTAAATAAAGATTATTAAATAAATGACTAGCAAAGGAGATGATTCAGGATGAACTAGTGTTAGTAAGATTAGGATCAAGTGTATAGGATCAAACATGATATTTTTCATGTCTACACAATCAAATCTGACCATAAACCAAATAGTTGTTTGAGCACTAAGAAAGACAAAAAATATCCTTTCAAAACACTAACACCAACTACACAAGTGGAACCTGTGCAACAGAAAGAAAAAAAGAAGAATATTGAAGAAGTCAAGAAGTTATTGGAAAATGATTAGTGTTCCTTGTAATACCCCTCCATTTTGCTTCTTGTTCGGTTTGCTTTATGCTTTGTTTGGTTGCAGATACTTTGATAGTAGATACATTTTGTTATGGTGTTTTGATCGCTACTTATTGCGCGATGAACTATTATTGTGGGATGTGTTTATCTGATTATTGTTTTTCATGCTGTAATGGTTTGATGATGTTAGTAGTTTTAACATGAGATTATTGATTATGATGTTAATGTCAATCTTTGATGAGTGTATTGGTGAAGGAGATGGGTTCGCATCACTCGCTTGTGAGCGCCCTGCGAATCCGTGATTTCTTTTTCATGGTGTATATTATATGTTGGATATATTGTATGATGTTGTTTACTTGGTTTCAGGTTTGCAAGTACATGGCATCGACTCCACCTAGTTCCACAGGTTTGAGTGTGTTGATCTAACGGTTAAGTTGAACGAGAGATAGTAGCTAGGTAAAATGTGTCAAGTCTACGCCCTAGCCATAGTGTATCGTCAGTTTCGTTTGTTGAGTCATAGTTTACCTTAATTTAATGTTATTTGATTCTGTAAAGTGTGTGATTATTTAATGAATTTTTAGAATGATTGTATTGGTTTAAAGTCGTGATTATTTTATATTAAATTAAAATTATGCTTGGAAGTTATATCTAAAGTTATTAATAAAATTTAATTTAATTAAATTAAATATATTTAATTAATTATATTTAATCTCAAAAGGGTTAAATTCAGTTATTAAATAATTAAAATTAATTAATTAAGTTTTATTTGGATTAAATTTAATAAAAGCTAAAATTGAAAGATATTTGAAATTGCATTTTAATTTTAAAGTTAGTTTTCAAAAATTGGAATTAAGGGGATATTTTAATTTTCAATATTGCATGCAAAATTATATTTAGTTGTTTAATATATTTTTGATTTATGACTCAAGTGCATGTTTAATTAATAAGAAGAGTTGATTGAAAATTCATTCATTCAAGAAGAAGATTTTGGGAAGGGAAAAGTTTCTTGAAGGCAGAGAAGAATTTTTGGGGAAATTTGCACAGAGAAGGGTTTGAAGAAATTTTTGATTGTAGAATTGATTTGAGGAAAGTTTGTTTGCATTAGTTGAGTTTTGGATTGGATTCATTGCACGGTTGAAGAAAATTCAGGAGATCTTTGAAGCAGGCTTGCATCTGAAAATCATCTTTTCCTATAGCTTCAAAATCTAGGTTTTGTTATGTGTTTTTCTTGTTCTTGTTTGTTTAAAACAAATTTATATTGTTTAAAGAATTTTTTGTTGAATTCATTGGGAATTTGGATTTGTTAATGGAAATTAGATTTAAATTAATCTGAAATTTGGGGAAGATTGTATAAATATACTGTAGGATTTAATTTTGTAACTGGGGAAATTGTATAATTATTGTTAAATTTAAATCTTGGATTGTGCATCAAATGTAGATTGTTGAAGAAATTTTAATTCCTTTAGAAAATAATTAGATCTAGTTTTGAAAATAAATCCTTTGTAGAAAACTTTCAATGGAAAAATCAAGATCTGTTTTAATTTTCCTACTTTATAATTGTTTGAAAATTAAAAGAATGGTTTTAAAATAATTTTGTTTTAAATCTCTTTGAATTTAGGAAAGATTTTTGGAAAATTTTAGTTTTTTTCCTGTAACTGGTTATTTTTATTTATTTTCTCAATTTTACCAATAAAATTATTCTATTTAAATATATATATTTATATATTATATATATTATATTTTGATAAATATATATACATATAACATATAAGTATATATATTTATTTTATTATAGTTAAAGATTTAAATTATTTTCCTTTTGAACAAAATCGCCATACGCGAAATTGTACAGGCCTGTGCAAATTTTCGCACACTGTATTTGTGTTAAAGTTTGTTTTTTATAAAATATAATTTTATATTACACAGTGGACGGTGGCCATGACCCCACCGCCCACATATTTCCATCGGTGATGTGCTACCCATGGGGCAATGCACCCACCACTTTGGGGGATGCACTGTCCCATGGGGAGTGTGGCCTCCCCAAGCCACCATCGTCTAATGTACTAAGTACAGTCAGGAAAAACTAACAAGGGGACCAGTGGTACCGTCTATCTGATGGTGTACCATTTGACCACTATCATATATATCTAGGGAATGCGAATGTAATTCGTAATTAATTTTTTTGGCATTTAAATTATTATTTTAATATTATTCACTTGTTAAATATATATTGTGTATATTTTATATTAAATATTAATATATAATATTTAATATATAATATTTAATATAAATATATTTTTAGATTGGGAAATTGGTGTTTGACTATGAATTTGATACATAATTAATTAATATAATATCCTGGTTTCTTTTTTTAGAAAAAATAGAGGTTTTATAAACACTGTTTATGTAAGATTTTTTTTTTAAATATAGTTTTGTATATATATATTTTTAATATTCTGTTTTAGGCATATGATTGCATGCAAGTTTTTAGACAACAATTTAAACTAAAACAAATAATGTGCATGGTTAGTTAGATAGAGATAAGATATTTATTTTAATGGAAGAGATTATAATGTTTTAATGAAAATTTAGAAGGATATTATTTTAATTTCTGAAAGATGCATTAAATAGGAGATGGATTTAAGATATCCAAATATAGTGTTTTTCATTGCTAGTGCACTTTGAGATTAAATTTCCTTATGTTGATTACTTTGGGAACGGGTGATTTGTGTTATAATTGTAAATTCTTCCAAAGGTTATGGGTTGATTCTTTGTTAATTCAATGATTCATTTTGCCTTGCGTAGTGTTTTATGTGTTTGTTTCCTCCAAGTATTGGAGTGGGTTTCCTTAATTGTTGCCTCCTAGATTAGGAGAGATTGCGCTGTTTAGTTTAGTAGCACTTGGGTTACCCTTGGAGTCTAGTTTTGTGTAGCGTGTTATCCATTAGAAGAGTGGATTTTGTTCAGTGTCGGAGCCCAAAGAGGTAAATCCAGTAACCTTCAGAAGTGATTTAAACAAGTGATAATTAATGTAATGTACTTAGTTGTTTAGGATGCACTTCACATTAATCAAGATAATTTAACCTCACTCATAGATGCAAGGGCTTGTTTAGACTTGGGGTGAGTGAGAAGGCCTGGAATGGCAAGGTCAACTATCTTGTCCTTATGAGAGGTAGTTGATTCCGCACGAGTGAGTATGAGGGCCAGGATTCGGTTGAGGTCACCAGGATTACCCGAGCCTATGAAGAATTCGTAGAGGAAATATCATGACAAACCGTGCAATGACACTCTATCTAGGATAACATTGAGATATGTGTTTTTTGTATGGATTCTTTATCATACTTGATCAGGTTTATGTTTGGAAGCAATGTGACCATGATAGTGTTAGACTTATATTGTGCATGTGTTTGGTTGAGTCAGTATGTGTCAGTATGAGTCTTCCTTTGGTTAGAGGTAGTAGATTATTTGTCCATGTTGCATTGTTACTATCTCCAAGCATGGGGAGTGGGCCTTTAGGTACCACTTGGTTGGGTGGAACATGCACCATACACCATTGGGTTCCCATTTATCTAGATGGATAGCTCGTGGTTCTTGCATTTAATTCAAGATTTGTAATTTTTCTATTTGTAATAAGTTGGTTTTACCCCTCTTGTATTTATGAGGTGGATTTAGTTAATTGTAACACTTATGTATTTATGACTCATTCTGGAAATGAGTGTTGTAATCAGTTGTTCATGTAATGGATATATGCTATGGATGTTATCTTCTTGTCTTGTTATTTATTTATGTTGAATGAATGTTTATTATTTGAGTTGTTTATTTCAATGAATTTTTGATGTTGTATGTTAATGGGGATTTAAGTAATCTCGGTTACGTAGCCTTAGGGGATGTTTTCAATTGTAGATGAACGTGTATGTTTAATTCACTTTAAATAAAAAAAAATTTAGTACACTTTTAATTGTGAATTTAAACTTCCTCTAGGGTTGCGTGGCGACACATTACACATGGTATCAGAACCTAGGTTTAAACACTGGGTGCTTTGGGATTATGATGTACCCATTAAGCTTAGTTGCATATGTTTTCAAGAGTACCTTGTCTAATACCCTTTTGTGTCTATGTAGGAGTATGCCTCTTAGACGTGGATGAGGGAAGAGGACATGGAAGTGGCCGGGTAGGTGGTCGAGAGGAGAGTTAGCATGACTTGCAACCTCATTTCATGCCTATACCAAAGTAGGAGGAACATCAGGCCTCACAGAATGATCGAGGAGGTAGTGGTGGACAGCTAGATTTTCGTAGGGTCGAAGCTGTAGGTAGAGCCTTTGAGGAGGCTTTGGAATTATTGGGTCTGAGATAGGTAGTACCTAAGGTTAACCCTGAGGTGAGGATAGCTATAGTACAGACGGAGATGTTAGCATCATCCTATATGAGAGATTTGATATAGTCTCAGCCACCTCAATTTGATGAATTAGGTACCCGTTTAGAGGCCAAAACTTGGTTGATAGGTTTGGACTAATGTTTTTCCATGCACCCTTTTGATAGTAATACTATAGCGCGGTGCACTGATATACACCTTCGAGGATTCATAGCAACTTGGTGGAGACTTGAGGAGAAGAAGCTCCATATTGACATGAGTTTGGTGTCTTGGGAGATATTTCTTGAGTGGTTCAAAGCTCACTTTCTCTCTAATCATTGGCATCAGCATAGGGGTGATGAGTTCCATGCCATATGATAGTTAACCATGATGGTAGATCAGTACAGAACACGATTCTATGAACTTAAACAATTCGCAGGAATAAGGGATGATGAGAAGATGCTCATGCACCATTTCATCAGGGGCTTAAATGCATGTATCAATGGTGGTGTGCAGGTTTTTGAACCCAAGTCGATGGAGATAGCTATGGAAAAGGCACGATTGGTGGAGGAGAATCTAACTATGACACTGGGAGGCCATATAGGTGTTCTTATTGGCAGTGGTTCAAAAGCTAAGACTAGTGCTCGAGGGGGACAGACTCAAGGGGTTGTGCCTCCTAAGACACGACAGGGATCAACATAGGGTAGTCATCAGCAGTCATTTCAGGGGAAACAGAAAGGTTTCTAGTAGAGATAGGGTGATAGGAACTGGAGGCACAAGAAGCATTTCAACTTTGAGCAACCCGCTTAGAGTGTTCAGTCTACATTTGGTGGCAGTGCACAATAGTCTAGTGCACCCGCAGGAGGCAAAGGTTATGGTAGAGGCATAGGTTACTTCTCTTGTGGTTAGTAGGGCCATATTGCTAGGATGTGTCCCAAGAAGGGCACATCAGGATTCATGCAGAGACCAGCGGTGTCAGAGTTGACAGTGGGAGATGCTGGCAGAGGCTAGCGTATGTTCAAATTAGTTGATAACCACCAGGCAGAGCACCAGGGTACCATAGTAGAGACTTATGGTATGTTATTGGGTAACCCTGTTACTATTTTATTTTATTCAGAAGCATCTGACTCCTTCATTTCTTCATCCATAGTGTCACATTGCAGACTGGGGGCCGTAAGGCAAGCCAATAGGTGGCAAGTTGAGTTAGCATCTAGTGCAAAAGTCACATTGCATTCTATAGTACCTGACTGTAGGTTGGAGATTGGACTACTCCTTACTACCTTGGATCTTTAGGTTATACCATTAGGATCCTATGATATTGTCTTAGGTATGGATTGGTTAGAGGCTCACTGAGCAATTATTGATTTTCAATGTAAGTTGATTCAGTGCATTAATGCATCTGGTGGTGAGGTGGATATTATAGGAGTTCAGAGATCGATATCTTTGAGGATTATCTCAGCTATGCAGTTGAGGAGATGTGTTTGCAGTTACAGTTGAGGATTTGGGATTAAGAGATGGAGAGGAGAAGGTATCTCTAGATAGTCATCCCATTCTCTAGGTTTTTATAGATGTTTTTCCAGATGACATTCCAGGGATGCGACCAAGGAGAGATATAGATTTTAAGATTGACTCAGTACCTGGATCAAAGCCCATTTCATGAGGTCCTTACCACATGACTACTCAAGAGCTAAACGAGCTTCACTTGCAGTTGGAGTTATTAGAGAAGGGATTCATTCATCCTAGTGTTTCTCCTTGGGGAGTACCTGTCATCTTCATGAAGAAGAAGGGTCGTTCACTTCGGTTCTACATTGATTATCAACAGTTGAACAAAGTGATGATCAAGAATCATTATCCACTTCTCATAATTGATGACTTGTTTGACCAAGTCAAGGGTGCTACCATATTTTCAAAGATAGACCTTAAGTTGGGATACCATCAGCTCCATATTTTTGACTCAGATATTCATAAGACAACATTTTGAACATGGTATGGTCACTAAGATTTTACTATGGTACCATTTGGATTGATGAATGTGCCATCTGTATTCATGATTTTGATGAATGGAGTATTCCACACATACCTTGATAGGTTTTTTCTTGTGTTATTAGATGATATACTAATATATTCCAGTATAGTAGAGGAACATGAGGAGCATTTACGACAGGTATTGTAGTGTCGTTGAGATAACCAACTATATGCCAACTTGTCGAAGTGCAAGTTCTTTAAGACTGAGATCAAGTATCTTGGTCATGTGATCTCAGGGGAAGGTATATTTGTGGATCCTTCAAAGATCCAAGCTATTCTCAATTGGCCTATGCCCACGAATGTGGTAGAGATCCATAGTTTTATGGGGCTTGCAAGATATTATAGGAGATTTGCTCAAAGCTTTTCCAGGATAGGTCATCCTATCACTTCTCTTCAGAGGAAAGGGAAGAGGTTTGGATGGTCAATGTATTATGAGTCGGCTTTTCAAGTTCTTAAGGATAAGCTGACCAGTGCACCAATTTTAGCGATACTAGATCCCACATGAGATTTTGTAGTTTCTACACACGCATCCTTAGAGGGCTTAGGAGTAGTCCTGATGCAGGAGGGTCTAGTTATACCTTATGAGTCATAGAAGCTTAAGGATCATGAACTAAACTATCTCACACATGATCTTGAGTTAGCAGCAGTAGTCCATGCATTGACCAGATGGAGACACTTTCTACTTGGGCACAAATTTGAGCTACATAGTGATCATAGGATCCTTCAGTACATTTTCACCCAGCCGAACCTTAATGCTAGACAGAGGTGTTGGATGGAGTTTCTCTATGAGTATGACTTCAAGGTGAAGTATATTCAAGGAAAAGAGAATGTCGTAGCTGATACACTCAGTAGACGTAGGCATGAGGTATCCAAGTTGACTCTTATGGTAGATTTATGAAGTTGGATTCTTGCTATTCTTCCCATGGATAGTTGGTATCAGGATGTGAGAGTAGAGATTGAGGTAGGCAAACCTCTTGAGGGTAGGTTCACAGGTTATTCACTCGAGGTAGATGGTTTGCTGAGGAATTTAGAGCATATTTACATTCCTTTAGCAAGTGACCTTCACACTTTCATTTTTACCGAGGCACATCATGCACCATATTCAGCCCATCCTAGGGTGAAGAAGATGCAGGCAGATTTGTGCTAGTTATATTTCTGTCTAGGGATGAAATGGGATATTGTAGACTTTGTAGCGACATGTTTGGAGTGTCAGCGGGTGAAGGCTGAACACCAACATCTAGGAGGACTTCTACAGCCACACCTTGTATCTAAGTGGAAATGGGATATTATCTCATTGGATTTCATTCTTGGTTTATCCAACTCTTCGCGACAACATGATGCTATTATGGTGACAATCTATAGGTTGATGAAGGTAGCACACTTCTTTCCTATGCATGCTTCCTATAATGTGTCATCAATTGCTAGAGTGTTCATGGAGGATATTATGAGGTTGCACAGTATTCCACATCAGATTATTTCTGAAAGGGATCCAGTATCTACCTCAGCTCTTTGGACATCATTATAGCATGTGATGGGGACACAGTTGAACTTTAGTTTAGCATATCACCCAAAGACATATGGATAGGCTAAGAGGGTTATTAAAATCCTCGAAGACATGTTACACATGTATGTTATGGACTAGCAGACACGATGGGAGGATTATCTCTATCTTGTAAAGTTTGCATATAACAATAGTTTCCAGAGCTCCATTGGCATGGCATCTTTTCAAGCTTTGTATGGGTATCCTTGTCGTACTCCTCTTAGTTGGGACCAATTAGAGGACATAGTGTTATTGGGTCCAGAGATGTTGCAAGACATGGAGCAACACGTGGATTGGATTAGATAGAACCTGGTAGCAGAATAGGATAGGCAAAAGAAGTATGCAGATGCGTATAGAGTGGATCGTCAATTTTCTGTTGGTGACAAAGTATTCTTGCGGGTGCATCCACGAAAGAGTCCAATCCATTATGGAAAGGGTTCTAAGTTGGCACCTCGCTTTTTCAGACCTTTCAAGATACTTGAAAAGATTGGTCCAGTTGCTTACTGACTTGCTTTGCCACCCATTCTAGCAGGTACTCATGATGTTTTCCATTTTTCACTAATTTTTTCATATCATCCAGATGTTACTCCCGTCCTTGATTGGAATTCTTTACAGGTAGAGGATGAGTAGTTGGCTTTGGAGCCCATGGTTGTAACGGAGCGAAGAATGCTCGATCTTCGAGGGCGAGATATTGATCAGGCCAGAGTCTAGTCAGATCCGAGGGATGATGCTTCATCCACCTAGGAGGATGTAGTTAGGATGAGGGAGCTATATCCCTACTTGTTTGTAGGCTTCTAGGAGTAAGCCTGGTCTTTGGGGGGGAGAATGTAATACCCCTCTATTTTGCTTCTTGTTTGGTTTGCTTTACGCTTTGTTTGGTTGTAGATACTTTGATACTGGATACAATTTGTTATGGTGTTTTTATCACTACTTATTGAGCGACGAACTATTATTGTGTGATGTGTTTATCTAATTATTGTTTTTCATGTTGTAATGGTTTGATGATGTTAGTAGTGTTAACATGAAATATTAATATGAGATTATTGATTATGATATTAATGTCAATCTTTGATGAGTTTTTTGGTGAAGGAGATGGGTTCACATCACTTGTTTGGGAGTGCCTTGTGAATCCATGATTTCATCTTCACGGTGTATATTATATGTTGGATATACTCTATGATGTTGTTTACTTGGTTTCAGGTTTGTAGGTACATGGCATCGACTCCACCGAGTTCCACAGGTTTGAGCATGTCAAAACAATGGTTAAGTTGAATGGGAGATAATAGCTAGATAACATGTGTCAAGTCTACACCCTAGCCTTAGTGTATCGTTAGTTTTGTTTGTTGAGTCATAGTTTACCTTATTTTAATGTTATTTGATTCTGAAAAGTGTGTGATAATTTATTAGAATGATTGTATTAGTTAAAGTCATGATTATTTTATATTAAATTAAAATTATGCTTGGAAGCTATATCTAAATTTATTAATAAAATTTAATATAATTAAATTAAATTTATTTAATTAATTAACTTTAATCTCAAAAGGGTTGAATTAATATATGTTATATGTATATGTATTTGTGTTAAAGTTTTTTTTTTATAAAATATAATTTTATATTACACAGTGGATGGTGACCATGACCCCAGTGCCCATGGATTTCCATGGGTGATGCATTTCCCATGGGGTAGTGCACCCACCACTTGGGGGGATGCACTATCACATGGGGACTGCGGCCTCCCCAAGCCACCACCATCTGTTATACTAAGTACAGTCGGCAAAAACCGACATGGGGACTAGCAGTACCGTCTGACCACTATCATATATATCTAGGGAATGTGAATGTAATTCGTAATTAAATTTTTTGGCATTTAAATTGTTATTTTAATAGTATTTGCTTGTTAAATATAAATATATTTTTATATTGGGAAATTGATGTTTGACTATGAATTTTATGCATAATTAATTAATATAATATCCTGGTTATTTTTTTTAGAAAAAACAAAGGTTTTATAAACAATGTTTATGTAAGATTATTTTTTTTAAATATAGTTTTGTATATATATATTTTTAATATTTTGTTTTAGGCATATGATTACATGCAATTTTTTAGACAACAATTTAAACTAAAACAAATAGTGTCCATGGTTAGTTAGATAGAGATAAGATATTTATTTTAATGGAAGAGATTATTATGTTTTAATGAAAATTTAGAAGGATATTATTTTAATTTCTGCAAGATGCATTAAATAGGGGATGGATTTAAGATATCCAAATATAGTGTTTTTCATTGCTGATGAGGGTGCAACCTGAGACAAAAAAAATCACACAGAAAACTAAGATCCTTATTATTTTCAAAACTGAAAATCTTACATGCAGAGGATCTCAAATCCTCGAGTTCTGCAATACATGCAAATTACAGAAATAAACTACAGAAATTCCCCTATTCGCAGCATGCGATCTTCTTTTCCCAAAAAACAACCACAAAAATCAGAAACTACCCCATAAATAGCCCCATTTCCTCCATTTGGAGCCAAAAACAACATTCTAATTATGCACAAACTTCTGGAAGCCCTAACTCAAGATCTAACCGTCGGATCTTCAATGATAATACCTTTTCGAAAAGGTCTTGCAAAAATGAAGTACCAAAGAGTGGGGCCTAAAGGCTAACCACTTTTGTTTTCCGCCAATTTTCGGGCCCATCCAGAGCCTTTAAGTCCCTCAAAATTAGCTCCAAAGATTTTGTAGGGCAAAAAGTAGAAACTGAAACTTGAATAACTTTTGAACCGGGAATGATCTTTGCCTGATTCTTTCACGAAAGTGTTTATTATTCTATCTTGAAGCTTTCCTTAAATTTTTGTCTCCTCACGCCTTCAAAATCATACTTGCTAAAAATAGCAGTCAAGCAGAAAAAGCAGAAAAATAATTCTGAAAGTTGGGAATTCTTCTTCGACGAAAAGGGTATCCAGAAATGCAAAAACATATACAAAAGTCTAAATGAAAGTAAATATATTTTTGGGTGATGTAGGATTGCCCTTACACCACTGGATGCTCCTGCATCAATTGCTAGTGCACTTTAAAATTAAATTTCCTTATGCTAATTACTTTGGGAATGGGTGATTTGTGTTATAATTGTAAAGTCTTCCAGAGGTTATGGGTTGATTCTCTGTTAAGTCAATCATTCATTTTCCCTTGGGTAGTGCTTTATGTGTTTGTTTCCTCCAATTATTGGAGTGGGTTTTGTTAATTGTTGTCTCCTAGAATAGGAGAGATTACGTTGTTTAGTTTAGTAGCACTTGGGTTACCCTTGGAGTCTAGTTTTGTGTAGCATGTTATCCATTTGAAGAGTGGCTTTTTTTAGGGCCGGAGCCCAAACAGGCAAATCGGGTAACCTTCAAAAGTGATTTAAACAAGTGATAATTAAAGCAATTTACTTAGTTTTTTAGGATGCACTTCACATTAATCAAGATAATTTTACCTCACTCATAGATGTAGGGGCTTGTTTAGACTTGGGGTGAGTGCGAAGGCCTAGAATGGCAAGGTCAACTATCTTGTCCTTATGAGAGATAGTTGATTCTGCATGAGTGAGTATGAGGGCCAGGATTACCAGAGCCTATGAAGAATGCCCAGAGGAGATCTCATGACAAACCGTGTGATGACACTTTGTCTACGATAACATTGAGATATGTGTTTTGTGTATGGATTATTTATCATACTTGATCAGGTTTATGTCTGGAAGCAATGTGACCATGATAGTGTTAGACTTATATTGTGCATGTGTTTGGTTGAGTCAGTATGTGTCAGTATGAGTCTGCCTTTGGTTAGAGGTAATAGATTCTTTTTCCATGTTGCATTGTTACTATCTCATAGCATGGGGGGTGGGCTTTCGGGTACCGCTTGGTTGGGTCGAACATGCACCATACACTGTTGGGTCCCCATTTATCTTTAGTACTTGGTGGTGAGATATCCAGATGGACAGCTCGTGGTTCTTGCGTTTAATTCAAGCTTTGTAATTTTTCTATTTGTAATAAGTTAGTTTTACCCCTCTTGTATTTATGAGGTGGATTTATGTAATTGTAACAATTATGTATTTATGACTCATTTTGGAAATGTGTGTTGTAATCAGTTGTTCATGTAATGGATATATGTTATGGATGCTATCTTCTTATCTTGTTATTTATTTATGTTGAATGAATGTTTATTATTTGAGTTGTTATTTCAATGAATTTTTAATGTTGTATGTTAATGGGGATTTAAGTAATCTCGGTTATGTAGCCTGAGGGGATGTTTTCAATTGTAGATGAACATGTATGTTTAATTCACTTTAAATAAATAAAAAAATTATTACGCTTTTAATTGTGAATTGAAACTTCCTTTAGGGTTGCGTGGTGGGGCATTACATTCCTTAGATTTCACACCAGAATTCATGTGATATGAAAGGTGGAAAATTGTTTTCTTTCTCTTCTTAGGGTTTAGGACCTAGAAGGGACAATTTTCACTAACTTTCACTCAAGAACAAAGGCTTGATATCTCAATGCAAAAGAGAAAGAGATATTGCAAGAGGGTTGTTCTAGGGGTTGAATATGATCTAATAAGGGCTTCACCACCAGTTTTAAACTTGGAAAAGATAATAAAATGACAGATGTAATACAAAATCCTAATTGATTGCAAAGTAACACTAAATCACCTAGAAAAGTGAATACAACATAATTGAAAAATATAAAACAGAATGTGTGCACCTATAAATATGGAGATGGAAAGATGGAGGCATGAATCACTAGAAATTTTGTACTTTTATTGCTATTTGGGACTCATTAGCCAAGCTAGGTGAATCGGTCTTATTTTTGGAAAACTGTACAAGATCTTGTTTTGAACAAAAGGATATCTAAATCTACTAAGATCTCTATCAAATAGGTACAGGGGTACTCATTTTCTACTTGTGATGAATCAGTTCACTTCTACATTTTCAAGAATTTGAAATCTAGATTTGTGCTTCTCAGTCTTCTTTTTTCTTCCTAACTAGTTTCTAGATCCGAAAATACAATTTGTGACCTATAGGTGATCTCCAAGTCTTTCCAAGGCTTGTTGACATGTTTAAAAACATTGAGATCATGAAGAAATTTATCCAATATTTCTCCTTAGGAAATGTACAACCTAGACCTACAAATCACACACAAAGGAGAGGGAAAAATTTGTTGGGTTAGTGGATACAGGTTTTCCTTGGTCAAACCCCTTGCTCATAATTAAACCTTGAAATGAAAGACAATAAGAATGGAGAATGATGATGTTGAAAGTCACCAAACTCTTCAATGAAGTGATGCAAATATAATTGAGATGGATGCAATGGATGTAGATCTTGATCCTTGCTTGAATGATGTTGATTTTGAATTGAGCATTTGCTAGAATCATAAATTATGCATCACAATTTTTAGCACAATTAAAAACATGATGCATGAAATATTTGACATTATGATTAATGCTTGAATATTGCTCTAAAATTCTTGATAACTTACCCTTTAATGCTCTTGAATGCTCTAAAAAAACTCTTAGATGATCTCATGAATGCTTATGTGAAAATGAGTGAAAGAACCTTGTATTTATACTCAATTATGCAAGAATTTCTAAAATTACAACACTGCAAGCTGACATCAGACCTAGGAGAATAAAATCAGATTATAAATTTGAATTAATTTTGATTTTGGGCCACGAGACTCAATCGTCCAAGGTAGAAAATGAGTCCCATTAGACATAATGTATTGGGCCAAAACCAAAATTGGTTTAGAAATGTGTGAAATTCGGTTCGGAGCTAAAAGATCTAGGTGGGACCCATTTTCCCAAGGTGGTTAATGAGTCTGAGATCACTAAATATGGTTCATTCAAACAAAAAAAATCTGAATTATGATTGAGTATTCATTTGTGTCGATATTAGCCTAAAAAATATGCAACAAATGGGGCTTGTGGATGCAAAATGAAGCCAATTAAAGCATAAGAAATCCCAATTATTAATGACAAGCCTAGAAAATTTTGAAAGTGTGTTAAAAGGTTTACAACACTCTGAATAAGAAAATATTAAGATTAATTTTGATTAAAAAGAGGTTTATTAGGTTGATTATACCTTAAAAAGTGTGAAAGTGTGTTGCAACACCTCACAACACTTTAGAAAGGTAAAATTAAATTCATTAGTTCACAAGCACCCAAGACCTAATGTGAATGTTTCAATCACATTACAACACTAAATCAAGGCAACATTAATCCTAACTTAGCAAGGAGGACCCAAACAAGTAGACAAACACACACAACAAGAGGCGTTCAAATGTATATTTAGCCCCCACTTTAGTGAGAGTATGAACTTGATTCAAAATCACACTAAAGTAGACAAACACGCATGTCAAGAGGGGTTCAAATGTACTAATTCCAATAATATGAGACAACAACGATCAAGAGGGTTGATCAAGCCCCCAAGAACAAGATCCCAAGAGAAATCAACATGGCTACAAAAGAGCACACATGAGAGTGATATAAAGATCAACAACAAAGCACAAGAATACAATGTCAAAGATTAAAATGGGAAAAGGAAAAAGATAAAATATTTGGATCAAGCTTCAATCATTTGTCTATCATGATGTGGAACAGATCTAGGTTTTCTGTCCAAAAATGCATACTCACTCTGAGGCAATGAAACTCCTTGTTGTCCTTTGGGTGAGAAGTCCTAAAAGGTGAGAAGCATACATTAATGGATGGTAGTAACACACACACATGCAAGTGGCTATAGGGAAATTCATACCTCGATCAGACTTCCTCCTCAAATCATAACAAATTTATACCCCATGATAACTTTAATAAGGCACCACACAAAAGAAATGATTTTTGAGCTTCATAAAACAAGAAAAAATTTGTATGCTTGGAGCTCATGAACAAATAGGATGGCTCTACAGACATAGAAGTTGTGTTATGCAAGATGGCCATATAACTTCTGTACACATCTAAAAATGTTCATGGTTAATGGAACCTATTAATTAATTAAATATGAATTATTTAATTAATGTTCTTAAGTCATCTACATATAAATAAATTTAATTGTATTTATATTGTTCATTTTCCAATTCTTCTTATTTAATTAAATAAATAAGTTTATTTAATTAATGCTATCTTTCCTCTTAATTAATTAAATAGATTTCACAATTTATTTACATTAATTATCACAAGTTTAAATTCTAAATTTAAATAATTTTCTTCATTCCACATTTAATTAAATATCTTAAATATTTAATTAAAACATTTCCTAAATTCCTCACTCTTCTCACATAATTAAATATTTTCAATATTTAATTAAAGCCTTTTCATTTCTCACACATAATTGAATATTTATTTATTTAATTATGAGAGACACCTTTCAATTGTCTCTTCATTTTTCCATCAGTCTCTTAAAATTCCATCTTCTTTTCGAATTCTCGATCTCTCACCATTCATTTTAACAGGTTTGAACTCAACCCTTGCCAATTGAATTCCTACCTTCAAAAATCTATAAATACAACCCTCTTATGAGTGGAAAAGGACCTCAAATCTTAGATTTTCATGTGTAGTTACTAAAGTCACATTTTAGCATTTCTAGCATTTAATTAGCATTTAAATTTCATAGCTTAAATATTTTAGCAATGCACATGCATTTTCATTAATCTCATTCTCTCAAGTTTCCATTCTACAAGTTGTTGTTTTAAATAACTGAGAGCAAGCATCTTGAAATGAATCCTTGGAGATAGAGCACAATAGGACGAATTTGAAGGAGCTGCTTGTGTTTTAGAGTTTGCATTTTGCTTTCTTTGATTTAGTTTCTTTAATCTAATGTTTCATTGGTGTATTAGTTCAGATTCATTTTGATTTTCACATTCTAACGTACACATTTATGGCACCCACCATGGGGCCAAGCCCCGCATTTAATTTTTCTTTTTGCAGATTTTTCTGGCAGGTGATGGACAAAAATCACATTTTTGCGCATACGAGTCTCGGTTTGACACATACGAGGACTGTTTCGGTGCATTTATGAGATCTTTTGGCACATACATGACCTATTTCGGCGCATCCATGACTTATTTTGGTGCATAGACACTTTGTTTCGATGCATCCCTGGGAGTTCTTTGGGTGCATACATGACCTATTTTGGCGCATAGACGACCTGTTTCAGTGCATACAGTTGTAAAAAAATTAAATTCTGATTCCAACACAATTCGCAAACAAGATTTCTCAAATGTTATTTTTAACATAATGAACCAATCCTAGGGTAGACATTTAAATCTGAATTAACCAATCCTAGGATAGTCACCGCACATAAAAAAAAATTCTGGTTAAAATGAATCCCATGTTTTTAGTGAAGTAACATCTTCAGTTAGTATAGAGAATTTGTCAATTTGGGGATTTAAAATTGATCCATTATTGTTTGTTGTGATTGTGGGTAATAGGTTTATGCTCTCCCCTTAACTAGGTGATCAGAACACCAGACTTACCTTTTATTTTCTATAATTTAATGCTTTATTACATCCTTTAGAAGGCCTGCTCTTGTTGGAAAAAGTACTCACCCAAGAGGAACTACCTGAGTGGGAACACTTGAAGCCAAGGTTTCCAACCCACTTTAATCAAAAGCAAGTTGTTGATGAAAATCCAACTTAACAGTAGTGCACAGGATAACCATCCCCAAAACCTTTGTTCTAAAGGTTGGGAGGTCTCTCTAGGGAGTATATCTATTTGCCACACTGAACGAATACCCTTACTACGAACCATAGTGTAGAAAGCCAACCGTGTCAGTATCCAAACATCATCTTAATCACGATGCAAGGGGAGAGAATAATCTTCCCCCAAGACACTCACCATATAGTTGCCACAGATTATTTGCTCAAGGGATTTGGTATCCACTTTCGTCCATTTGAGTACACACCTGGAAAAGACAAAAACATGGGCCCCCTCCTGGGGGTGACAAGGCTATGTGAGTCGATGTGATTTTAAGCTATGGATTGTGATTACTATGATGACCTATTTGACAAATTAAGAGTGAGTATGACTGAAGTGCTTATCTTGTTTAAAACCTATGGAAATCTCAAGAACATACACTCTTTGTTTAGATTTTAGGATTAATAAAACAACTATCTACTTCTATGTTGTGTTTTTCACATTCAAATCAGATTAAGATCATCCAAAACAATAAAATTTGATCAAACTGTCAAAAAATGTTGATCTCAGAAGTAATTTAGCGAATCCCGGGTTTGTTTTAGCATATTTGTGCTCTATTTTGATGCATCTGTGCTCTGTTTCAGCACATCTGTGCTGTATTTTGGCACATATGTGCTCTGTTTCGATGCATTTGTGCTCTGTTTTCACGCATTTGTGCTCTGTTTCGACGCATATGTGCTCTATTTTGGCGCATCTATTTTCCAAGCCTATGTGATTTTCTGACTTTCAGAAATCAAGTCTTATCGGTCTAGTCTTTCCCATGCTCAGAGTTTGGAAGTCTACAACATTTGCTAAGAGGTCCTTAGAAAGAAAGATTAAAAATCCCAAGAAGTCTCTTAGTTATAAGAAGATATTGAAGAGGAGGAAATTTCTATATCAAAGTCGAAAGGTCCTACTTAAACACAGAACCTTTATTCATCGATATCACAACTATATTAGAGGTTTCATTGACGATTATGTTGTAGAACCCTTATATTCAAGAGATTTCTTTCAAAGAAGAGCCCTTTCTCAAAGGAATAACCATAGTCAACGTATTTTTCCTTCTTATATTCCCCAAACTACTATCACGTACGCTACTCATCCAAATCAAATTCTGCAATAGAGAACTCAAATGCATTAGGCATCCATTAAATGCATCTTTCTACAAAGCTAAGATCAAACTTCACAAAGTGAAAAATCATCTTTATTTTTGATCTTTGGTTTAATTCCCACAAATAGGATTTTCATCCTTTCAATTAGGGAATCACGAGCTAAAGATTAAAAATATTTTAAGTCATAGAATCTTCATTCTATCCTGACTTTCATCACCATTGCACTATTTCATTCCTTTGATCAAAGTTAGTAGGATTTTAGTAAAGCTTATGCCTGTTACCATGAGATCTCAAAAGTACATATAAAAAGACGAAAATATAGTGAGCAAAATGGGTGATAATAGTGAGAGGGAGGAAAACCTCTTTAACACTTCAAATACTGAGGAATTAACAAAAGAAAAACTTCAAGAAGCGGAGCAGGATCCTCAATCCCATACTCTTATGGAAAGGATTTTAGAAAGAAACAAGGAAAGATAATTTCTCTCTTTAGCTATTCAAGGAGCTAAGTTACCTGCTGATTTTGACACATAAGGGATTAAAGAAAATCCTGAAACTCCCCTTAACAATTTTAGTGCCCTTACTCAACAGATCAGGGAATTACAAGGGAAAATAAAATAAATGCAAAGGGGAGAAACAAAGAAGTATGTTTTGGAGGAAATATGTCCTTATCCATTCGATAGACATCTTCGAATGATTCCTTTTCCAAAAAATTGCGAAATCCCTAAGTTTGATAGGTATAATGGGAAAACTGACCCCATTGAGCATGTAAGGGATTTCTAAAATATGAGCTTAGAATTTTCTCAAGAAGATACCTACATAATGTGGTTGTTTCCACGAAGTCTAGGTGGGAAATCCATGGAGTGGCTTTCAAAGATCACTCCCCCCATCAAAACCTTTGAAGAGTTGATAAATAAGATTATATCGCAATACTCTTACAAAATCCAACACCAGATAACCATGCTTGAGCTTTGTAAGATAAAACAAAAAGTAGGGGAATCTTTCACTACATTTTTGCAAAGGTGGAGAAGGGTGTTTGCTAGGTACTCTCATCCTGATCTTGAAAAGGAGAAGATGGAGATCTTAATCGATAGTCTTAATCAAGAAATGAGTTACAGACTAAACCTTCATTGTCCTCAATCATTTGAAAAATTGATTGAAAACGCAATTACTATTGAAGGTGCATTGATCAAGCGTGGAGTTCTAAAAATTGATAAACATTGCCACCACAAAGAGATTATGAGCCTTGAGTTAAACCACCATCATGGAATGACTCACACTTCTGTGATTATTATAGGTGTAAAGGTCATAAAACAAACAATTTCCAAGGGTTAAAGAATATTGTTCAAGATTTGATTGATAATCATACCATCACAGGAGAGTGACATAATGTCAATAATGATCATCAAGCATTCAAAAATCCGCTCCCTAATTATCACAAAGGGGAATCCTTGAGTGACAAGGGAAAGAATGTTAATAACATCCACGACATCATTATCAATCATATATATACTGATGATCCTCAAATCAACGCTATCTGAATCAAAGGTAAGCAAGAGTATTGAGAGGTCAATGTTACGACAAGGGGACAAGCCAAGATCATTGTCAAAGGTAGCTCATCTAAAGCAGCGATTCCCCCTCCAAGTCAATACAATTTGGTTGATCAATTGCAAAAAACATCAGCCCAAATTTCTATCTTAGAACTTTTAAAGTTATCACCTGCACATAAGGACATTCTAGAAAAGGCCCTTGTTGATACAACTATATCTCCTGATCTAGATATCGATAAATTTCAAGCCATGGTGGGGCACTTGTCCTCATACACATGTTTATTCATCCATAACCCATCCACATAATTCATCACTCTATTAAGAATTCATGGTTCACAAAGCCCGCATTAGACGTGTTCTTATAGATGGGGGAGCCGGATTAAATATTTGTACTTTGAAATTGGTCCTAGCTTTGGGATATTCAGTAGACTCTATAGACCCATGGAGGAAAATTACAATCAAGTCCTATGATGATGAGGAAAGGACATCCAAAGGTCTCATCATGCTACCAATTAGAGTGGGACCTATTGTGAAGAATACCTTTTGTCAAGTTCTCGATCGGGATCTAACCTATAACATACTATTGGGTCGTCCATGGATTCATGAAATGCAAGTTGTTCTGTCTACTTATCATCAATGTTTGAAGTTTCCCTATGATGGATAGGAAGTAACAATAACCACTAATCACATTAGCAGTCAAACTTTTTCTAACCTAAGAGTAACTCAGGACACATTTGTCCAACATAATAGAGAGGCTTTGGCCATCTCTACCTCCAAAAACAAAGAACAAGCGCAAGAAATGATAGGAAATTTTGGCACCAAGTTGAAATTGAAAGATAATGGGGTGGGAGAATATTCTTTATCTCTCTCTAATCTACCCCTATCCCCAAGATCCCATGGTCAACCCTCAACATCTACACGACAGGCTGTAGCAGTTTTAGCCTCAACTTCAACCCCCATCACCAAGTTTAATGGGATGTTTATCAAAGAAACTGAAGGAGAAGATAGAGCTATTTTTGATTAGCTCTATAAAGATGAAGAAGAATTCGTACAACATATCAAGTTACCCACACAACAATATGGAAAGGGTTATGCTATCATGCAACAAATGGGTTATGAAGGAAATGGCCCTCTAGGTAAAAGAAAAGAAGGTATTGTTGAACCTGTCCAATTAAAAAAAATGCATCCAAAAGATAAGACTGGGTTAGGATATGGTGAAGATACTAAGGAAAAGTAACATAAAGGCCATCTAATGAGGAGTTAGCTGAATCAATTCTGAGAATTCAAGCAGATAATTCTGAAATAGACTCAAATGAATATGAATGGGATGACTTCTTGGATGATACTTTCATCTCAATGAAAAGGGTGGATGTCAAACATAGATTCTCACCTACATTCTTACAAGGAGAAAGCTCAAGACCTTCACTTCAATATGTCATACAAATCGATCAGGACTTTAGTGAGACCAATTCGATTCAAAGTGAGATAGATCATTTTGAGGAAGATACCATCTTAGACTTCTCCCATAATAACATTGACAATAACATCATGACCCTCACAGCCAATGACCTTACTCATCCTAATGATCCACTACCTTTGGTTCATCCCGAACTCATTGATTGGGAACAAGTTGCACCCATTGATGTTCCAACTTTTCCAAATGACGAAACCATAATAAAATTTCTTTGTTCATCCCATCCCGAAACAAGTTCCACCGGGGAATCACAAGATCAGAGTTTTCGATAGGAAAGTTCCAAGTTTCTTAGCTATGAAATAAATAATATAAAAGAAAGATCTAATGGTGAAAACTTAACAAAGGTAGTATTAGATCAAGAAAAAAGAAAAATGAAAGAAAGATCTAATGGTGAAAACCTAACAAAGGCAGTATTAGATCAAGAAAAGAGGAAAATAAAAAGCGTATCCAATGGTGAAAAACTTTCAAAGGCGCAAGAGGATGGGAAACTTGACACTCTTCTAGAGTATTATCAGGAAAGATCTTCCATTTTAATTGAACCGACAGAGGCACTCAATATAGGTACTACAGAAAAGCCTAAAGTTTTGCAATTGGCTACATCTCTGACAGATGAAGAAGTACCTAGATTCACAGAATTTCTCAAAGAAAATCAAATCAGTTTTGCATGGTCCTACGTAGATATGCCTACATTGGATCTAGATCTCATCATGCATCATCTATATATTACACCGGGGGCAAAGCTTGTAAAACAGAAACTCAGAAAAATGCATCCACATGTTGCATTTTTGGTTAAAGAGGTATTAGAGAAACTTTTAAACATTGGATTCATCTGGTCCATAGATTATGCAGAATGGATCTCCAATATCATGCCTATTTCAAAGCCAGACGGAAGGATCAGAATTTGCACGGATTTCAGGGATTTGAACAAAGCATGTCCTAAAGATGACTTTCCCTTACCAAACATTGATATGATTGTTGATTTAACTGTTGGACATGCAATTTATTCATTGATGGATGGATTCTTAGGATACAACCAGATAAAGATTGCACTAGAAGATCAGGATAAAACAACATTTACATGTCCTTGGGGTACCTATTGCTAGAACGTAATGCCATTTGGATTGAAAAATACAGGAGCTACATACCAATGAGAGATGACAACAATTTTTCATGATATGATGCATACATTCGTAGAGGATTATGTTGATGATCTTCTTGCCAAGTTTACCACTAGAGAAGGACACATTGATATCTTATCTAAAATTTTCAAAAGAATGGAACAATTCAAAGTAAGACTTAATCCAAAGAAATGTGTCTTTGGAGTGAAATCTGCAAAGTTATTAGGATACATTATGTCAGAAAAGGGAATTGAAGTGGATCTAGCTAAGCTACAAGAAATTCTTGATATGCCACCACCAAGGAACATTAGTCAACTACGATCTTTATAGGGACGGTTACAATCCATTCTCAGATTCATTGCTCAACTGGCAGATAAAAGTTTACCATTTACACATCTCTTGCACAAGAATGTTCCATTCAAATTGGAGTACAAATGCGAAGCAGCATTTGATTAGATAAAGCAGTATCTCATGAATCCACCAGTGTTGATTCCACCAGTTTAGGGTGTACCTCTCATATTATATATTGCTGCCACATAAGTATCTTTAGGACCGTTATTGGCACAAGAAGACAACTCAGGAAAAGAACAAGCCATTTATTACATCAGTCGAACCTTAACAAGTCATGAGCTAAATTATACCTTCATTGAAAAATCTTGTTTAGCAGTGGTGTTAACTTCTCAAAAGTTACAACACTACATGCTAACTCACACAGTAAAGCTTGTGGCTAAGATTGACCCACTCAAATGTCTTCTAAGTAAGGCAACCTTAACTGGCAGGCTAGCTAAATGGTTTATGATCTTAAGTGAGCTTTATATTTAGTATGTGGATTGAAAAGCTATAAAGGGACAAGTAATTGCAGATCAACTAGTGGAAGCATCAATACTAGCAGAATACCCAATAAATGTTTATTTTCCTAATACTGATGTGTTCACATCAGATATCCAACAATCTTAGTCACTCTACTTTGATGGTTCTTACACTCAACATGGTTCGGGAGTAGGAATTATTTTTATTACACCTCAAGGACATACAATCCCAAAATCTTATCGGCTAATGTTTCCTTGTACAAACAACATAGTTGAATATGAGGCATTGATAATCGGCATGAGAATTGCAGTAGACTTGAAAATTGCAGAACTTCAAGTTTTTGGTGATTCGCAACTTGTTATAAACCAAATCAATGACGAATATCACACTAAAGATGACAAGTTGATACCTTACAAAATAATGGTGGAAGATCTCAAGAAATACTTTGTTAATATCAAGTTCATATAGATTTCACGCATTGATAATAAGCAGCAGACGCTATGGCTACAATCGCCTTTCTACTCCAATTGATAGAGAATAAAAAATGGTACGATTTCTTGGTGGAACAATTGTTTTCTCCCACCCATGACAATCCTAAAATGAAAATCATTTACCATATGATGAGTTCTGACTCTTCCTTATATGGCCAAATTTATACTTACCTAAAAGATACTACTTTACCCTTAGGCTTGTCTAGAAATCAAAAACAAAATTTCATTCATCAATCATCTTGTTACACTTTATTTGTTGACGTCTTATACCAGCATGGTCTAGATGGTACCCTCCTTAGATGTCTTGAACGCGATGAATCGAAAAAGGCCTTACAAGACGTCCATGCTGGAATTTGTGGGACACATTCAAGTGGACTAACCTTAGCAAAGAAACTTATAAGATTAGGGTACTACTGGCCAACCATGGAGAAAGAATCATTCGCCTTTGTGAATAAATGTGCAAAATGTCAGATTCATGGGAATCTCATTCACGCTCCTTCTCAGGAATTACAAACCTTCACCACAACATGGCCTTTTGCTCAGTGGGGATTGGACTTGGTTGGCAAGATACATTGATCATCTTCAAATGGACATAAATTTATCATTACAGCCACTGAATATTTCACTAAGTAGATCAAATTTGTTCCTCTAACAACAGTTACGAGTAAACAAATATCTTCATTCATCTTGAATTATATCATTTGTAGATATGGCATTCCTAACTCCAATATCACAAATAATGGTAGACCCTTTAAAAATCAGGATGTTGATGAACTATGTGAAAGATTTCATATCCAACACATGTTCTCTACACCTTATTATCCACAAGGGAATGGTCAGGCCGAAGCTTCAAACAAAACAATTCTAAATATTTTGAAGAAAATAGTGAATGAAGCAAGTTGTGATTGGCATGTCCAATTGAATCCAACATTATGGGCCTATAGAACAAGCATTCGCATGTCGATAGGAGCTACTCCTTACGCATTGGTCTATGGAGCAGAGGCTATTCTACCACTAGAAGTTGAGATTCCTTCACTTTGAGTATCACTCAAAGGGCTAATCAATGATGAAGACTACATAGTATCAAGGTTGCAAGAGCTAGAACTGCTTGATGAACGATGTCAAACTATGGTTAATCACTTGAAGGGATATCAACAAATTATGTCCCGTAGCTACAATCACAGAGTCAAACCATAAAATTTCCAAGTGGGTGATTTGGTTCTCAGAGAAAACCCTTGAAATCAACAAGATTAGGAAAAGAAAGGTAAGTTTGAACCTAACTGGCTGGGCCCGTTCATTATCATTGCAGCATATAGATCAGGGGCATATCAGTTGTCAACAGCAGAAGGGGACCTATTCAAAGATCCAACCAACAAAATTCATCTAAAGAGGTTCTACACCTGAGAAAAAATCAAAAACAATATAAAAAGTCTTGAAAAGAAAAAAAAAAACATTGCCTTGATGAAAACCTGGCAAACAGGCATCTTGGTAATAAACAAAAAAATCATAAAATCAGGAAAAAGTGCAATAAAAAGAAATGGTGAAAACCTGGAAAACAAACATTGTTTGTGATTTTATTTGGCTCTCTCATCTGTTAGGATTCATTCTACATATGCATCCTTTCATCAGCATCATGCACACACTTCATCACTGCATTCACATTCCATCATTTTCCTTGGAATGACAAGGATCTCATCATGGCTTGATGATTTGAGGGTTATCCATCGCAACAGTTGTGTCTAGCAAGAGTCAGAGTACAAGGTCACTAGGGGGAAATTTTCTTTTTGAAGCTTTTCTAGCAGGTAGTCGGTAGCGTGTGTCTAGCATCAGAATATCAGAAACAACAGTCTTGTCCAATTAAACTGAGCTTACATGACTATTTTGACAAACGATTTATAGGAAATTGGATGATCTTAATCTAAATAAAATGAATGACAAACTTAAAGCAATAAGTTGCAAATTGTTGTTTTGATATTTGATGACATCACATCTTTGGAGCGGTTCAACGATGTATTGAACTAGAATCACAAGGAAGAAGTATAATTTTTCTTTGCTTGTTGTCTGTAAGTTAATCATTAGTATTGTGCAAATTGGTCATGGGACATGCTCTACAATGTATCATTGATGAAATTTTGAAATTTTCATAGGAAAATGGTTAACTTTTGTCTATTTATGCAAGCAATACTCAGGTCATCTTGGTTCAATTATACCTCGATGCTTGTATTAACTTGCTACATCAAACATTATGAAAGTAGTACTCAGGTCATCATTGGTGCTAAAATACCCTTTGATGCTTGTACTAAATTTTAACATATCAAAAGGCTCAATGATGACAACTAAACACAATAGGAAATGGCAACAAGGAGAATGGTTCATTATTTCATGTAGGATTGTTTAATTCATTATTAGAACTGCATAATTCATTTGCATTTCGAGGGCCTTTTTAAATAGATTTTTGAGGGTGGATCACATTCTTGAATTTCTTTTTCAGACAATGGTTGAGTATGACTAGAAATTTGTTACATCTCATTTTCATTATCATTCATATGCATTTTATCATTGCACTTGCATACTTACATCATCATTTCATTTCATTATCATCTTATTTATTCATCATGATCATTATCCATTATTATAAATCATATGCATAGTTGTTATCTTAATCATTCATTAACATATACATTTACATATTTCACACACATTCATAAATAAAATTGCATCCATTTCATTCTTTGCACATCATCATTATGATCATTTCCATTGCATCATATATCATAAGTTCATTACATAAGTGCATTTCCATTACATCATAAATAATGTCATGTTCCTATCATTTGTTACATGTTACATCATCATAGATCATATTCTCTCATTTCATCATAAAGCATTTACATCCTGCATCATACATTCATTACATACATCATGAAGAAAGAAAAAATCATTTAGATTATATCATATCATTATTGCATCATCATGCATGACATAGCATATAAAAAATCAAAACATACATCCATAACATGTACATAAATCATCCATAACACATGCATAATCAAATCACCACTACATATCATAGATCTCATCAAAACAAATATCCAAGAATACAAGGATATCAAATGTTTCAAAAAGATATATCACATACAATGGCATAAATGTGTACAAAATGCTCATCAGTGAGGGGCATCTGGCCATGGGATATGACTGTTGTTGCCTCCAGAGGTAGTAGGTCTCGATGGATCTCTACTCCTAGAAGTTCTGATCTCTCATCTCACTGACTGACCCACACTCCTGGTCGCACTCCTAGAGTGACTGCGTGAATGAGTCTGAGTCCGAGTACCTGACTATGTGAATTCTATATGCCGCTTAGGTGGCACTACCTCAAAATATCGCATCTTGTAGTACTCGGCCTCTAGAGCAGTCTCTAGCCCCTCTACTACAACCTCTCCAATAGAGGTGCTCTCAATTGATCTCAGCAGTCTCTCGGATACCCCCTCAGCCTGTATGCATCACTCTCTGAAGCTGTCTCTCTCAGCTACAAGCTAGGCTATCTGTGGGTCAAGAGGTAGTGGTTGTGCAATTTGTGCTTGCAGCTAACTGATGGTCACTTGTTCCTATGCTAACTGACTTCAAAGAGTTTGAACCTCAGCCTACAAAGCATCCCCTATCCCTATGATGGAGCCTTGATAGTAATTTGTGGCGCTGAAGTGCTGGCCTGATCCACCACTCTGGATGTCCGTGGCCTCATGCTGAAAGGAACATCGAAGAAAAGTCTTTGTCTCCCACCAGCCCCATCATCCCCACCATCCCCACTATCTGAGTCATCTAACTCCTCATCCATCTCCTCATCCTTGGAGCTCTCATCATCCATGTCCATAGCCACTCCATTGATATCCTCAACCTGATCTGCCTGTACCCCTCCCTATGCTGGTGCCTGTGCCTGACCCTATGGCTAACCTGTTGCTGGAGGTCCCTAGGGCTGCTATCGCCCCATCTGTATAACTGCTCCTCCCATCAATGGGGCAGGCTCATCTGGACTAATAAATCTAGGGAAGGGATTTGTGTAAAAGTAAGTTGCATAATCATCTGCCATCCCTACATCGGTAACCTCTAGATGCATGGCCCACTGAGCTAGTTGCAACTCAAAGTACTCTGCCCTGGGTGCCTCAATGGTCACAAAGGGACCCCACTCTGATACATGCTATTGATGTTTGGCATAATGTGCCACACCCTGCGACATCATCTGAACCAATCCAAGTTGTCTTAGCACTCTCATCACCAAAACTGCTCGATGATGAAAGGGGTCCTCCCAAGAAAGTATTTGGATCTAATCATGTAAGGTAGCTCTATATCATCAGCCTCCCATGGGTTGCAGTCTACATATAGTTGCCAGATGACGGTGACCAAATCATCAAGTACTCGTCGCGAGTACTCCAATTTTCCTAGCCTCAGCTGGATAAGGGGCCCAGTATATGCATAAATATATGGAGATCCAATGGGGCTATCTCTCTGGATGATGGGGCATGTAATCACAAAGTGCTCCCATGTGAATATTTGTAAAAGAGTCACCCCACAAGAGAGACTCTTCCCATTTGTGTACACAACCTGATGAAGATCATGGTACAAATGGGCAAGCATGCATGAACCCCATGCATATCTAGTGTGTGGAGAAGCATGTCCTCCAAGATCCTACCACACCCAACTGATAGTCCCTTTGCCCTACAATTAGGACAAAGGAAACCACCAATCATACCTGCTAAAACCGAAGGCAATGGGGCATATTTCACTGTCATCTTCTTCCAAGGAAGCTCATAACCGGAGACATGGGGATCTTGGAAGACTCATCTCAAAGCATTTGTCCCCCCAATTTCCTTGTGATCATAAATCACAAGCTCTCCAACCACAGGAATACCCAAAATCCTGTAAACATCCTTCGGGGTCACCGTGATCTCTCTTGTCGGCAAGTGGAAGGTGTTGTGCTCGCTGTGCCACCGCTCCACTAAGGCAGTCAACAGTGCCCTGTTGATCCGATACTGTGGGATACTCAATAGAGCTCTCAAACCTTACTGGTCTATCACTCCTAAATCCTCATGAGACAGTCGGGGAATCATCTCCCATGTCTGTAGAAATCTCTCTCTGATTTGGAGGAGGTTAAATTCCCCCTTTACAAAATCATCAAGCAAGCATGCAAATCAATCAGCAATGAATATCATCAATCAATCAATACATCAAGCAAGTTCAAATCAATTTCTATTTTTTTTTCATATCACATGGAAACAAATTTAACAGTCATCATGACTCAATTTGAATTTCAAACAGGAAAGCAAATCTATCATCTACTATTTGTTTTTCATATCGCATGGAAACAAATTTAATAGTCATCATGGCTCAAAATCTATCTATTTGACTTTCAATCAGGAAAGAAAATCTATCATTTCTATTTGTTTTCATATCGCATGGAAGAAAATTTATCAGACCTATTTGTTCTTCAAGCACGAAGACAAATTTATCAAATCTAATCATTGATGATATTCAAAAGCATAAATCTATTGTCTAATCTAGCAACAATCGTCAAGCATGCATCAATTTTTCTTCAAAAATTGAAATTCGGCAAAAATCCATGGATGCGCTAAAACAGTCAATCAATGCGTTAAAACCATGGATGCGCAACTTTACTCCATGGATGCGCGATTTCATGAATGCACTATTTTATCAAGCAAATACACTAAAACAGTTCATCTATGCGCTAATCTATCATCCTCCGTAGGCAAGTTTTATGGATGCGCCATTTGATCTATCCTATGCACTAAATCACCTATACGTGACTATTTTGCATCTATGCACGACTGTTTTGAACCTATGCACCACTTTGGATGTGCCGATTTATCTACATTATGCGCCTAACTATGGCTCATATGCGCTAAAATAAAATAAAAATCGAAAAAGCATCCAAAAATCATTAAAAATTTCACGGAGAGGTTTTGATCAACTTACCAGAGGTCCATACGCAGGTGGTCTCTGATGACAGTGACCTCGTTCGAATCTGTGGCACTCATAAGGGATCGGCATTGCTAATATCTCTCTCAGAGCTCCAAAATTGTCAAAGGCTACTGTTCAAATGAAAGTGACTTCTCATCTTTTTCACCTTTTAAAAGGGTAAAAATGGCATTTTTACTATGCAAAGTGTTATTTCAAGAGTTAAATCGCCAATTTTCTCCAAAATCATCTGAAAATCTTCCAAATGAGTCTTATAATCATTCTCATCATGCGATTTATCTCTTGAGGGGGCATATAGCATCATCAATAAATTTTTCAAAATCAGGGGCAAATTCTTTGAAGCAATGTGTAAAACACATCACTTCAAAGAGGGGCAAAATGTACACATCTAAAAATGGTCATGGTTAATCGAACCTATTAATTAATTAAATATGAATTATTTAATTAATGTTCTTAAGTCATCTACATATAAATAAATTTAATTATTTATTTATATTGTTCATTTTCCAATTCTTCTGATTTAATTAAATAAATAAGTTTATTTAATTAATGCTATCTTTCCTCTTAATTAATTAATTAGATTTCACAATTTATTTACATTAATTATCACAAGTTTAAATTCTAAATTTAAATAATATTCTTCATTCCACATTTAATTAAATATTTTCAATATTTAATTAAAACATTTCCTAAATTCCTCACTCTTCTCACATAATTAAATATTTTCAATATTTAATTAAAAAGTTTTTTCTCTTCTCACATAATTAAATATTTTCAATATTTAGTTAAAGCCTTTTCATTTATCACACATAATTGAATGTTTATTTATTTTATTATGAGAGACACCTTTCAATTGTCTCTTCATTTCTCCATCTATCTCTTAAAATTCCATCTTCTCTTCGAATTCTCGATCTCTCACCATTCATTTTAACAGGTTTGAACTCAACTGTCGATCTTGGCCAATTGAATTGTTACCTTCAAAAATCTATACACACAACCCTCTTATGAGTGGAAAAGGACCTCAAATCTTATATTTTCATGCGTAGTTACTATAGTCAAATTTTAGCATTTAAATTTCATAGCTTAAATCTTTTAGCAATGCACATGCATTTTGATTAATCTCATTCTCTCAAGCTGCCATTCTACAATCTATTGTTTTAAATAACTGAGAGCAAGCATCTTGAAACGAATCCTTGGAGATAGAGGACAATGGGACAAATTTGCATTTTACTTTCTTTAATTTAGTTTCTTTAATCTAATGTTTCATTGGTGTATTAGTTTAGATTCATTTTTATTTGCACATTCTAATGTACACAACTTCAAATGCAAAATTTAAAATAGGGAACATTCAAAGGATTCTTTCTAAATTCATGTGAGGTCTTTAACTTAGGGAACATTGTACCCAATGTCTCCAAGAGAGGACCAATCAAACAATAGAAAAATTGCAACTTAGCGGATGCAGTGTGTCACATCAAACCACTAAGAGGAATGTAATATGCTAAGAGAGATCATGATCCTAAAGGAAATTACACCCAATATCATCGACAAAGAAAAAAATACATCGTATGAAATAAAAAGATTGCACCATGAACCATGAAAAAGGAAGATGCAAAATAATAATGCCAATGCATGCCCTCACTTTAAAGAAATTGCTAAACACAATACTATGAGAAATAAATTCAAAATATAAAATTATAAATGATAACATTAAAGAAGACATGAGAGTTAACTTGGAAATCCCTATGCCCAAGTCATATTTTTCCAAATGAAGCTATGTCATGCAAAAGAAAAGAAATAGGGACGGGTTACCCATAAAATTAAAACACCAAGAAAATAAGAGATCAATGGATTTGTGGTCAATATGTTGTTTCTACAATTTTTATAGAGAGATCAGAACCATCATCATCCCCCAAATACACATATAATTGGAATAATGACACAAACAGAGCGAAAAAAAATAAAAGCCTTTTGGGTCAACATGGAAGAGACATGAATGTATCGACACCTTGTGTCATTCCCAAAAGGAAAACACAAGAAAAATTAAAAAAATATAAATAAAAAATGTTTGGGTCAACATGAAAGAGACATGGATGTCTTGGTGCCTTGTGTCATCCCCAAAAGTAAAACACGAGACAAATGAAAAGATAAAAATAAAAAAGTAAATGATTGACGATATAGAGAAGAATGGAGATACAAATAGAATAATTTCACAAAGATGGAGAGGATATCAAACATAATGTCATAGGGGATCACATCATGTGCATGCAATCATACAAAATAAAATGAAAAAGAGAAATAATGCAAAAGACTAGTAATGTAGGGGAAAGTCAACCTAAAGAAGGTCATCCACCTCCAAATCTTAGTTTGTATAAGTGGAAGGTAGACAATGAACTGAAGAGACAGTGACAAATGCCTTACTAGGAAACTCTTATCTAATTCTTACCCCCACTGAGTGTAAGACAAGAATGATTTGAGGTAGGTTATGGGAAAGGTCATGTAATAGTGAAAATTTTAATTTCTACAACTATTACATGGCAAGGAGTGGAAAAGTATGTGCTATGCAATAACTTTATGGCAATCATTTTCGTCAAAGTGAAAGTTCTTCAAAAATAATTTGAATGCATGAAACGCATTAGTACTATGTCCAAGAGTTTTGTGGCATCAAAAATGTGAAACGTTTGCATCTTTAGGATATAGTATGAGTTTGTCTTTCATTGGTGATAATTTCATAAAATCTTTGTTTAGAGGTCATTGAAGTTTCCTTTCACATTCAGGTGGTGGACAAGGAAACTTTATTTTTTGCAATTTGTAGGGCCTTTTGCATTCTCTAGATTCACAATTTTTTTGATTAAAGGTTGAGGAGGAGGACCTAAGGTGATCCTATCATCCTTGTCATTTTTAGGAATGATTCATTTTTCTTTAGGAAAAAGGACATTCATATCAGGAGGATAATCCAAGATCACCATACCATCACAATGAAGCCTTAGGTATTCTTTAGGAGCTCATATATTGTGAGAAGGATCTTGATATCCTAACCCTTTTGTGTTTTCATTAATTGATATTTTCTTTAGGAGTTGATAAATCACATGTTTCCTTGTTGTATCAAATCCTTGTTGACTCAATACTGTGAATCCTTATCCATATGTTTCTTCTAAATTGATTAGAGTGTTTGTTAATTTAATATCATAAAATGGTTGAGTGTTTTCTTGTTTAAGGGAACTAGGTTCACCTATTCTAGGGAACGTAGGTTCAAATTTTGTTTCAAGATGTAAGTAATCAAAAATCTCAAGAGGTGGTATTGTACTACATATTGGTTGTTTCATTGATGGATAAAAGGATGCATTATCTTCATGGTTGTTAAGACAATAATTTAGGAACATATTCATATTTTCATCTTATCCAATGATTTCAACATCATGAGGAGGACATTCATTAGGACTTGATTGAGCATGAATATGTTGAATGTCATTAGGATAATTTCCAAGAGCACAACTTGGAAAATCCACTAAGGACTGTAAGGACATCTAAAGCTTACTAAAGCACATATCCATGATGTAAATTGTAGATTCTAAACTATTCAACAATGTTAAATGAAATGTTTTAGATGCAATTTTGAATTGAAGGAATGCAGAATATGAAGTAATTTAAACTAAATGAAATGAATTAGATGAAACAAAAAATTTGTAAAATAAAATAGAAGTAAAATAATAGCCAACAGAAACTTAGAATCTAAATTTTGAATGCCAGAAAATGCAGTCTAGAATATGTAGAGGGACTTATTTTCCCAAGGTGGTGAATGAGTCCTAAAGATTTTTTTAAATTATTTTTCAAAAAAAATAAAAAAAAATTATGCTTTCTATGTTTTATTATCTATATCTAAGATGAAAATGTAAATTTTGAATTATTTTCAATGAAATTAGATGAAAAAATGCAAGCTATATGAGCTTTCACTAATGAAAAATTTAAAACCCTAGAATGCAAATTCACTAATGCAAACCCTAATGAAGTGTTAATTCAAGCCAAATCTAGGATGATAATGCACTCCAAATTAGAATTATGATGTTCTAAATGTAGGTTCACCAAAATGAAAGGTGGAAAATTGTTTTCTTCTCTTATTAGGATTTAGGACCTAGAAGGGACAATTTTAACTTTCACTCAAGAACAAACCCTTGAGATCTCAATGCAAAAGAGAAATAGATCTTGAGAGAGGGTTGTTCTAGGGGCTGAATATGATCTAATAAAGGGTTCACCACTAATTTTAGACTTGGAAAAGATAATTAAATGCAAGATGCAATAAAAAACCCTAGTTGAATGTAAAGTAACACTAAATGACCTAGAAAAGTGAATAAAACAGAAAAAAAAACTATAAAACATAATGGTTGCACCTAGAAATTTGGAGATGGAAAGATGGAGGTTTGAGTCTCTAGAAATTCTACTTTTTTTGTTCACTAAGAATCATTTTCCAATTTGGGTGAATCATTCTTGTATTTGGAAAACTACATAGGATTTGGTTTCAAACAAAAGGGTATATCAATCTACAAAGATCTTTGTCAAATAGCTATAGTGGGAATCATTCACCACTTGTGGTGAATCAGTCCACTTCTCCTTTTCAAGAATTCAAAATCTTGATTTGTGCCTCGCAGTTTGGTTTGTTCTTCCTATTTGGTTTATAGATCTAAAACTGAAATTTGTGACCTGTAGGTGATCTCCAAGTCTCTCCAAGGCTTGTTGACAACTTTGAGGTCTTGAAAAAAATTCTCCAATCTTTATCCTTAGGAAATATGCAATCTATAACTTCAAATCACACACAAAGGAGAGGTAAAATATTGTCGGGTTAGTGGATATGGGTTTTCCTTCGTCAAACCCATTGTTGGTAATTAAACCTTGAAATGAAATAAAATAAGAATGGAGAGTGATGAAAGAATAAATGATGATGTTGTAAATCACCAAACTCTTTAATAAAGTGCTACAAATATTATTGATATGGGTACAATGGATGTAGATCTTGATCCTTTCTTTAATGATTTTTATCTTGAATTGAACACTTGCTTGAACCATAAACCCTACATCACAATTGTTAGCACAATAACAAACATGATGCATGAAATATTTGACATGATGATTGATGCTTGAAGAATGTTATAAAATTCTTGATAATCTACCTTTGCATGCTCTTGAATGCTCTCACAAAATTCTTAGACGATCTCATGAATGTTTACGTGAAAATGAGTGAAAGAACCTTGTATTTATACTCAAATATGCAAGAATTCCCAAAATTATAATGCTACAAGCTGACATCAAATCTAGGAGAGTAAAATCCCAATAGAAATTTTAATTGATTTTGATTTTGGGCCATGCGGGACTCATTCACCCAAAGGTGGGTGAATGAGTCCCATCAAACATAATGTATTGGACCAATAACCAAAATTCCTTAGAAATGTGTGAAATCCGGTTCGAGGCCAAAAGATCTAGGTGGGACCCATTCACCCAAGGTGGAAAATGAGTCCCAAATCACTAAATCTAGGCCAATCAAACCAAAACACCTGAATTGTGATTGAGTATTGAGTGATGTCAGGATTACCCTAAAACATTTGCAATAAATGAGGCTTGTGGCTGCAAAATGCATCCAATTAAAGTACAAGGAATCCCAATTATTAATGAAAAGCCTAGAAAATCTTGATAGTGTGTTACAAAAACTTTACAACACTCTGAATAAGGAAATATTAAGATTAATTTTGATTAAAAAGAGGTTTATTAGGTTGATAAGACCTTAAAAAGTGTGAAAGTGTGTTAAAACACTTCACAAAACTTTAGCAACGTAACATTAAATCCATTAGTGCACAAGCTCCCAAGACCTAATGTGAATGTGTCAAACACATTACAACACTAAATCAGGGCAACATTAAGCCTAACTTAGGAAGAAGGAGCCAAATAAGTGTGAAAATGTTTCGGCGACATTTTTTGACATTACATTTAGCCCCCACTTTAGTGAGGATGAAATTACTTCAAAATCACATTGAAGTAGACAAACACGCATGTCAAGAGGGGTTCAAATGCACCATCTCTAATATGATGAGACAAAAATGATCAAGAGGGGTGATCAAGCCCATAAAATTAAGATCCCAAGACAAATCAACATGGGTACAAAAGAACACACATTAGAATGATATAAAGAGCAACAACAAAGCACAAGCATACATTGTCAAAGATAAGAAGGAGAAAAGGTAAAAGTTAAAAGATTCGGATCAAGATTCGACTATTTGTCCATTGTGATGTGCATCAGATCTAGGTTGCTTGTTTGAAAAATCAATAATTACTCTGAGCCAATAGAACTCTTGGTTGTCTGATGGGTGAGAAATCCTAAAAGGTGAGAAACATACATTCATAGCTGGTATGCACTCACACACACTCACACACATAAGTGGCTATGGGGAAATTCATGCCTCGATTGGGCTTCCTACTCAAACCATAACAAAGTTATACCCCCCAATAATTTTAATAAGGTGCCACACAAAAGAAATGATTTTTGAGCTTTATGAAACAAGAAAAACTTCGTATGCTTGAAGCTCATGAAAAAATAGGATGGCTCTACAGTCTTGCAAGTTGTGTTATCCAAGGTGGCCATATAAATTTTAATGAAAAATGTAAAATAGGGAACATTCAAAGGAGTCTTTCTAAGTTTAGGTGAGGTCTTTAACTTAGGGAACATTGTGCCTAATGTATCTACGAGAGGACCAATCAAAGAATAGAAAATTAAAATTTTAGGCAATGCAATGTGTCACATAAAACCACTAAGAGGAATGTAATATGCTAAGAGAGATCATGATCTTGAAGAAAATCACACCCAAATTCATCCACAAAGAAAAAAATGCATCATATGAAACAAAAATACTGCAAGGTATGTGAGATTAAATCATTCAGAAAACCAGATTATAGGAGATAAGAACAAAGGTGTACAGACTAGGAGAAGAATTGTAGAGAAGAATACTATTTAATTTCAAAGGTTGAGCCAAGTAGTGTCAATGAAGCATGTAAATAGGAACATTGGATTGAAGCAATGAAAGAAGAACTACAACAATTTGAGAAGAATAATACATGGATTCTTGTTCCTAGACCTAAAGACAAAAATTTAATTGGAACTAAATAAGTCTTTCAAAATAAAGTAAATGAATAAGGTGAAGTTATCAAAAACAAAGAAAGATTAGTATGCAAAGGATACTCTCAGATGGAAGGAATCGACTTTGAGGAAAAAAATTCTACTATTGCTATAATTGAAGCTGTGAGACTATTTCTTGCTTATGTTGCTTACAAAAACTAGAAAGTTTATCATATGGATGTCAAGTCAGCATTTCTAAATGGTAAATTAGAGGAAGAGTTTTATATTGAACAACCTGATGGATTTCAATTGACTAATCAGGGAGATATGGTTTATCGGCTGAGGAAATCATTATATGGACTCGAGCAAGCCCCTAGAACTTGGTATGCCATATTGGATAAGTATTTTTTGAAGCTTGGATTTAACAAAGCTACTACTAATAGTAATCTATATTTCAAGATTGATGATGATAAAGTTTTGTTTTTGGAATTATTTGCTGATGATATCATTTTTGGAGGAGATGATGGTTTGTGCATGAATTTTTCTAATGAGATGCAAAATGAGTTTGAGATGTCAATGACTGGAGAGTTCAAATAATTTTTGGGATTGAAAATTACTTAGGTGGATAAAGGAATCTTTAAATCTCAGTCTAAGTATGTGAGAGAACTACTAAAAGTTTGGTATGGAAGATTCAAAACCAGTCGATATACCCATGGTGACCAAATGTAAGTTGACATAATATGATGATTCTTTGAAGGAAAATCAGACTAGATACAAATCAAAGATTGGTGGATTGCTTTATTTGACTCAAAATAGACCTAATATCATGAATGGTGTATGCATTGTTGCTAGATTTCAAGCCAATCCTAAGGAATCTCATGAGACTATTGTGAAGATAATTTTTCACATACTTGAAGGGAATAGTTGATTTTGGCCTAAAGTATCCTAAAGATGATGATATTACTCTAAGTGACTTTACTGATGTTCATTGGGCAGTAGATGTGAATGACAGGAAAATTACTAGTGGTGGCGCATTTTTCTTGGGAAAGAAATTGATTTCATGGTTAAGAAAAAAGTAGAATGTTGTTTCCTTGTCTACTGCATAGGGAGAATATATTGTTGCTACTAAAAATTATACTCAAGTATTGTGGATGAAACAGATTTTGAAAGAAATTAGAGTTCTGTATGATGAACCTATTGCAATATTATGTGATAACTCAAGTGTTATAAATATTTCTAAGAATCCGGTGTTGCATTCAAAGAAAAAGCATATATCTATCAAGTACCACTTTTTGAGAGATAAGGTGAGTGATAAGGAGGTCAAACTAGAGTATGTGCCTACTAAGGAACAAACTAAATACATACTTAATAAGCCTTTTCCTAAGGATACTTTTGATTATCTCATAGGGAAGTTAGGGGTGATTACCCCTCCTAATCAGAACTAAGATGCATATTCTTTGCATCACTCTACACATTCATAGTCATATCTTGATTCAAATTGATGTTGTGGTGGTTGCTACTTAGGGGGAGTAGTCAAATGATTTAGATATGTGGTTCAAAGCTTGTGTACCTTTTCCATTTATGTCAAAGGGGGAGAAGATTAATGTGAAAAACTCTTGGAGAACTTAGGGGGAGAAGAGTACATTGAAAAAAATATTGAAGCAAAATGTATAAAGGGGATATTGTTGGAAGAAGATTTGGTTGCATTGATGGCGTGTTTTTCACATCATGTGTTTCCATCAATTACAAAGGGGGATATTGTTGGATGTTGTGGTCGAGTTGTTGATATGTGATTTTCATTGACGTCAACACTATTAGCATTAATTCTTTTAAGACTATATATGTCAAGGATATTGAGAAAATTGTAATAAAATATGTTACAGGTTGTCTATGAAGCAGTGAAGATCAGTATGGTAGAAAATTCAGTATGTTGATAACTAGATGTTGTAGATTAAAGCGTTTATTTTCAAGCATATCTAGTTTCTACTCCAAATTTTTTTGAGGTGAGATGAAGATTTGAGAAAGTTATAATTTTATGTGTTCTGACATCAATTTTTTTACTGCAAATGGTGTTCATGGAAGAAGATAATGTCTATCTGATAATTAGAGTTATTGTGTATGTTCTTGTGGTGTCAGTGGATGTTTTTAGATCTTGTTATATCCATGTTGCATGTCCACATTGATCATTGTGCTCACAATCCGATATTTTCTCTTGTGTGTTCATGTTTTTCATGTTCATGGCCGACAAGGTGTTTGAAGCGTGTTGTAAATATTTGAGGAAGAATCTTTGAAGGGTTTTTTGTTTGAGAACATTTTTTTGGATCTCTACTATTTTTTGGTTGATCTTGGTTGATGCGCAATCATAATTTTTATTGTTTTGGGCTGACAGTTTGCATTCATTCTATTATTGTGTTCAAGCCAACATAAAGCAATGTAATTTCTTCTTGCGGATATATATAAGCTCTTGTTTCTTCATTTGAGTAGTGTGTAAGTGTGTGGAATGTGAAGTGTGTGAGTTCTATGTGTGAAAAAGGTTTAGATCATTCAAAGGCAGAGTAGAGTATGAAGAAGAGTGAAAGAAAGTGAAGAAGTGTTCATGTGCTTAACCAGAACTATACTCAAGCATTAGCAAATGCTACTTTCTTAGTTCAAATTCTTCAGATGGATTTAATCTGAATGTTTTTTGTAAGAAAATGAGTCTTCCATTGAGAAATGAGCTCTAGGTAGTGTGTCTCAATGCATGTACATTCTTCATATTATTCTTATACTTTAAACAGGGTATAACTTATAGATTTACCTCCACTATGGTTTTTCCCCTAACAAGGTTTCCATGCAAAATATCAGTATTGTGTGTGTTTATGATGTGTTGTTGATTCATGTTTTCATTTTTATTAATCAGATCTAAGAATAAAGGTTAATAGATTTAATAAGTTTGAAATTTTGTGACAACTGATTCACCCCCCTTCTCAGTTTTCTACCCTTGTGTTGCAAAAAATTGGTATCATAGCAAGTTCCTTGGAAGAATTTTAAAAGCTTGAGGTGATTCGGGATGGCAACATACAAGAAGGATAGTCTAAGATTTGATGGAAAAAATATTCTCTATGGAAGACTCGAATGGAGTGTCATCTAAGATGCATTGGTAAATCCTACTGGAACATTATATGCAATAGGTATGTTATTCCTTTGAGTGGTCCTACTACTATTGTTGAGATTAGGGATGTTGAATATAACATTAGGGCTAAGGAAGCATTGTTGATTATTTTGATTGATTTTGAGATGACAAATGTTATGGATCTGAGAACTACTTATGAGATCTAGGAAAAATTGGAAAATTTATATGAAGGTGATGCTAATGTGAAGATTCCTAAGCTACAGTGTCTGAAAGGAAAATATGAACTATTGAAAATGAGTAATGATGAGAATATTGCTACTTTCATGCAAAGAGTGAATTAACTTGTGTATGGTATCAGATGTATTGGTGGACAGGTGGATGAATTAGATATTGTTGCTAAAGTGCTTAGATCATTGTGTGATTCATACAAAATCAAATTTGCAGCCATTAGGGAGCTCCAAAATATGAAAAATATAACCAAAGATATGTTGGTTGGTAAACTTACTGCTTTTAAGTTGAGTGAATTCAATGATGCCCCTCCAAAGACAAAATCTGCATTTAAGCTACTAATTTCAGGAGACATAAGAAGAGATATGATCCAGGTGAAATCTCTTCTAGAAAGGTATTTAGATATGAGGAAGAAATGAGACAGATTGAAGAAGAATAAAGAGAAATGAATGAGCTTTAAGCACTTATTGTCAAAAGAGAAGCTAGAGGAGAAGGTAATTTTAAAGGAAAGTTTCCTATTAAATGTTTTTCTTGCAACAAGATAGGTCATTTTTCATCAAGGTGTCCATAAAGAGTTCCTAAGCCAAGACCTTACAAGCCTAAATTTTAGAAGAAGTGTACTATGTTATTTATGAAGGTCTGACAGATGATGAATCTAACAAAGAGAATGTAATTTAAGATGAGTTTGTATTTATTGCTATCAAACAAAATAATAATGTGTCTACTAAATCTGCTAGTTATACAAAAGTGGAGAAAGCCCTAGTTTTTCGAGTTAAAGAAAAAGATGAAATGGTAATTGAAAATGGATGTTCACATCACATGACAAGTGATAAGAGTAAATTTGTAAGCCTAGAGAATTATGATGGTGGTATAACCCATGGCAGAGGATTTATTTCTTTTGATGGTAAGCATAATACTAGTGATGTTCTTTATGTTGAAGGTTTCAAGCATAACATTCTAAGTGTTGGACAAACGGTTGATAATGGATACAATATTCAATTCAAAGATGGAAAATGTAGCATACTAGGAAGTTCTAGAAATTTGATTTCTTTAGGCACTAAAACAAAAGGTAACATCTTTCATCTGAATATTTCTAGTAAAAGTTGTCTAATTGCTCAAGTTGTTGAGATTTGGTTATGGAATAGAAGAATGTGTCATGTAAAATTTGACAATATTATCAAGATAAGTTCCTCATAGGCTACGAGATATTTTCCTAAGTTGGTGAAGCCTACTAATGCCATATGCAAGGAATTTCAATTAGGAAAACAAACTAGAATTTCATTTCATATAATACATTGTTCAAATAAATTGTTGGAGCTTGTGCATATTGACGTGTGTGGTCTTGCTAGAATCAGAAGTCTAAGAGGTTACATGTACTTCATGTTGCTTATTGATGATTACTCTAGGATGATGTGGGTTACTTTCTTAAGTGATAAATCTGAAGCTCTAGAAAATTTCAAAATCTTTAAGGCTATTAAGTTTTTGAGATCAGATAGAGGTGGTGAATTTACTTCCGATGAGTTTAATTGTTTTTGTGAAGAGCATGGGATAAAGAGACAACTATTTTCTTCGCACACCCCTCAACAGAATGGAGTTGTGGAAAGAAAGAATAGGATAGTTCAAGATGTTTCTAGAACTCTATTATTGGAAGGAAATGTCCCTCATATCCATTGCATAGAAGTTTTGAGTACTGCTCTTTATATCCTTAACTAGGTACAAAACAAAGGTAATATTAGTAAGAATGCTTTTGAACTATGGTTTGGTCATAAGCCTACTATTAGATATTCAAAAAACTTTGGGTTTGAATTCTATATCACAAGAGATGAAGATATAGGAAATTTTGATGCTAGAAGTGATCAAGGAGTCTTCCTTGGATATTCTAATAAGAGTAAGGCCTACTGGCGCTACAACAAGAGATTGAAGAAAATGGTTGGAACTGAAAATGTAAAGGTTGATGAAGACATTTCCAAACCTTCTAGAACCTGTGGATGTGATTTTGATTATTAGAATGATAGTACAAAGAAGAGCCAAACTTCAAATCAAGTTCAAATCATTTCAGTGAATCAAAAAGATCAAGAAGAAGGAGAGACTTGTGAAAGTACAAAAGAGAGAGCACAAGAGCCTAAAATTCAGGAACACTCTAAGACTCCAAGGTATGTGAGATTAAATCATTCAAAAAATTAGATTATAGGAGATAAGAACAAAGGTGTCTAGACTAGGAGAAGAATTGTAGAAGAATACTATTTAATTTCAAAGGTTGAGCCAAGTAGTGTCAATGAAGCATGTAAATATAAACATTATATTGAAGCAATGAAAGAAGAACTACAACAAATTGAGAAGAATAATACTTGGATTATTGTTCCTAGACTTAAAGAAAAAAATCTAATTGGAACTAAATGGGTCTTTAGAAAAAAACTGAATGAAAAAGGTGAAGTTATCAGAAACAAAGCAAGACTGGTATACAAATTATACTCTCATATAGAAAGAATTGAATTTCAAGAAACATGTACTCCTATTGCTAGAATTGAAGTTGTGAGACTATTTATTGCTTATGTTTCTTACAAAAATTACAAATTTTATCAGATGGATGTCAAGCCAGCATTTCTAAATGGTGAATTAGAGTAAGAGTTGTATATTGAACAATTTGATGGATTTCAATTTACTGATTAGGTTGATATGGTTTGTTAGTTTAAGAAAGCATTATATGGAATCAAAAAATCCCCTAAAGCTTGGTATGCCAAGTTAAATAAGTATTTGTTGAAGATTGGATTTGACAAAGGTAATAATGATAGTAATCTATATTTCAAGATTGATGATGATAAATATTTTTTTGTGGAAGTCCTTTTGGATGATATCATTATTGGAGGAGATGATTGATTGGGCAAGAAGTTTACTAATGAGATTTAGAATGATTTTGAGATGTCAATGATTTGATATTTATAATTATTTTTGGGATTACAAATTACTGAGGTGGATAAGGGATATTTATATCTCAATCCAAGTATGTGAGAGAACTACTAAAGAAGTTTGGTATGGTAGATTCAAAACTAGTTGGTATACCCATGGTGGCCAAATGTAAGTTGACACAATATGATGATTCTCTCAAGGGAAATCGGACTAGATACAAATCAACTATTGGTGGATTACTTTATATGCCTCAAACTAGACCTAATATCATGAATTTTGTATTCATTGTTGCTAGATTTCAAGCCAATCCTAAGGAATCTCATGTGAATGTTGTGAAGAGAATTTTTAGATACTTCAAGGGAACAGTTGATTTTGGCCTATGGTATCCTGAAGATGATGATCTTACTTTAAGTTCCTTTACTGATGTTGATTGGGCAAGAGATATGAATGACATGAAAAGTACTAGTGGTGGTGCATTTTTCTTGGAAAAGAAACTGATTTCATGGTTAAGAAAAAATTAGAATATTGTTTCCTTGTCTATTGCGCAGGTAGAATATATTTTTCTTGCTAACAGTTGTACTCAAGTATTTTGGATGAAACAGATGTTAAAAGATATCAAAGTTTTTTATGATGAACCTATTTCCATATTCTATGATAACTCAAGTTCTATAAACATTTATAAGAATATGGTGCTGCATTCAAATATAAAGCATATATCTATCAAGTACCACTTTTTCAGAGATAATGTGAGTGATAAGGAAGTCAGACTAGAGTATGTGGCTACTGAGGAAAAAATTGCAAACATCTTTACTAAGCCTTTCCCAAGGATAATTTTGAGTATCTCAGAGGGAAGCTAGGGGTGATTACCCCTCCTAATCATAACTAATATGTATAGTCTTTACAATACTCTGCACATTCACATTCATATCCTAATTCGTATTGATGTTGTGGTGGTTGCTACTCAAGGGGAGTAGTCAGATGATTCAGATATGTGGTTCGGAGCTTGTGTACCTTTTCCATTGATATCAAAGGGGGAGAAGAGTAATGTGAATAAATATTGAAGAAATTAGGGGGAGAAGAGTAATGTGAAAAAATCTTGGAGAATTTAGGGGGAGAAGAGTACTTTGAAAAAATATTGAAGAGTAGTGGGTAAATGGGAGAATATTGGAAGAAGAGTTAGTTGCATTGATGGTGTGTTTTTCACATCATGTGTTGCCATCAATGCCAAAGGGGAAGATTTTTGGATGTTGTGGTTGAGTTGCTAATATGTTTTTTTCATTCATGTCAAAACTATCAACATTAATTCCTTTAAGACTTTACATGTTGAGGATATTGAGAAAATTGTAATAAAATATGCTACAGGCTATCTGTGAAGCAGTGAAGATCAATATGTTAGAAAATTCAGTATGTTCATAACTAGATGTTGCAGATTAAAGGGTTTTCTTTCAAGCCTATCTAGTTTCTACTTCAAAATTTTTAGAGGTACACATGAAGATTTAAGAAAGTTATAATTTTATGTGTTCTGATAGCTATTATATTACTGCAAATGGTTTTCATGAAAGAAGATAATGTGTATCTGATAATCAAAGTTTTTGTGTATTTTCCTATGGTGTTCATGGATGTTTCTAGATCATGTTTTATCCAGGTTGCACATCCACATTGATCATTGTGCTTGTGATCTGATATTTTCTCTTGCGTGTTCAGTTTTTTCATGTTCATGTTCGACAAGGTGTTTGAAGCATGTTCTGGATCTTCGAGGAAGAATATTTGAAGGTGTTTTGTGTTTGAGAAATGTTTTTTGGGTCTCTACTATATTGTGCATGACCTTGGTCAATGTGCATTGATACTATTTATTGTTTTGGACGGACAATTTCTATTCATTCTATTATTGTGTTCAAGCCTACATAAAGCAATTTAATTTCTTATTGCGGATATATAAGTGATTGTTTCTTCATTTGAGTAGTGTGTAAGTGTGTGAGTGCTATGTGAAAAATGGTTTCACATCATTTGAAGGCAAAGAAAAGTGTGAAGAAGAGTGAGATAAAGTGAAGAAGTGTTCATGTGCTTAATCAAAATTTTACTCAAGCATTAGCAGATGCTACTTTCTCAGTTCAAATTCTTTAGATGGATTTAATCTGAATATTTTATGTAATACAATGAGTCTTCCTTTGAGCACCAAGCTCTAGGAAATGTGCTTGAATGCATGTGCATTCCACATATATTATTCTTATAATTTTAACAAGGTATATCTTGTGGATTAACCTCCATCATGTTTTTTCCCCTAACAAGGTTTCCATGTAAAAATTTTGGTGTTGTGTGTGTTTCTGATGTGTTGTTGATTCATGCTTTCACTATTATTAATCAGATCTAAGAATAAAGGTTAATAAGTTTAATAAGTTTGAAATTTTGTGACAACTAATTCACCCCCGCCCCTCTCAGTTGTCTTCCCTTGTGTTTCCAATAGGAAATCCCTATACTAATTCATATGTTTCCAAACAAAGCTACGTCATGCAAAAGAAAACAAAAAGGGAGGGGTTGGCCCCAAAATGAAAACACCAAACACATAAGGGATATATGGATTTGGGGTGATTATGTTCCTTCTTAAATATTTTTAGATATCTTGGAAATCTCGTCATCCCCAAAATACACATAGAATTGGAAGAATGACACAAAGAGAGGGAAAACAAAGAAAAACATTCTGGGTCAACATGGAAGAGACATGAACATCTTGACACCTTGAGTCATCCCCAAAATGAAAACACAAGACAAATGAAAAAATGATAAAGGAATTTTTTTGGGGTAAATATGAAAGAGATATGGATGTCTCGATTCATTGCATCATCCCCAAAAGGCAAACACAATAAAAATGAAAAGATATAAAGCGAAAAGTAAATATTGACAACATAAAAAATAATGGAGATACAAATAGAGGAATTTCATAAAGAGGGAGAGGACTGTTGGATGTTGTGGTTGTGTTGCTGATATGTGGTTGTCATTGATGTCAACATTATTAGAATTGATGATTCTAAAGGTTGTATATGTCAAGGATATTGAGAAAATTAGAATAAATATGTTGTTGGCAGTCTGTGAAGCTGTGAAGATCTGAATGGTGTAAATTTTTCTACGTTGATAATCAAAATTAGCGCATCAAAGGGTTTTTTCTGAGCCTATCTAGTATGCTATCTAGAAATTTTAGTGGTACACACCAAGATAGAAGAAAGTTATGAGTTTTTGAGTTCCTATAGTTATAATATTACTATAGCAGGTGTTTTTGAAAGAAGAGAATGCAATTCTGGTAAATTGAGTTGTTTTGTATTTTTTTGTAATGTTTAGTGATGTTTCTAGATCATGCTCTATCATTGTGGTACATCCGCGTTGATCGATGTGCTTGTGATCAAATATTTTCCTTTGTGTGTTTGAGGGTTTTATGTTCTCGGCTGACATAATGGTGGTAACATGTTGTGGATCCTTTTGGATTAATCTTTTATTGTTTGGAATGTTTTAGGATGTTTATTTAGGTCTTCATTACTTTTTTTCTGACTTAGGTTGTTGTGCATTGAGATTTGTTCATGAATTGGGTCGACAATTATAATTTATTCTTCATTTGTGGCTGAAAGAGTGGTTAATGTAAATTCATATAGTGGATATATAAGAGTGATTTTTTCTTCATTTTGAAGAGTGTTAGAGTGTGTGTGGTGTATGCTCAGTGAATGTATGTGAAATATGTGAATAAATATCAGACCATTTGATTTTAGAGTAAAGTGTGAAGAAGATTGAGCGAAGTGTGAAGAATTATTTTTGTGCCTAACCAAAATTGTCATCAAACTTTTATAGAAGCTAATTTCGCAATTCAACCTCATCAGATGTATTTAATCTGATTTTTTTATGCAAGGGAGTGAGCCTTCCATTTAAATAGTGAGCTCTAGGCAGAGTTCTTGAATGCATGATCATTCCTTATTCAATTTTCATTATACTTCTAAAAGAGTCTAATCTTGTGGAATAACATCCACCATGGTTTTTCTCCTAACAAGGTTTCCACGTTTAAAATCTTGGTGTTCATGTTTTTTTGATTTATGCTTTCTCTATTAATTATCAGATCTAAGATTAAAGGTTGAATAAGTTTAAATTTTGTAACAACTAATTCACCCCCCTCTTAGTTGTTTATCCTTGTTTTTCCAATAATTGGTATTAGAGATGATTCCTCTGAACAATTTTAATAGATTGAGGTGATCTGAGATGGCATCATACAAGAAGGATAGTCCCAAATTCGATGGTACAAATTACTCTCTATGGAAGGTCAAAATGGAGTGCCATTTGAAGTGCATTGGTGAAATCTTCTAGAAGATTACAAAGAATAGATATAATATTCCTAAGAATGGTCCCACTACTCCTGATGAGATCAAACAACCTGAAAATAATATCAGGGCTATAGAAGCATTGCTAAGTGATTTCATAGATTCAGAGATGACAAATGTGATAGGTCTGAAGACAGCTCATGAGATCTAGAATAAATTAGAAACATTGTATGAAGGATATTCTCAAGTGAAGATTGTTAAACTAAGTCTAAAAGGCAAGTGGGAGAACTTGAAGATGAGTGAAGATGAAAACATTTTTGTTTTCATGCATAAATTAAATGAATTAGTGATGGGTATTAGATGTGTCGGTGGAGTCATGGATGAAGATATGTCTTTGCTTCTTACAAAAAAAAAGCTCATGCTATTGAATAACTCATAATAGTATCAAATATGACAAGAAACATGTTGATTGGTAAACTAGTTGCCTTTGAGTTGGGTGAATTTGGTGAGTCTAGTCCTAAAACAAAATCTGCATTTAAAGCTATTGTATCTAGAAAAATCAAACAAAGATATGATCTAGGAGAGAGTTCTAGAAATAACATTCAAATATGAAGAAAGAGAGCTAGAAGAGCTAGAAGCATTGATTTTGAAAAGAGAATCCAAAGGACATGGTAAGTATAAAGGAAAAATACCTATTAAATGTTTCTCTTGCAGTAAGATAGGTCATTTTTCATCAAGGTGTCCTGAAAGAGTTTCTAATTATAAACCTAACAAGTCTAGATTTCAAAAGAAATGTTATTATGTTGAAGAAGGTGTTACTGATGATGAATTTGATAAAGAAATTGGAAATGAAGATGGATGGGTATTCATTTCTATCAAGGAAAATGGTAAGGTGTCCACTGAATATACTAACAATCAAAATATTGAGAAAGTTCTTGCAGACAAATTTGATGAAAAGGATGAATGGGTGATTGACAACAGATTCTCACATCATATGACTGGCAATAAAAATAAATTTTCTAAGCTTGGAAAAGTATGATGGTGGTACTGTAATATTTGGAGAAAACAATGTTGGTGTGATTTGTGGTAGAGGCACTATGTCTCTTGGTGGTAAATGTAATACTGATGATGTTCTTTAGGTTGAAGGATTGAAGCATAACTTGTTGAGTCTTGGATAGATGCTAGACAAGGGATACAATCTTCAATTCAAAGATGGCAAGTGTAGAATATTGGGAAGCTATAGAAATGTAATTGCTTCAAGTACAAAGACAAGAGGTAATATTTTTCACCTGAGTGCTTCTAGTGAAAGTTGCTTAATTTCTCAAGTTGATGTAAGTTGGTTATGCCATAGGTGTCTATGTCATGTGAATTTTGATAACATTATCAAATTAAGCTCCACTTGAGAAAACAAAGATATACCTAAGTTAGTCAAGCATGCTAACACTATATGCAAGGAAGTTCAGATGGGAAAGCAGACAAGAAGTTCTTTTCAGAGAAAACATCATTCAAATGGAGTATTGGATTTAGTTCATACTAATCTATGTGGTCCATCTAGAATCAGAAGTCTACAAGGAGAAAGCTAACTTATGTTGATCATTGATGATTACTCTAGGATGATATGGGTTGCTTTCTTGAGAGAAAAACATGAAGCTCCAGAAAATTTTAAATATTTCAAAGCCTTAGCAGAAAATGAGATAGTTTGAAGGTGAAACGCTTATGATCAGACAAAGGTGGTGAATTCACTTCCCGGGATTTCAAAACATTTTGTGAAGAGCATAGAATCAAAATACAGTTGTCAACTCGTCGGACCCCTCAACATAATAGAGTTGTTGAAAGGAAGAATAGAACAATTCTAGATGTTTCTAGAACTATTATGTTGGAAGTTAATGTTCTTCATATCTATTGGAGAGAATCTATAAGCACTGTTGTATACACTATTAACTAGGTAAATGTTAATGGTAAATCTAGTAATACTCCTTTTGATTTGTGGTTTGGTTATAAGCCCACTATTAAATATTTCAAAATATTTTGGAAGTAGATTTTATATTAAGATAGATGAAGATATCAGAAAGTTTGATGCTAGAAGTGATAAAGGAATATTTCTCAGTTACTCTACTAAGAGCAAGGCATACCGGTGTTGTAATAGAAGACTGCAAAAAATAGTTGAAAGTGCAAATTTCAGAGTTGATGAAGACACTATTAGATCATCCCGACACTATTGATATGATTAAGATGACCAACAAGATAGTACTAAGAATGGAAAGAATGTGCAAACACAAAATCAAGTTCAAATATTTCTGATGAATCAAGAGAATCATGAAGAAGAAGCTAGTGGAAGTGCAGAAGATAGAACAGAAGAACCAAAAGTTAGAGAGAATCCAAAAGTTCCAAGGCATGTAAAGCTAAATCACTCTAATAATTAGATGATAGGAGACAAGAACAAAGGTGTGCAGACTAGAAGAAGAATTGCAGAAGAATATTGCCTGATTTCCAAGACCGGGCCTAGTAATGTCAATGAAGCATGTAAAGATGAATATCGGACAGAAGAAATGAAGGAAGAATCGATGGAGATAGAGAAAAATGATACAAGGACTCTTATTCCCAAACCTTAGGATAAAAATGTGATTGGAACCAAATGGGTCTTTCGAAATAAGATGAATAAATAACATGAATTAGTTAGAAACAAAGCAAGACTAGTATGAAAAGGATACTCACAGATGGAAGGTATTGATTTTGAAGAAACCTTTGCCCCTGTTGCTAGAATTGAAGTTGTAAGATTATTTCTTTCCTATGCTACTTTCAAGAATTAAAAATTCTATCAAATGGATGTAAAGTCATCATTCCTTAATGGTGAGTTAGAAGAAGAATTTTATGTTGAGCAATGAGATGGATTTCAACTGACTGATGAAAAAGATATGGTTTGTCGATTGAAGAAAACACTATATGGAATCAAAAAAATTCCTAGAGAATGGTATTCTATATTGGATAAATACTTGTTGAAGCTTGGATTGAATAAATTTATTGTTGACAACAATGTGTATTTCAAGATGGATCAAGATAATGATTTGATTATTGAAGTTTTGTTGATGACATTATCTTTGAAGGTGATGATGACTCATGCATGAAATTTTCTGATGAAATGAAAAGTGAATTTGAGATGTCAATGATAGGAGAGCTGAAATTCTTTTTAGGATTGCAAATAAATCAGTTAGATGTCTCAGTTTGAATATGTAAAAGAGGTACTAAAAAACTTGGCATGGAAGACTCAAAAATAGTTGGTACACCCATGGTAATCAGATGCAAGTTAACACATAATGATGATTATCCTAAGGATAATCAAACAAGGTCGAGATAAATTATTGGTGGATTGCTATATTTGACTCATAATAGAATAGAAATTATGAATGGTGTGTGCATCTTTGCTAGATATCAAGCTGATCAAAAGGAATCACATGTGACTGCAATAAATAGGATTTTCAAATACTGAAAAGGAATGGTTGATTTTGGTCTTTGGTATCTTAAGGATGATCATCTTACTCTGAATTCCTTTATAAATGTAGATTGGATAGGAGATGTAGATGATATAAAAATTACAAGCAGTGGTGCATTCTTCTTAGGGAAGAATTTGGTGTCTTGATTAAGTAAAAAGAAGAATTCCATTTCCTTATCTACTACTGAAGAAAAATATATTGTTGTTGCAAATAATTGCACTCAAGTATTATGGATGAAATAGATGCTGAGAGATATCAGAATTGAGTAAAATGAGCCTATTGGTATATTTTTTGAAAATTCAAGTGCCATAAACATTTTCAAGAATCTGGTGTTACACTCAAAGACAAAACATATATTTATCAAGTGTCACTTTTTGAGAGACAAAGTGAGTGATAAAGAATTCAGATTGGAATATGTGCCCACTAAGGAACAAATTGTAGATATATTTACCAAACCGTTGCCTAAGGATACTTTGGAGCATCTCAGAGGAGAATTAGGGGTGATTCCCCCTCCTAATCTAAACTAAAATGCAAGTCTTTGCACCAATCTGTGTAGTTACAGTGAGATCTTGTTTCAGATTGATGTTGTGGTGGCTCCTACTCAGGGGAAGTAGTCAAATAATTCATATGATATGTGGTTCAGATCTTGTGTACCTTTTCTATTGATGTCAAAGTGGGAGAAGTGTAATCTAAAAAAACTTTGTAGAATAAAGGGGGAGAAGTACAATAAGTACTAAGAGGGAGAATATGGAAGAGAAATGTAAGGAGGAGAAGAATAGTTTGTGAAGTGTTATTTGTGTTGATGGTATTTTTCACATCATGTGTTGCCATCAATTCCAATGGGGGATATTTTTGGATGTTTTGGTTGAGTTGATGATATGTGGTTGTCATTGATGTCAACACTATTAGAATTGATGATTTTGAAGGTTGTATATGTCAAGGATATTGAGAAAATTAGAATAAATATGTTGTTGGTAGTTTGTGAAGCTGTGAAGATCTGAACGGTGGAAAGATGTCTACGTTGATAATCAGAAGGCACACATCAAAGGGTTTTTTGTTGAGCCTATCTAGTATGTTTTTTGGAAGTTTCAGTGGTATGCATCAAGATTGAAGAAAGTTATGAGTTTATGAGTTTCTACAGTTATTCTACTACCGTAGCATGTGTTCTGAAAGAAGAGAATGCAATTGTGGTAAACTGAGTTGTTGTGTATGCTACTATCATATTCAATGATGTTTCTAGATCATTCTCTATCATTGTGGAGTGTCTGCATTGATTGGTGTCCTCGTGATCAAATATTTTACTTTATGTGTTAGAGGGTTTTATGTTCTTGGCCGAAATAATGGTGGTAGTGTGTTGCGGATCCTTATGGATTAATATTTTATTGTTCACCATGTTGGGGATGTTGATTTAGTTCTTCATTAATTTTTTACCAACTTAGGTTGGTGTGCATTGAGAGTTGTTCATGAATTGGGTTGACAATTTTAATTTATTCTTTATTTGTGGCCAACAGAGTTGCTAATGTCAATTCATGTAGTGGATATATAAGAGTGATTGTTTCTTCATTTTCAAGAGTGTGAGTGTGTGTGTGTGGTGTATGCTCGATGAATGTATGTGAAATATGCAAATAAAGATCATATCATTTGATTTCAGAGCAAAGTGTGAATAATATTGATTGAAGTGTGAAGAAATGTTTTTGTGCCTAATAGAAACTATAATCAGGCTTTTGTAGAAGCTAATTTCTTAGTTCAACCTCATCAAATTGATTTAATCTGATTGTTTTATGTAAGCGAGTGAGCCTTCCCTTTGATAAGTGATCTCTAGGAAGTGTTCTTGAATGCATGTGCATTCCTTATTCAATTTTAATTATAATTCTAATAGGGTATAATATTGTGGACTAACATCCACCATGGTTTTTCCCCTAATAGGGTTTCCACGTATAAAAATCATGGTGTTCATGTGTTTTTGATGTGTTGTTGATTTATTCTTTCACTATTAATTATCATATCTTTGATTAATGGTTGTTTAAGGTTGAATAAGTTTAAATGTTGTAACAACTGGTTCAACCCCGCCCCCCTCTCAGTTTTATATCCTTGTTTTTCCAACAAGGAAATCAAATATAACATCATGGGGGATCACATCACACGCATGAAATCATAAAAAATAAAATGAAAAAACAAAATAATGCAAAATAATACTACGGCACAGAAAATTCAACCTATAGAATGTCATCCACCTCCCAATCTCAATTTGTATCAGTGGAAGGTAGACAACGAAACAGAGGTACAATGACAAATGCCTTACTAGGACAAGGCTATCTACTTCCTACCCCCACTGTGTTCAAGACAAGAATGAGTCAAGGTAGGTGATGGGAAAGGTCATGTAATGGTGAGAATTTGAATGTTCTACAACTATTACATGACAAGGAGTGGAAAAGGATGTGTTATGAAATCACTTGAAGTTAATCATTACCATCGAAGTGAAAGTTCGTCAACACTAATTTCAAAGAATGAAGCTTGTTAGTACTATGTCCAAGAGTTTTGTGGCATCAAAAATGTGGAGCTTTAACATCTTTAGGATATAGTATGAGCTTTTCTTTCATTGGTTGTAATGTTATAAGTTATTTTTTTAGAAATAGATGAAGTTTCCTTTCTCTTTAAGGTGGTGGACAAGGAAACATTAGTTTTTGTAATTTGTAGGGCCTTTTGTGCTTGCTAGATTCACCAATTTCTAGATTTGAAGGTTGAGGAGGAGGACCTAAGGTGATCCTATCATCCTTGTAATTGTTAGGAATGATTGGTTTCTCTTTAGGAAGAAGTACATTCATATTAGGAGGAGAATCCAAGATCATCATACCATCACTATGAAGCCTTAGGTATTATTTAGGAGCTCTTATGTTGTGAGAGGGATCTTGATATCCTAACCCTTTTGTGTTTTCATTAATTGATATTCTCTTTAGGAGTTGATGAATCTCATGTTCACTTGTTGTATCACATCTTTGTTGACTCAATATTGTGAATCATTTTCCATTTGTTTCTTCTACATTGATTAGACTGTTTGTTACTTTTTTATCATAAAATGGTTAACTGTTTTCTTGTCTAGAGGAACTAGGTTCACCTATTCTAGGTAATGTAAGCTCAAATTTTGCTATAGTATATAATTAACCAAACATCTCAAGAGGTGGTATTGTAGTACATGTTGGTTGTTTCATTGATGGATAAAAGGATGCATTAGCTTCAAGGTTGTTAAGAAAATATTTTAGGAACATATTCATGCTGTCATCATCTTCTCCAATGATGTCGACATCATGAGGAGGACATGCATTAGGATTTGATTGGGCGTGAATGTGTTTAATTTAGTTAGGATCATGCCAAAAGAAAAACTTGACACATCCACTAAGGACTTTAAGGACATCCAAAGCCTACTAAAGCACATATCCATGATGTAAATTGTAGATTCTAAACTATGCAACAATATGAAATAAAATGTTTTAGATGCAATTTTGAATTGAAGGAATGCACAAGATGAAGTAATTTACACTAGATGAAATGAATTGGATGAAAAAAACAAATCTGTAAACTAAAATAGAAGGACAATAATAGCCAACCAAATTTCAGAATCTGAACTTTGAATGCCAGAAAATGCAATGTAGAATATGGAAAGGGACTTATTCGCCCAAGGTGGTGAATGAGTCCAAAGAGTTTTTTTTTTTTAATTTTCATAATTTTTTAATTGAATTTTAATCTTTTTATATTTTATGATCTATATCTGATATGTAAATGTATATTTTGAATTATTTTCAATGAAAATAGATACAAAAATACAATCTATATGAGCTTTCACTAATTCAAAATTTGAAACCCTAGAATGAAAATTTACTAATCCAAACCCTAATGCAATGTTAATGCAAGAAAAATATAGGATGATAATGCACTCCAAATCAGAATTATGATGCTCTAAATGTAAGTTCACCAAAATGAAAGGTGGAAAATTATTTTCTTTCTCTTCTTAGGGTTTAGTACCTAGAAGTGACAATTTTCACTTTCACTCAAGAATAAACCCTTTAGGTCTCAATGCAAAAGAGAAAGAGATCTTGCAAGAGGGTTGTTCTATGGGATGAATATGATATAATAAAGGGTTCACCACCAATTTTAGACTTGGAAAACATAATGAAACACAAAATTCAATACAAAACCCTAATTGAATGTAAAGTAACACTAAATGACCTAGAAAAGTGAATAAAGCATAACACAAAACACAAAACTATAAAATAGATGTGTGCACCTAGAAATCTAGAGATGGTAAGATGGAGGTGTGAATCATTGGAAATTCAACTTTTATTGCTGACTAGGATTCATTTCCCAATCTGGGTGAATTAGTATTTTTTTTGGAAAACTACACAGGAGTTGTTTTCAAACAAAAGGGTATATGAATCTGCAAATATCTCTGTCAGAAAGCTATAGTGGGACTCATTCAAAACTTGTGGGGATTCAGTTCACTTCTTTTTTAGGAATTCAAAATCTAGATTTGTGCCTCTTAGTCTGCTTTGTTCTTCCTGATTTGTTTTTAAAATCTACAACTACAATTTGTGACCTCTAGGTGATCTCCAAGTCTCTCCAAGGCTTGTTGACAACTTTGACAATTTTGAGATCTTGACAAATTTTCTTCAATGTTGCTACTTAGGAATCTACAACCTAGACCTACAAATCACACACAAAGGAGAGGGAACTTTTTTTGGGTTAGTGGATAGGGGTTTTCCTTTGTCAAACCCCTTATTGGTAATTAAACCTTGAAATGAAATTAAATAAGAATGGAGAATGATGAGTAAACAAATGATGATGTTGTAAATCACTAAAATCTTTAATAAAGTGTATAAAATATAATTTATATTGGTAAAATGGATGTAGATCTTGATCCTTTCCTGAATGATGTTGATCTTTAATTTAACACTTGCTTGAATCATAAACCCTACATCATAATTGTTAGCACAATAAAAAACATGATGCATGAAATATTTGACATGATGATTGATGCTTGAAGAATGCTCTAAAATTCTTGAATCTACCATTTAGATGATCTCATGAATTCTTATGTGAAAATGAGTGAAAAAACCTTGTATTTATACTCAATTATGCAAGAATTCCAAAAATTACAACACTACAAGCTGACATCAAGTCTAGGATAATAAAATCCCACTAGAAATTTGAATTAATTTTGATTTTGGGCCACATGGGACTCATTCACCAAAGGTGGTGAATGATTCCCATCAAACATAATGTATGGGACCAAAAACCAAAATTTCTTAGAAATGTGTGAAATCTAGTTCGGGGCCAAAAGATCTAGGTAGGACCTATTAGCTGAAGGTGGTTAATGATACCTAGATCACTAAATTTGGGCCATTCAAACTAGAAACACGTAAATTATGATTGAGTATTGATTGGCGTCAGAATTATCCTTGAAAATATGTAATAAATGAGGCTTGTGGATGGAAAATGAGGCTAATTAAAGCACAAGAAAATCCAATTATTAATGGAAGGCATAGAAAATTATGAAATTGTGGTAAAATACTTTACAATACTCCAAATAGGGCAAGATTATGATTAATTTTGATTAAAAATAGGTTTATTAGATTGATAAGACCATAGAAAAGTGTGAAAGTGTGTTACAATACTTCACAACACTTTAGCAAGGTACAATTAACTCTATTAGTTCGCAAGGGCCCAAGAACTAATGTGGATGTGTCAATAACATTACAATGCTAAATCAAGGCAACATTAGGCCTAACTCAGCAAGGAGGACCCAAACAAGTGTGAAAATATCTTGATGACATTTTTTGACACTAGAGGAGAATACAAGATCTTAAACAAGGAGTTTGAAAAGGGAAAAGAAAAAGTGGTTATTTCAATATAAAATTCAAAATTATCCACCTCAACCACTTTAGAAAGAGAAGAAAATTACACAACAAACTTTTATGAATTTGATTATGAGAAAACATTGAATCCAAAAGAACTGAAATTTTTTTATGGAAGAGGTTATGAACTTATGAAGCAAGTTGGTTATAGTGGAAAATGATGTGGTACTTTTGAACGAGGTATATGCATCCCTATAGAGCTTAAAATGAAATAAAGGACTAATGGTTTTGGTTATTGTCCCTAAAAAGAAACAAACAAGACTTCACTCAATAGCTACACTATTACAAAAGATTCTCCTAATTAAAATTTAACGTTATTGCATCCTAAATTGATCAAAACTAGCAGTCTTGGTTATTGTCCTTTTTAAGAAATGAAAGGAACAAAGAAATCCTTGCTTAATATCAATTCCATCACACAAAACACTAATGATTCAAATTTGTTATATTTTACACCCTCCTATAAAGGAGAGTATAAAATCTCACAATCTAAAGAGTCTTGTGCAAATATGACACCTTGTACGAAGCAAGAGATATCTTTGTCACAAAATAAAGGAACATCCTATACTATGTATCAAGACGGTATCTTTTCGATACTCCAAGATTTTTTGATATCTCTCCCTCCAAGAACATGAAATAAATTTTACTACAAGAGTTCATAGTCATTCTACTAATGAATGTAAATATTTGAGTGATAAATTCAACATCTTAAGGATTTTCATTCTCTTCCTTGTGTTGAAGCACATTTTTCCTCTAATTAATACTAATTTTCAAGTTTCTCATCAATCATATTAGCTCATACTTATCTTTCACTAAGTGGGGCCAAGGGGTTAGGTAGCCTTGTCCTCGTATGGTAATTTTCATTGTCTATTTTGGATATTTGACCACCTTCCATGTAGATATAAGAGAAAGCTTGGGATGTGGAAAAAATTCCTTAAGTTGTCTCACATGAGATGTATTGAGTTATCTTTAGTTGTTGCATTTTGGGGGCCATCCCTTATCCATGATGTAATTCCATTCGAAAATATATGACTTTGAATAGGGATTTCCAAATAAGCTCTCATCTCTTCTTCATTGGCTAATTTAAATTGGATTGCTCATAGAAATGGTGTTAGAAATCAGTTTAAAGTGGGGGCATACCTTGAAATTATCTTTCAACATTTCTCATGTTTCATTGTGTGAATTTTTTTCTTCTTGTGATGCATCCTTTTCTTGGTGGTGTCATTGGGTTTTATTTCCTTTGAGAACATGATATTTATTTGATTTTTCCTCTCTTAGATACATTAGGCACAATTCTCCCTAAGAAAAGATCTTACACAAATTAAGGAAAAATCCCTTTGAATGATCCTTTACATGCATAAATATTCATAAGTGCTTAACGCAACCTTTTAGGCCTTGTGAAGCTTGAAGTTTCATTTTGTGGTGCCCTATTGAAGTTATTAGCGGAATATCTTTGGTATGGTTTGTATGAAGAGAAGCCTAAATGTGGGAATGAATTTCACATTGTACAGTGAGAAACCAATACAGAGGCATGACTTTCTCACTAAGCCAACCTTTTTGGATACTCACCTAGGTTGTGTGTTCTAGATTTGGTGATTTGGAACTCATATTCCACCTTCAATGTATGGGTCCCAACTAGGTCTCGAGACTTGATTTTAAACATTATATTGAACTTAACACTTCTTGGGGTTTTTGTCCCATGTTTAAGACACTAGAACTCATACACCCCAATTGGAACATGAGTCACACTTTAACCATGACCTATTTCAAATCAAATTCCTAGAGGGGTTTTAACATCCTATATCTAATATTGGCTTGTAGTGTTGTAATTTTGAGAAATTTGGCATAAAAAAGCATAAATACAAGGTTATTTCACATAATTTCACCTAAGTAATCTTATGAAGCAATCCTAACAAGCTAGAAAAATTCAAGTGAGCATTCAAGAGTGAATTATCAATAATTTAGAGAAGTATTCAAGATTCAAGCATCATGTCAAAGTATTCATGCATAATGTGTGTTTTTGAGCTAACATTTATGATGTAGGTTTTCATGATTCAAGTAAGAATTAAAAGACATTATCTCATATCAAAATCAAGAGTCAAAATCCACATCCATTGGAGCCATTTCACAAAAGTTTGTAGCCTTTATTTCAAGGTTCTGGTTATTTGTAACATTATATTTGTTCATTCATCATTCCTTCATGCAATTTTATTTCATTTCAAGGTTTGATTACTAAAATGGGGTTTGACCAAGGAAAACCCCTTTCCCTAACAAAAAAAAAAAAATTCCTTCTCTTTGATGTGTGATTTGTACATTTAGATTGAAGATCCATTGAAGAGAAATATTGGAAAAAGCTGTAAATGTTGTCAAGAAGTTGTCAACTTCATGGAAACTCACCTACAGATCGTAATTCAAAAATTTCAAACTTGGAGATCAAACAAGATGAAAGCTAGATAAGATTACTCAAGGCTATGGTCACAAAGGGTTTTTAACCAAGCTTCCCTCTTCCTAGAAATAGATTGGTCGATATTTGACACATTTTGTGGTGGAAAAAATTAAAAAAATAAATAAATATTTCCTCAGAGGTAGGCTCACCAGGATTTCTAAATGTCTTGTCAAGTTCATAGTCACTAGATGACTTATCACAACCAAATTAATATTCATGAGAATCAGTTTCAGATGTGTCAGATGTGTTGATAGCCTTAGAAGCACTCACTTCCTTATTCAAAGATACCATAGGACTAGGACTCTTCACTTTTATTGGGACAAACCATAACCCTAGTTTCTTTGGTTTTGACTTCTCTATCAGAGGTTCCATCATTCCATTGTTGTTAGGCCCAAGTCTATTGTGTCCATCATAGCAATATCATTTCATATGGTTAAAGCCTTTAGCATATTATTCCATGGGAGTTATCTTATATTCAATGTCTGCTTCATCCTTATATAGCCATGTGGAAACGTCCTCAAGGTCTTATTTTCTTAATTCTCCCCATTTTGTGAAGTTTATCATTGGAGGCATATGGATAACGACCTTTAATATTTGTGGGACTATTGATGGTTTTCCATATGACTTAGGTGTGGTGAGTTGACTGACATAGTAGGATGTCTTCATTTGATATTCACCACATCCTTTATCTTGGACCTCGACTTCTAAATCAAAGGGTGGAGTTTTGGTATTGGACATCTTGTACAATGTAGAATGATCAACATATTTGGATGATGAGGATGATGAAGCTTCCTTATTTACTGGGACTTGGCATTCGAGGATCCCTCCTAAATTGTTACAATATTGAAAAGGATCAGGATTTCCAATGATTGTGTCTTTTTTTCCTTCATGAGGAAACTTTAGGCATTTGTGATATGTAGAGGGAATGACCCTCATGGCATGAATCCATTGTCTACGAAGGAGGAAGTTGTATGGGAGGTCGAGATCCAAAACTTGAAATATGGTGTCAATCATTTTAGGTCCCACTCTGATTGGTAATGTTATAATTCCCTTCGAAGAACATTCTTCATCGTCATAGGATTTTATTTCTATTATCTTTTTCACATCTACACATGCTTCAGATAATCCCAGTGCCTTGACTACTTTAAGAGTGAAATTGTTTAGACCTACTCCACCATCTACGAAGATTCATTTGAAATTGGATTTAAGGACAAAAACATCAAGGTGCAAAGGGTCATTATGAGTGGCCTTTCAGTATGAATAGTATTGTTTTAAAAAAGAGATAGGATGGGGATTAGTCAAGGATCCTACCATTTCTTGAAAATCATTGACATCAAGGTTGGTGGGGATGGAAGATTTTTGCAAATCCTTGTCAAGGATAGTCCTATGTTTAGGAGAAATTCAAAGCAACTCTAGGATAGAGATTTGTGTTGGTGTTTTTCCTAAATGGTCCAAGAGGTTGTATTGGTACTTTGACTATGGAAGTTGACGAGGAGGTTCTTGGGAGGTGACCTTTTTATGACATGTTTTTACCGTGCATTTAGGAGCCTTCTTGATGGTGATGGTGTGAACATGTTCATCTATAGTTTGAATTTATTTTATTATGATGTTATGGTACTTGTAATACCCCTCCATTTTGCTTCTTGTTCATTTTGCTTTATGCTATGTTTGGTTGCAACTACTATGATACTGGACACACCTTGTTGTTTGTGTTTGATTGCTGCTATTAAGTGACAACTATTATTGTGTGATGTGTTGATCTGATTATCGATTCATATGATTTAATGGTTTAATGATGTTGTAGAGTCAGCATGAGATGTTATTATGAGATTATTGACTATGATGTTAATGTCAGCCTATGATGAGTGGATTGGTGAAGAGGACGGTTTCACATCACTCTCTTGCGAGCGCCATACGAATCTATGATTTCTTCTTCACGGTGTGTATTATATGTTGGATATACTATATTATGTTTCTTACCTAGTTTCAGGTTGCAAGTACATGACATCGACTCCACCTAGTTTTACAGGTTTGAGCATGTCGATCCAACGGCTAAGTTGAATGGGAGATAGTAGCTAAGTAACATGTGTCAGGTCTATGCCCTAGCCTTAGTGTGTCCTCAGTCTTGATTATTGAGTCATGTTTACCTTATTTAATGTTATTTGATTCTGTTAGATGCATTATTATTAAATCAATGTTTAGAATAATTACATTGGTAAAAGTAGTGATTATGTTATATTAAATTAAAATTATGCTTTGATGTTATATTTAAAGTTGATAATGAAATTTAATTTAGTTAAATTTTAATTTATTTAATTAATTAAATTTTAATCTCAAAAGGGTTGAATTTAGTTACTAAATAATTAAAATTAATTAATTAAGTTTATTAGATTAAATTTAATTAAATAAAAAGAAATTGAAAGATATTTGAAAATTACATTTTGAAATTGAAAGAAATTGAAATTCTATTTTAAAGTCAATTTGGGTTTTCGAAAATGGAAAATGAAATTAATATCTAATTTTCAACTTTGCATTCATTGTGATTTAGGGTTGTATAAGATATTTTTGATTTATGAGGAATGCATGTTTTAATTTTAGAAGAGAATTTTTTGGGTGGAGAATTCATTTTCATAGGAGCGAAGGATTTTTGGAAAATTTGCTCAGAGAAGGGTTGAAGCAGCTTTTGGTTTTAGATTGGATTTGAGGAAATTTAGTTTGCAATTGTTGAAGTTTTTGGATTGGCTTTGTTGCACGTTTGAGGAAAATTCAGGAAATATTTGGAGGAGGCTTGCATCAAAAATTCATCTTCTTTTGTAGCTTCAAATTCTAGGTTTTGATCTGTGTTTTTCTGGTTCTTGTTTTTTGTTTTTTACAATTTATATTGTTTATGAATCTGATTGTTGAAATTGATTTTTGTAAATTAAACCTTAGATTGTGCTTCAAAATTTGTATGAAGATTTTACCCTTTTGAAAACATTCAGATCTATTTTTTTTAAACAAACCCTATTAGAAAACTTTTAATTAAAAAATCAAGATCTGTTTAATTTTCTATTTTTAATTATTTGAAAAGTGAAGGAATGGTTTAAAAGAAATTAAATTTAAACCTCTTGAAATCAAGAAGATATTCTGGAAAAAATTTATCAAATTCCTATTACTAGTTATTTTAAATTATTTTCTTGATTTTTCCAATAAATTTATCTCTGTAAATATATATATAAATGTATATTGCATGTATTATATTTTTGAATATAAATACACATAATATATATTTATAAATATATTTATATTTAAAGTCAGTGAATACAATTATATTATTGGGTTTCAAACAAACGTCATCTGTATGGTGTGCCTGTGAAATGAATTTCGAAGAAATTCATTGAAATGTCTTACAAAATCTATTTTTAATTTTACCGGATTTTTTTTTATAAACAACGAATTTTTATTCATTGAAAAAAATTTGAAATTTGACAGTGGTTGGTGGGAGGTCAACTCCCACTGCCACATACATGTGTGGGGAAGGGCACTTCCATGTGACAACATGCCCACCTTTTAGGGGGATGCACTGTCCCATGGGAAGTGCTGCTCCCAAGGCATTGTAAGGGTGCGACCGACCGGTACAAGGTACCACTGGCGCACTATCATATTTTTCTTTTATTTATTTTTATTTATTGATAATGGTTTGTTTTCGACCTACACGCGCTTTGATTTCTGGTCTCTATCACATTGATTATTGCGAAAACTTGTATTTTTATTATATAAATCTAGTTTACAAACTTTGTTTTATGTTATTTTTTTTTATATATGGTATTCGTTTATACATATATATATTGTTTAATTTTATATTAAATATTAATATATAATATTTAATATAAGGGTAATTATATATATATATATTAGGGAAATTTGTGGTTTACTATGAAACTTATACAAAATTAATTAATCTGTCACACTGGTAATTTTTGGAAATAAAATTAGAAGTTTATAAACAGTGCCTAATACAAGTTTATTTTAAATATAGTTTAGAATACAATTATTTATATGTAATTAAATATGTAGGAGTATGCCTCCTAGACACAGACGAGGGAGAGGACGTGGACATGGTCGGGTAGATGATCAAGAGTAGAGTCAACATGACTCACAACCTCGTGCCATACCTATACCAGAGCAGGAGGAGCATCAAGCTTCACAGAATGGTCTAGCAGGTGGTGGTGGACAGTTAGATCCTCCTAGGGTCAAAGCTGCACGTAGAGCCTTTGAGGAGGCTTTGGCATTATTGGGTCTAAGATAGGAAGTACCTGAGGTTAACCCTGTGGTTAGGATAGTTACAGCTCAGTTTGATATGTTAGCAGTGAACTATTTGAGGGATTTGATATGATCGTAGCCACCTCGATTTGATGGAGTAGGTATCGGTCTAGAGGCTGAAACTTGGTTGATAGGTCTTGATCGATGTTTTTCCATGCACCTGTTTGATAGTAACACTAAAGCACAGTGCACTTTTATTCACCTCTGACGATTTGCAGCCACTTGGTGGAAACTAGAGGAGCAGAAGCTCCACATACACATGAATACGATGTCTTGGGAGATCTTTTTTGAGTAGTTCAAAGCCTGCTTTCTCTTTGATCATTGGCGTCAGCATAGAGGTGATGAGTTCCATGCCATACAACAGTTAGCCATGATGGTAGATCAGTATGAGAGGTGATTCTATGAACTTAAACAGTTCATAGGAATAGGGGATGATGAGGGGATGCTAGTGTAGCATTTCATCAGGGGCTTAAACACCCGTATCAGTGGTGGTGTATAATTTTTTGAACCCAAGTCTATGGAGATAGCTATAGAGAAGGCACAGCTGGTGGAGGAGAACCTAACTATGGCACTGGGAGGTCATACAAGTGTTAGTATTGGTAGTGGTACAAGAGCTAGGAGTAGTGCTCGAGGGGGACAGACACAGGGAGTTGTGCCTCCTAAGACTCAGCAAGTATCAGCACAGAGCAGTCAGTAGCAGTCATTTCACGGGAAACATAAAGGTTTCTAGCAGGGACAGGGTAACAAGAACTAGAGGCGCATGAAGCGTTTCAACTCTGAGCAACCCGGTTAGAGTGCCTAGTCCACTTTTGGAGGCAGTGCATAATAGTTTAGTGCACCAGCAGGAGGTGGAGGTTATTGTAGAGGCACAAGATGCTTCTCTTGTGGTCACCAGGGCCATATTGCTAGGATGTGTCCCAATAAGCACACATCAGGATTCACACAGAGACCAGTGGCATCAGAGCCAATAGTAGGAGATGCTAGTAGAGACCATCGTGTGTTCACAGTGGTTGATAACTGTCAGGCAGAGCACCAGGGTACTGTGGTAGATACTTATGGTATGTTACTGGGTAACCCTGTTACTGTTCTTTTTGATTCAAGAGCATCTGACTCCTTGATTTCTTCATCTGTAGTGTCACATTGTAGATTGGGAGCCATAAGGCAAGCCGATAGGTGGCAGGTAGAGTTAGCATCTGGTGTGAAAATTGCATCACATTCTGTAGTACCTGACTATAGGTTGGAGATTGGACCACTTCTTACTACCTTAGATCTTCGGGTTATACCGTTGGGATCCTATGATGTTTTCATAGGTATGGATTGGTTAGAGGCTCACCGAGTAGTTATTGACTATCGACGTAAGTCAATTTGGTGCATTAATGCATCGGGTGGTGAGGGATATTATAGGATTTCAGAGGTCAATATCTTTGAGGATCATCTCAGCTAAGCAGTTGAGGAGATGTGTTCGATAGGGATGTCAATTTTTTGCGGTTACAGTTGAGGACTTAAGATTAGGAGATGGAGAGGAGAAGGTAACTCTTCATAGTCATCCTATTCTTCAAGAGTTCACAGATGTATTTCCTGATGAAATTCCAGGGATGCCTCCAAGGAGAGATATATATTTTGAGATTGACTTAGTACCTAGATCGGAGCCTCTTTCATGAGCTCCTTACTGCATGACTACTCAAGAGCTGAAAGAGCTTTGCTTGTAGTTGGATGAATATCTGGAGAAGGGGTTCATTCATCCTAGTGTTTCTCCTTGGGGAGCACCTATCATCTTCGTGAAGAAGGATGGTTCACTTTAGTTATGCACTGATTACTAGCAATTGAACAAGGTAATGCTAAAAAATTGTTATCCATTTCCCAGAATTGATGACTTGTTTGACCAAGTCAAATGTGCTACGATCTTTTCAAAGATAGACCTTAAGTCAGGATACCATTAGCTCCATATTTTTGACGTAGATTCCATAAGATGGTGTTTTGGACATGGTATGGTCACTACGAGTTTACTATGGTACCATTCAAGTTGACGAATGCATCATCTATGTTCATCAGTTTGATGAATGGAGTATTCTACACATACCTTGATAGGCTTGTTCTTGTGGTCCTAGATGATATTTTTATATATTCCAGGATAGTAGAGGAACATGAGGAGCATTTGTGATAGGTATGTCAGTGTTTACATGAGAATCAACTTTATGCCAACTTGTCAAAATGTGATCTCTTCAAGTCTGAGATCAAGTATCTTGGTCATGTGATCTCAGGAGAGGGAATATCTATGGATCCTTCAAAGATTCAAGCTATTTTTGATTGGCCTGCACCCACGAATGTGGTAGAGATCTATAGTTTTATGGGGCTTGTAGGATATTATAGGAGATTTGTGAAGAGTTTTTCTAGGATAGGTCATCCTATCACTTCTCTTCAGAGGAAAGGGAAGAGGTTTGGATGGTCACAACAATGTGATTCAACTTTTTAGATTCTTAAGGATAAGCTAACCAGTGCACCGATTTTAGCGATACCTGATCCCATAGGAGATTTTGTGGTTTGTATAGATGCATCCTTAGAGGGATTAGGAGCAATCCTGATGCAGGAGGGATGAGTGATAGCTTATGAGTCACAGAAACTTAAAGATCATGAACTGAATTATCCCACACATGATCTTGAGTTAGCAGCAGTAGTCCATGCATTGACCAAATGGAGACACTTTTTACTCGGGCACAAATTTGAGCTACATAGTGATCACAAGAGCCTACAGTACATTTTCACTTAGTCGAGCCTTAACGCTAGACAGAGGTGCTGGATGGAGTTTCTTTTGTCCTGAACTAGAAGGATTTCCATTTTCATTGTCTTGTAAGGGGTTCTTGAATATTTTATGGTAATTATTAGATGTGGCTTGTTGTCCTTCAACTTCAATGGTGCAATTATCAACGAGGTTTTGGACTATGTTCTTAAGTTCTCAGCATGATGAAGTGGCATGTCCTTTGGCCCAATGGTATTCACATGTAGCATTTTCATCTAACCAAAATATTTTAAAGTTTCTTGGGTCATATTGTTTGACAGGTGGTAATGTTATGGCCTTCAATTATAGGATTATTTTTTAGGATAGATTCAATTGGTTCCCTTAAGGGAGCATATTGTCATTTAGGTGGGAAATTTATTTCTTGTATAGGTGGACCACATTCTTGGTTATTTTGGACTGAATTTTCCATTTGCTTTGGGACATGTGTCATGTTTGGATCTTTAAGAGTAAGCATGGGACCCATTTTTCTCACAACCTTGGTATCTACAACCCCATAATTAATGGCATTCTTGTTGCTTGAACAATATTTATTTTTTTCATTGGGTGGGTTTTGGTTGTTTGTTTTTATTTTCTAAATTTTGATTTCTCCCTTGTCGATAAGGTATTTTTCAAGGATCATTCCTTTTTGAACTAGTTATACAAATAAGGTACACCATTACATTCATAACTCATGTCTCAAGTTGGAGTCAAGGTTTTTAATGAACATGAATTTTATTTGTTTCTTGGGTATCTCCATGGGATATCTACTAGCCAAACCCCTCCACTGTTGAAATAAAGTGACAAAAATTTCACCATATTCTTGTGTGGTATGACATAGGGTGGAAATTTTTATTTTCTTGTCAATTTTGAATGAAAAGTGTTCCACAAATTTGTCTTCTAGTTCTCCCCATGTTCTTATGCTAGTTGGTAAGTGTGCAAACCACTCAAGTGCTATGCCTGTAAGACTTCATGGGAAAAGTCTCATTATATATGTTGGTTCATATGAAATGTCTATACAAGCTATGGAAAATTATCTTATGTGTTTGATAGGATTACCCTTTCCTTTATACTTAGGAAAGTTGGGTGTGGTATTTCCATACGAGAGGGGTGGCATGTATAAATTCTTGGTGAATGGATAGGGACATATTTCTTTTGTGGAATAATTATTCTTGTTAGAAACTTGCATTTTATCCAATTATTTTTGTAGGGAAATAATTTGATTTTGTAGAACATCCACTTCAGTCAATGATGGATCTTATGTGTTTTGAGGGCCCATGTTGGCATGCTGAAATCTAATTTTATGGGACGAATGTTGATTGGGTATGTGTGTATATGATGGATTTTGGTTTGTAATTTATGTGTAAGATGGTATTTGTTTATGGGTTGGAATGTTAGCTTTATGGGGAGGATTGTATTATTTATGCCATGAATTTGTAAAGGTATGATCATGTGAATTTTGGTTGTCATATTGTGGGAAGGGTCCTTGGTTGCCATGTTGTGTGTTATGTGGAATATACCCTTGGGTATTGTTTATCACATGCACATGAGGAGTAGGTCCTTTTTGTGATGGAATATCATGTTGTAAGGCCCTAATGTTTGGTATAACATTCATTTTGGGAGTCTTGTTGATGACAATTTTCAATTTTTTGGTTGAAGTGCTTGCACCAAGATAATTGGAAGGTGAGGCCCCTATGGTTTTTGATGTGAAAAGTAGATTGGAAAAAACACCAAAGGATTGTTTCATGGATTGTGTTGTGGTTTTTTGAAGCATAGCTTGTTTCATGTTTTGAGTTCCAAATACTATGGTATGAACTATCCTTGTTTCTTTTGAGGATCCACCTAATGGCATAGATGTGTTGACTTGTGGGATAGATTCACTAGAGGTAGCTATATTGTGTCCTTCATTTTGTTTGTTCGGTTTTGGTACCACTTGTAGCGTATTGATGTCAAAAATATGGAATAATTTGGCTGCCTATGGCAATAGTTTGGCTAGGTAACATTAGAGGTCTAATGCCACAAGTTCATCTAGAAAAGAGGCTATTTCAAGATCTTGTGCAACAACCTCTAGTTATTCTAAGACAATTTTTCCATTCTTGTCAATAGTGATGAATTTTTCCAATAGGGATTTGTATGGTATAGGTGTCTCATGAGAGGAGTTACCAAATGGGTTGAAAAAATCATCATCTTGTGAGAAAGCCGCTTATTTTCATTTCCTTTCCAACCTAGTTTCGACCATAAAAGACTTGCAATATCAAGATGAATGTGAAGGTAATATGGTATGATTTCTAGGATGAATATGCAAATATTATGACCAAGGTGCGACTAAGACCAAGGTTATGCACCTATGGTTTTTTTTTTTCAAGATATGGGATATTCCTAAGGATGATACCAAGTTATGGATTCAAAGAGACAAGATGTTAAGATGAATAGGATAAATTTCACAATGAGGTCCAAAGCTATGGTAATGTCTATGCAAGATGATGTTTAAGGATGATACCAAGACAATTACAAAGGACCAAAGTAAAAATAGTCAAATATCAAGAATATCACAATGAGGTCCAAAGCTATGGTAATTTCTATGCAAGATGTCTAAGGATAATACCAAGACAAAGGAGCAAAGTGACAAAGTTTCAAGATGTCAAGAGTGTCACAATGAGATCAATATTTTGAGTATGTCTAAGGTATGCCAAATGTGATACAAGTGTGAAAGTATGATGGGTGTAAAATTTAATATGACCTAAGAGGATGACTAAGGGTATTACAACTAAACACCTTGTGGTAAATATAACATAAGGTTGCTTAGTTAGACTAAGATATCCAAGGTTAGAAACTTGATTTGTCAAGACTTCAATGATGCTAATGACAAGTTGAAAAAGGTGGTCTCAAACTAGCTTTGTGAGCTGATAAGCCAACCTAGATGACAAAAGACTAAGGTGATGGACAAGTGGATTCAAGAAAAATATGATTTAGTCACTATGGTTTTCTCTAAAGTCTAATAATTTTCCAAATTTAAAACCTACAACAAGGTATATACAAACTAAAGGATGTAATTATGGTAGAATGGATGGATGGAAAAATAAAGTCACAAAATCTTGCAAGTCTGTAATCAAAGGACTGGGTGATTCTTAGGAATTAACTAGAAAATGTTCAATTGTTGTGTTCTAGAAATAGTTGTGGCATTTTGGAAATGGAAGTTATGGCCTTTTGGTTCATGGTTTTGGTGAATGAAAGTCAGTTGCAGTTAACACTATATTTTGCTAAGTTTTGATTTGTTTTGACCAATTTTAAGGTGGTTTTGTGAAGTTTCATTTTGGGAAACATAGAAAAAAATTTAAGACACTTTTTTTTTTTTTTTGAGTATGACAAATGTTTGAATGTGTAAGAAGACACTCATAGGTAATGCACAACCTAGGCTAGAAAGGATACTACTTGATGATTCGCTACATGGATTGATCCAAACACCTAAATAAAGCAATCTCTTACCCTTTAAGATCCTAAGATCTTGTGAACCAAGGGAATTTTTGTCTCCATAATGAATGGTGGAACATAGGGTGGCTTTAGAACAATCATTCTTTCACCAATGAGTAAAAGTGTTTTTGGCCTCTAAAACAAGTGGTTCTTAGTCAATACTCGGGAACATGGCACCTTGTGAGCATCTAGAAAGCCACTTAAGGCTTTAATCAATCGTACTAGGGGATCTTAAATGTTTTACAGTAGTACCTCATTTTGAATTACATTGTATGGATAAGACCTACATACCATGAGGACATGATAGTTTAGTCTCACCCATCTATATATCAGCCCAAGCAAAAAACTACTTAGAGTTTCCTTCAAATTCTTCATACAGATGTGTGTCTTAGGCAAGCCCCTCTAAAGGTAAAACAAAAGTGAGACAAGATTTTTTTTTGTTATCTCCAAGATTGCGTGAAGCGCAAGGAGATATCATACACAACACCTTTTTCTCACAATCACATGGTGTTCATTTAAAAATCTCAAAACCAAATGTGTGGGTGATTATATAAATTCCTCAAGATGTTTTTGAATCTCAAGATTACCAAACGGTGTGAGAGAAGAACATACATACCTAAAGGCAAAAAGAAAACCACGAGACAATGAAGACACATTATTTTTAACCCTTAAAGAAATATGTGAGGAAGGCACTTGATGCAAGGTTAATTTTAGCCCAATGAGTGTATGAAAATGAAATAAGATAGACAAGTTAGCAAGATTTCCTCCTTTCCACCTATGCCACATGTTGGAAATCTAATGTCAATAACAAATAATTCCTAAGACACAAAATGAAAAAGGTATAATCTGAAAAAATTTGAACAAAACCCTAAAATGCAAATTTATAGTCAATTGTGTCACATAAAAGGTAGTTGTGGCTCTCAACCAGAAAACAATTACATCTTAGGGAATTATGACTACATCATTCTAGATGTTGATTATGTGATAAAAAATCGATTGTGGCTTTTGTTGATATCACTTGTTGTGAAGCCCCAAACGATTGTGACAAATGACAATTGATTGAATCACATGATTCTGAACCTATAAAATGTGAAAAACTCGACCAAATCCGAACAACAAATGACTAATATGATATGAAAATGATGTTAATATAAGAATATGAATAACCAGATAGCTAAAAATGATTGAAATTTTCTATAAAAAAAAAAGAAATCCAATAAAGTAAAAATGTACCCCAATCTGAATTAGTTGGATTATTCAATGTCATGGTTACATCACTATGTCACAAGAGATTTTTTTGTTTGATCGGTTGCGTCAATCTGTACCTGTAACATGCAAAATGATATTTTCTATATGATTTCTGCAAAATTATTCTTTCATGTTGACTTCACCAATGTAATTAGGGTAAAATTATCAAGGTTAGGCAACAAAGCATATAAATTAAACCCTAATAAAAAATGAAGGAAAAATAAACATGAAGACATAAAAACATGAAATAATATTACCAAAAGGTCTTCATGCCACCATTGATTCACCTCCATTTCACTTCTCCATTTTTCTTGATATGAATAATTTCCCTTGGATTTTTGAGTATTCAAAAAGGCCTAATGGAAATGACAAATCAAAATATTGAAGATTATGATTCACTATAATTCACTTGACTTGATATCTTGTAGATGCAATAGACTAGATAGAAAGAGATATCATGACAATGGATAGATTGACAAGAGATATATTGACAATAAAAAAATAGATGTCTTTTATAGAATGATAATTTTTTCATGAAGGGCTAATATTGAAGGGTTAATTTGACCTAAAGATCAATGGCCAAGAATGAAAGATGTAGTAAGGAATAGGGTTAGGGCTAAATTAGGGTAAATGATAAGGATGGACGGTTAAGATTAAATTGTGAGATAATTCAATCAAGGGTGTAGAATGAATTAGATGTCAAGAGATAAGACACAATGTGGAAGATAATATTGGCATAGATAAAGAGCTTGTAGGAGAAAATTTTAATGAATAATTAAGTAATAAAAGTATTATTTAATTATAGATGACATGTGACATGTTGACCTTTAGAATTAAATAATATTTAATTCAAAATTGGAAAGGAGAAGACCAATTAAATAAATAAAATTTATTTAATTTATGACAAAAGAGGCTAATGAATAATTAAATAATTAAAATAATAATTTAATTATAGTGGAAAGTGGTAAACATTAAATAAATAAGGATTTCTTTAATTTTAGAAAGAAAATGACTTAATTAGCGACGTAATTAAATAATTAAAATTATTTAAACAATAGAGGACTTATGAATTTAGAAAATAATTAAATAATTAAGATTATTTAATTATCAAAAATGACAAGGAAAATGATGAATAATTCAGGAGTTGCAGGCCTCAGACAATTTTTAGTGTCTACAATATGAAGTGTTGGAATAATTTTCAACCCACAAGTACATCAATCTATCAAAAAATCCCAAAGAAACCTTCCAAAATTGTGAGCTACAATTAAAATATTATATTTTGTCAAGAAAAGAAAATTACAAATTAATATTATAAAAATAATTATCCTTAATATATGGGAAAAGATAAAAATATTAAAGCATATAAGATTATTCGATGTGTATAAATCCTATTAAATGAGACAAAAAAAAAAAAACTTAAATAATCTTAAGGCTAAGGTGTGAATAAGTCCTAATATCTAACTAGGTATGAAAAATACGACATTGATACAAAATCCCACCTCAATTGCAACTTAGGGAAGCACTAAAAAATCCATAAAAATAAAAATAAAAATTCCTAGAAACAAGGCTTGATGAGGTACCCATGTGCAAACAAATAAATATCTCACAACCATATAAAAGAAGAAAAACGTATGGGAAAAATTCCTAATAAAAAAATTGATGAAAACATGAAAAAAATAGTGAAGAATGCATGAAGACCCCAGAGATAAATTCCTTTTCCATAAGAATCAACTAAAAATATAGATAAATAGAGAATACCAAAGGTTTGTTCAATATTTCTACAACCTAATCCTAAGGAGGAAAATACTCTAAGGAGAGAAAACCTTAATGGATAAGATATCAAAATAAATGTATGTTTATCTAAATTTGCTTCATCTTCTAATGCTACACTAGGTTGCATGCAATTTTATTTTCACTTAGGTTATCACACCAAAGAATCATAGGATGATCATGTGGTACATAGAAAATATCATAATTTCCAAAGCCACAAAACCTCTTGGTTGAAAATAACTATGCCTCAATACTAAGAAATAATAATTTTATTCTTGCTAGACCATGGAACTATACCAAAACAAAGGAAAAATAAACTCCTAAGTGGAATTTTGTGGGTCAACATCACCTACCCAATCTCATTTGACTAAGCCTACTATTTATGAAGCTCATAGTTTGCACTAAATTTTGGAATATGTAGTGCATTGAATACACCTAAAATATGACTCCATACCTTCCAATAAATTTTATTAAGATCACAATAAAAGTGGGATACAAGCTTGATGAAAAAGGTGATTTAGGATTCATGTGTCTCAAATATAAGACTACATACCAACTTATGATATTTCTATCAGGATTTAATCTTGTAGTTTTTTGAGTTAAACACATTGACACATGTTTCATGTGTAGTGGTTCACAAGAAACCATCTATAATGATAATTAATGTTCCACTTATCACTCTTAGCATGTAGGTGATCCTTAGAGATGAATCATTAGACCTTCTTAGGAGATCACTCATCCTAGTACTACTCTAACTCAAGTGTGCTTAACTATCGATTTTTCCCCAAGGTTAAGACCACTTATCTTTCAACACCATTTTAAAAACCTTCAAAAAGTATTGCTCCTTATGAACCATTCATTATATATCCCACTTATCTCATCAATTTATAAGTAGGAGGTATTTTACACATGTCAAATAATGATATTTCTATCAAGATTCAACCATATAGTTTTTTGAGTCAAACTCATTGACCCATTTTTTATGAGTAGTGGTTCACAACAACTGAATCACTTTTGATAATGAATGGTAAACTTAGAAATCATTACATATAGGTGATGCTCATAGAGTTGAATCATTAGGCCTTCCTAGGAGGTCACCCATCCTAGTACTAGTCCAACTCAAGTGTGTTTAACCATATATTTTTTCCCAAGGTTAAGCCTACTTAGCTTGCAACCCCAATTTCAAAACCTTCAAAAAGTGTTGTTCCTTATGAGACATTCATTATAAATCACCTTTATCTCATCAATTGAAAAGTATGAGGTATTTTCATTATCAAGTCAAATTATGATATTGCTATCAACATTCAACCATGTAGCTTTTTGACTCAAACTCATTGACCCATGTTTCATGAGTAGTGGTTTACAAGAGCATATCTATCATGATAATGAATGGTGCAATTCGAAAACATTTCATCTAGGTGTTCTCGTAGAGGTGAAGCATTGGGCCTTCTTGGTAGGTCACCCATCCCAATACTACTCCAACTCAAGCATGCTTAACCATAGGTTTTTCCCCATGGTTAAGCCCACATAGCTTACAAAACCATTTGTAAAACCTTCACCAAGTGTTGTGCCTTATGCATCATTCATTCTAGATCCCATTTACCTCATCTATTGATAAGTAGGATTTATTTTCCACAATGTTTAAAATTATGATACTACTATCAAGATTCAACTATGTCTAGTTTTTTGAGTCAAATTTATTGATCCATGTTTCATGAGTGGAGGCTAACAAGCACTCATCTCTCATAATAATTAATGATCCCCTTAGTAGTTCTAATTGAATCTAGGTGAATTTCACAAAGGCCTTTTTGGGATATCACCTATCTCAGTACTACTCCAACTCAAGTGTACTTAAACATAGAGTTTCCCCAAGGTTAAGCCCAATTAACTACCAACCCCATTTATAAAACCTTCAAAACAATTTGTGCCTTATGAAACATTAATTATAGATCCCCTTTCTCTCATCAATTTTTTGCAAGTATGGATGTATTTGGTGGTGTTGTCATTAATTTTGTCATTGATTTCAACATAGTACAGATTGAATAAGTTGTTATTTTTCCAAGTTCTTTTGAGAAATTTTGAGAAATAATGAAAGTTGTGTTGAAGTGTGTTTTGAATGTGATCCAATATTGTTGTCTGTATTTCCTCTATTTTGACCCTATGCATGTGTAGATATATAAGTATGTTTTTAAGCTTCAATGGATAATATATCCTAAGTTTCAGCTTCTGGTGTTATGGATAGTAAAAGTTATGTTGACCGGTGTGTGAACTGGTTGTCAGAATTATTTGTTTGTGGACTAGGAGAAATGTTGTGGCTTTGTAGTCTTCTAATATGTGGTTTCAGATCTTGCAGAACTGGAAAAAGACTATTTCTGGTGGTTTATGGCTTATGACAATTTTTCTTATGGTTTGGTGCTCCGGAAGACCTACTCCAGAGGTATATTTATTGGTTCGTCTAGCTAGACTAGTGATGAGTTCTCTGAGAATATTTTTTGTTGAATTTGTTGCAAATGTATCTGAGGTATTCCCAGAGATGGTGAAATGACTGGTGAAGTGTTTTATGCTATCCACATGAGATTATTTTTTTGGTGATACGTGTACTTCAAAGTTTTTTAGTGTTTTCATTAGGTTTGGTTGACCTGGTGTTTACACATTACATTAACCTTTTGCATAGATTTGAGAAAGTGTGTGTGTGATCCAAGATTTTGTTTGGGTCCCACATCAAATATGTAATTGGTCATCTCACATTCTTATCCACCGCAGGAATGTTGAGTAGCCGACCTAGTTTTAATTTGAATTTAAAATTGTATAGTCAACCTTAGTGAATGTTTCTAAGGTTGGTGATGGTATAAAAGAAAGAAAATTTGTAGTGAATTTGATATCCATCCATCATTTGATTTGAGTAACTGCATAGTGTGTGAAAAACTGTGAAAAGAAGAGTGTGGAATGGTGAATCAATGCGACAATACTTTATTGTATCAATTCTCTAATCAAGTTACAAAGTGTGTGCAACTCCTAGTGTTGGATCTCTTATCTATCTCTTTGTATTTTTTGTAGGAAATGAGCCTCCCTTTCTAGATAGTGAGTCCTAAGGTAGTGAGCCCTTAATCTAGGTAGTGAGACTTTGTATCTAGGTAGTGAGCCCTCAAGCAGTGAGCCTGTGTATCCAATTTTGTATTCTACTATATTGTGAGTTAATCCTCACCATGGTTTTCTCCTCATTGGGTTTTCCACGTAAATTTGGTGTATATGGTGTTTTATTTTCTGTTATTTTCACTTCATGATTACACTTAATAATAGATTGACATTAAGTTAAAAGGATTAAGTTTGGAAGTAAATTTGTTGATATAACTGATTCACCCCCCCTCTTAGTTATCTTGTGCATTTCAAAAATTGGTATCAGAACTCTGGTTCCTTGGTGAAAGTCTTAAACACTTGAGGGAGATCATATGGCACACAAGTTGAAGCTTCCTATTTTTGATGGAGCTGATTATAGTGATTGGAAATAACAGATGAGGAGTTATCTAATTTCAATTAGTTTCAATACCTGGAAAATCGTGGAGACAAAGTATTTGATACCAGCAGTTGGTCCTTCCTTTGCTGATGAGGTTTCAGCCTTTGAAGAGAATAAAAGAGAAAGGTACTCCCTCTTTAGTAATTTATCTAAAAATGAAAGAACAAAAGTCATCTCTCAGGATACAGCTAATGAAATATAGGAAAAGCTGAAAGACATTTATGAAGGGAATGAGAGAGTAAAGTTTTCAAGGAAATTAACTACTAAGAAAAAATTTGAGAACTTGAGAATGGAAGAAAGAGAAGACATTGAAAGTTATTATGAGAGAGTTGAGACTATAGCAACTGCAATCAAGAATCAAGGTGGTACAATGAAGGATGAAGATATAATTGAAAAGATCTTGATGACCTTACTAGACAATTATAGTGAAAAATTATCTACTCTTGAAGAACAGTATGATCCAAATAAATTTACTAAGGAGCATCTATTTGGAGTATTGAATGTATTTGAGATGAGAAAATCTACAAGATAAAAGGAGAAGATTTAAATAGACTTTAAAGAAATGAAGATAGAAGATAATCCAGATGATGATGATACAGAAGATCTGGAAGCAAATTTCACAATCAGACTGAACAAAGGTACTGGTAAATACAAAGGTAAGACACCCTTTAAGTGTTTCAGTTGTGGAAATATTGGTCATTATACATCAAGATGTCCTAATAGAGATACACAAAAGAAGAATAAAGAAAATGAAAATAATTACAAAGATAAGAAGGATAAGAAGTTCAAGAATTTGTACTGTGTCAAGGAAGGTGCATGAATTTGTGATGATGAATCTGACCTTGAGGAAGATAAAGATGAATGTTTGTTTCTAGCCTTGGAAAAGAAATGTGCAAAAACAATTGGTCGAGAGAACAATATGAATAAACTAGAAGGTACTCTAGTGACTGCTCTTCATGTTAGACATGATGAATACTTTTGGGTTACTGGTAGTGAATGTTAAAATCATATGACTGGAGATAAGAGTAAGTTTACTAAACTTGATAAGTATGACAGATGTATAGTCACGTTTGTTGATGACTCTAGTGATAATATTTTTGGTAAAGGAATAATTATCTTTGATGGAAAACATAATATTGACGATGTCAAATATGTAAAGGTTTACAAGAATAATCTCTTAAGTGTTGGTAAAATGTGCAACAAAGGTTTTAAGCTTGTGTTTCAGGATAACACTTGTGAGGTCATAAAAGGATCTGGAACTATGGCAACAGCTGGAAAAAGAACTCATGGAAACATCTATCAACTTAAAGGTGGTAATGGTCAGTGTTTTGTTTCTCAGATTAGTGAAATTTGGCTCTGGAACTAGAGGATGGGACATGTGAATTTTAATAATCTAGTTAGGATCAGTTCTAGGGAAATTGTGAGAGATCTTCCTAAAATCACAAATCCTTCAAATTCAATCTGCAAAATTTTTGAGATGGGAAAGTAGACAAGAGTTAGTTTTAAAGGAACAGTTCAATCCTCTAGCAAAATGCTAGAATTGATCCATATAGACCTTTGTGGTCCTACAAGAATAGGAAGCCTAAGTGGTGATAGGTACTTTATGCTCTTGATTGATGACTATTCTAGGATGACATGGGTTACATTTCTTAGAGAAAAGGCTCAAGATCTTGATATATTCAAGGTGTTTAAGGCAAGAGTAGAAAATGAGGAAAATCTAAGGATTAAATGCTAAAGGTCTGATAGAGGTGGAGAGTTTACCTCCAGTAAGTTCAATGCATTTTGTGAAGAGAATGGCATAAAAAGACATTATTCTTCTCCTAGAACCCCTCAGAAAAATGGATTTGTGGAAAGAAAGAACTTGAATATTCAAGAAGTTCTAGAACTATGATGAAAGAATCAAATGTTCCTGATGTGTATTGGAGAGAAGCAATTCAATTTTTTTTTTTACATTCTTAATAGAGTTCAAATCAGAAGTAATAGCACTAAGACTCCTTATGAGTTGTGGAATCGTAAGACTCTTATTGTAAAATACTTTAAGGTATTTTGTAGTAGATGTTACATTAGAAGAGATGAAGAAAATATTGGAAATTTTGATGCTATATGTGATGAAGGAATTTTCCTTGGATATTCAAATAACAACAAGCCTTATAGATGTTTTAATAAGAGGTTGAGAAAAATAATTGAAAGTAATAATGTGAAGGTTGATGAAGCTATGTATAGACCAGTGGAAATAAATGAAGTTGAACCTGATGATCCTATCTACGTACAAATACAAGAAGAAGAAGGAAGATAAAGAACAGAATGATGAAGAGGAAGATATTTTGAAACCTACACCCAAGACTCCTAAATATGTTCAGAGAAATCATCCGCAGGAACAAATAATTGGAGACAAAAGTGAAGGAATGAAGACAAGAAGAAAAATGATTGAGGTAAACTTGTGTTTAATTTCTAAGATTGAACCTAAAATTGTGAATGAAGCATGTAATGACTAAATATTGATGAAATAAATGAAAGAAGAACTACAAAAAATTGATAAGAATGAGACATGAGAACTAGTACAGTCTAGAGCTACAAACAAGAATGTAATTGGTTCAAAATGGGTATTCAGAAACAAGTTGAATGAAGATGGTGAAGTGGTATGCAAAGGATACTCACAGGTTGGAGGAATAGATTTTGAAGAAACGTTTGCACCTATAGAAAGAATGGAGGCCATTCAAATGTTCTTGGAATTTTTTAGCTCATAAAGACTTCAAGGTATATCAAATGGATGTCAAGTCTGCATTTCTGAATGGAGAATTGGAAGAAGAAGTATATATGGAGCAACCAGAAGTTTTTTCACTATTACAAAAAATTGACATGGTTTGTAAGTTAAAGAAGGAATTATATGGATTGAAGAAAGATCCCAGAGCTTGGTATGCTAGATTGGATAGGTATTTGACAAAGGAGGGATTTAGCAAATGGTCGAAAAACAACAATATTTACTTCAAGTTTGAGAAAGAAAAAATGTTAATAATTGTGGTATATGTTGATGACATCATCTTTGGTAGAAATGAAGGTATGCGTAAGAAATTTTCTAAAGAGATGTAAAAATAATTTGAAATGTCTATGATTGGTGAACTGAATTTCTTCATTGGACTTCAAGTTAACCAAACTGACAAAGGGATAGTCATTTCAAATCTAACTATGTTAAGTAATTATTAATTTTTTTTTAAATGGATGACTCCAAACCTATTTGTACCCCTATGATAATCGGATGCAAGTTGAGTAAGGAAGATGAATCTGCTAAACTTGATTAGAGCATGTACAAATCCATGATTGGTGGATTGTTGTATATTACTGCTACTAGACCTGAAATTATGCATGTAGTATGTTTAGTTGAAAGATTTCAAGCAGAACCGAAGGAAACACATGTTACAACAGTGAAAAGGATATTCAGACATCTTTAAGGAACTCCAGATTATGAGCTATGGTATCCAAAGGATGATGATTTCACTCTAAATTCCTATACTCATGTAGATTGGGATGTTTGTGTTGATGATTGAAAGAGTACAAGTGGTGGTACATTCTTTCTTGGAGGAAGATTACTCTCTTGGTTGAGCAAGAAACAAGATTCAGTTTCTTTATCCACTATAGAAGTAGAGTATATTGTAGTAGCATCCTGATGTACACAGGTATTGTGGATGAAGCAAACCTTGATGGACATAGGTGTGGAAAGTGATGAGCCTATCTCTATATTCTGTGAAAATATAAGTGTTATAAACATCTCAAAGAATCTAGTGATGCATTATAGAACAAATCACATATCTATGAAATATCACTTCTTAAGGGAGAAGGTATTGCAAAATGAAGTTAGACTTGAATATGTACCTACAAAGGAACAAGTTGTAGACATATTCAGTAAAGCCCTTCTAAAGGATAATTTTGAGTATCTAAGAGGGAAGTTAGGGGTTGTTTCCCCTCCTTATTTTAACTAAATGCACGTAGAGGTGCATCAGTCCAACGGATTCACATTTCTCTTTTTTTTGGATTGATGTTTTAGGTCTACTCCTCAAGGGGAGTAGAAAAGTGCATTGTTGCAGTATGTGATGTAGGTGTACTCCTAATGGGGAGTGAACAGAGATTTCTATGGTAATAATTTCCTTTTTCGTTGATGTCAAAGAGGGAGAGAGAGCATCTGAAAATTATATGCTTGTGTAGGTTGTCAATTCTAAAAATATTGTATGCCTATGGTAGGGAGAGCATGTGGAAATTCTATGCTTGGAAGGTTGTCACTTCTAAGAAGCATGTATGTTATCTTTGATGGTTTTTCACATCATGTGTTGCCATTAGTAACAAAGGGGGATATTTTTGCAAGTATGGATGTATCTGGTGGTGTTGTCATTAATGTTTTCATTGATGTCAACACAATAGAGGTTGATTAGGTTGTGCTTTTGCCAAGTTATTTTGAGAAAATTTGAGAAATAATGAAAGTTGTGTTGAATAATTTTCTGAGTGTGATCATATATTTTGGTCCAAATTTCCTCTATGTTGACCCTATTCTTGTGCAGATATGTTAGTATTTCAATGGATTGTATATCCTGAGTTTCAACTTCTAGTTTAATGGATAGTAAAAGTTATGTTCACCATCTTCTGAACTAGTTGCCACAATTAACTTTGTGTAGACTGGGTGAAATGTTGTGGCTCTGCATTCTTTTGGTATGTGGTTTCATATCTTGTAGATTTGGGAAAAGAGTACATCTAGTGGTTTATGGGTTATGAAAAAATTTCTTGTGATTTTGCGCTCTAGAAGACCTACTCCAGAGCTCTGGTATCTTTACGAGTAGGTTGAGTTGGACTGGTGATGAATTCTCTAAGAATAAAGTGTATTCAAGTTGTTTATGTATATGAGGTATTCCCAAAGATGGTGAAATGACTAGTGAAGTGTGTTACGCTATGCACATGAGATTATCGTGCTGGTGATGCATGTACTTCAAATATTGTTAGTGTTTTCATTAGATTTGGTTGACTTGGTGTTTACACGTTACATTAAGCTTTTGCATCAATTCTAGGAAAGTGTGTGTGTGATCCAAGATGTTGTTCGGGTCCCAAATTAAATATGTAGTTGGTCCTCTCACATTCTTATCCACCGTGGGAATGTTGAGTAGCCGACCTAGTTTGAATTTGAATTTAAAATTGTATAACTGACCTTGGTGAATCTTTCTAAGGTTGATGATGGTACAAAAGCAAGACAAGTTGTAGATAATTTGATAACCATCCATCACTCAATTTGAGCAAGTGCAGAGTGTGGAAGAGTGAATAAAGTTGATAGTACTTTATTGTATCAATTCTCTAATCAAGTTCTAAAGTGTGTGTGACTCCTAGTGGTGGATCTTTCATCTATATATTTGTATTTTCTATGGGCAGTGAGCCTCCCTTTCTATATAGTGAGTCTGAAGGTAGTGATCCCTTAATCTGGGTAGTGAGCCTCCCTTTCTATATAGTGAGTCTGAAGGTAGTGATCCCTTAATCTGGGTAGTGAGCCTTTGTATCTGGGTAGTGATCCCTCAGGCAATGAGCCTGTGTATCTGATTTTTCATTTTACTATATTGTGAGTTAATCCTCACCATGTTTTTTCCCTCATTTGGTTTTCCACATAAATCTGGTGTCTCTAGTGTTTACTTTTCTATTATTTGCACTTCATTATTACACTTAATAACATATTGCCATTAAGTTAAAAGGATTAAGTTTGGAAGTAATTTTTTTTATACAACTGTTTCACCCCCCCCTCTCATTTTTCATGCATTTCAACAAAATTGATAAGTAGGAGATATTTTCCATAATGTGTCAAATTATGATATCTCTATCAAGATTCAACCATGTAGTATTTTGAGTCAAAATCATTGACCCATGTTTCATGAGTAGTGGTTCACAAGATCCCATCTTTCATGATAATGAATGGTCCACTTATCACTCATTGAATTTAGGTGATGCTCACAAAGGTGAAGCATTGTGCCTTCTTAGTAGGTCACTTATTCCAGTACTAATCCAACTCAAGCATGCTTAACCATGTATTTTCCTCAATTTTAATCCAAGTTAGCTTACAACCCCATTTGTAAAACCCTTAGAAATTTTTTTTTCTTATGAATTATAATTTATAGATCCCCTTTAGCTCATCAATTGATAAGTAGGAGGTATTTTCTAGAGCGGGTCAAATAATGATATTGCTATCAAGATTGAACTAGAAATTTTTTTTGATTCAAACTTATTGACCCATGTTTCATGAGTATTGGTTCACAAGAACCCATCTCTCATGATAATGACTGGTACACTTATGACTCATAACATCTAGGAGATGTTCATAGAGGTTAACCATTGGGCCTTTTTGGGAGGTCACCCATCTCGATACTACACCAACTCAATTGTTCTTAACCATGGAGTTTTCCCCAATTCCTATGCAAAGTGGAATCAACAATAGGTGTGGCACAAATGGAATTTAAATTGACACCAAATTGAAATGATGTAGGAGAAAATTTATAATCAACCATGATAATAATTATGAAGTATATTAATAGAATAATTCTATTGATATACATATATCCCCTAGAAGATTGAAGAATATATAGCCAAAGAAAAAATTGGGGAATCCTAAGATCAATCATTTAAAGGTGCTCCATCAAGGAGTGTCATATATCTTGAAGTATGGATGACGATATACTAGTTAGAATCAAACCATGTATTTATAATACTAGTATCAAAATGTCATCTTAATATCTTTGAATATATATCCTATATTCATAGTGACAACATGAGAAACAAAATGCAATAAAGAAACCATACATATTCTCATAATAATCTTGAGGGGCTTGTTTGATACCATATAAATAATATTACAACGTGAAAAAAATGGAAGTCCTACATAAAAATTTGAGGCTACTCCATGTAGATATTCTCATGAATATAACCATGCAAAAAATAGCCTTAATTTCCAAGTAGTAAATGGGACATGCCTAATATGTAGTAAGAGAAATGATAATCTAAACCAAAACCATATTGATCGTACAAGTAAATATCTCAAAATAGTCAATAGCCTTAACCTATGAAAAAATCTTAGTGATAATGCATTCTTTATATCATTCAATGGCACCATCAACTACATACTTGGTGCAATACACCAAATTGAACTAAACCATATTTATTTCTATATAAAGAGAAACCAAATCCCATGTGTGATTCTTCATCAAGGAATAATAATCCTTGGTTATAGAACTATCCCACTATCGAATAATATAATCCTCTTAAAACCTCTATAGTTCAATAGCTATAGCATGAATCCAAACAATATTACCAAAAGTGTATGATTGAGTGAAATCAAAAATTCATTAGATCACCAACTAAATATGAGTAGTGGGAGGTAGAGGTGGTGGTGTAGGAGGTGATGGTATAAAACCATAATTTTTAGTATCCTTTACTACATAGGTATCCTCATGATATGAATGAAAAGTAGGTAGTGATGAAGAATACTAGGATGTAGAATCTATTTATGGGAAAGACTCATCAGACTAGACATCTATATGAAAGAAAACATCTTTAGAGGTTGGAACAAACAACCAACAAGCCTTCACATGCTCACAATAACCACCAAATATGAATGGTTGAATCTTCTTCTTAATTTCCTTATACTGACCATATAGTATGAATTCTCAATCCTCACTACCAAATACATTGAAGAATGAGATATTAGGCTTTATATAAGACTAAATTTTCTCTTGGTTAATATTCAAATTTTCCATGTGGGGAATGTTTTTTTGAATATAGTTAACATAATTGACTCCTTCAACCCAAAAATATGGGCTCATAGATTGAGATTAAAACATATAATTTGTAATCATCCTTCTCTACCTTCTCATCTATCTCAACCCTCATTGTCTAGGATATCTCACTTTAACTAGGATCTTCTATATCACCCCCACTATCATCATATTCTAAGTCTCCTCCAACTACCACCTCTCAATCAAAGATAGTAGATATCACTATCCTATGACTTTCCCACTATCACATACTCAAGTGTGACCCCTACATCCTCCATAGTTTTCAAATGAAATCCAGGGAACTGATACATATCTAACCATGAAAACCTCACCCACTAGATCCATAAGAATACCTTAATTTATGATCTCTCAAGTCACTCAAAAAATTACTCTCTCCCCTACTTTTTTTACAATAGAACAAAATGTTTTAGTACCCTCAACAACAAATAATACTGAATAATATGAATGGTATAACCTATCAATTAACATGATGACTATGTTTAGTTTTTATTTTGGTCATCATTATCCCATACATTACAAAACTACAATGGAATCAATATCACCTCATCAATGTCATCTATTATTCAAATCCAATAATCCATATCCCGCATTCTCATATGGTGAATAGATCCCCCATATAGATGCACAAATTTCTAACCTATTGATTGATGGCTAAGGAACATTAGCCTCAACACAATAATGCACTCCCATTTCCATATGTGTAATAGGTACATCATATAATCATCTATAATTTAAAAACTACCATACATATCCCAAAATAACTATCCCTACACAAAATATCCATATCCATTTTTAACACCCTTTGTAAGCATTTGACATAACAGCCAAGACCACCAGTGAGAAACCCACAAGATCTATGATCTAGCATTATTAATTTTCTGACCAAATATACTACATATAAGGGAAGTGAAGATAATTTATCCATCCCCTATTTTAAATCCATCTCCATGCCTCTAATAGTTATATCATTACTCATAAAAACATTCTCCACATATATATTTTGGGTCAAATCTTGTAATCCACAAGCTTCCCACAAATAGGGATGTGTAAGATCCTAAATAGACCCTCTATTTTTATGTTCATCTCTCCCATCAACAAGTGTAAAATTCAATATTCTTAAAAAAATAATATATTCTTGTCTACATATACAAATATACATAAGCACTATTTTCCTTGCTCAATATTTATTAATAAACTAGATACACTAAATTATTAAATTACTACCCCATCTCATGAAATTTTTATCAATTTAAGTAAGCCTAAACCCATGAAAGTGGCCTTCTAATGAAAAATCACCACTACAAGAATAATCACTTATCCACCCTCTTCTGTGTCAAATCGATTAGGATTATGCTAATCCTAAGATTTAAGTGCTACTCCATGGATTAACACCTATATTTTTATTGATTTCTCTAGAATTTATTGTATCCTAAAATACCCTTCTGTACATTATTAAGAGTGCATAATAGTGCTCTTGCATCATCAATCCATTGGTATTATCAAACTAACTCCACACAATGTGTGCAACATGACATCTACACCATGATGGTTAAACCTAGTTTGTAAAGAGGGTTAGGATCTCCTAAAGGTGTGAGTGAAAATGATCCTGAATTCCCTCCCCACCCTTAAGCCTACTTAAAGACCCCACAAGACCATTCAAGTCACCTAAGCCCTAAATTTTATATTTCCTCCCTCGTTTCCTTCACCATTTCTTTATTTTTTAACCTTTTCCCTGCATTTATTTTACAATCAATTTTATTTATCACCTGTTTAACCTCTATTTATTCTTTATGATTGTTCACCTTGAAACTCTTTTCTAGGAATTCTCTCAAGGGTGCATCATTCCATCATCTTTCCTTTATCATTTTTCCCACTCAACTAGGGAATATTTATTTTCATTTTTTATATGATGTCACTTTTTTTTGTCGAGATGTCATATCAAAGAGGGGGAAATAAATACAACCCAAAATAAACCACAATCACATAATTGATTTAATTAATTATTTATAGTAATTAACCATTTCCTATCACCATTAATTAATTAAATAATTTATCATTTAATTAATTATTATCCCTATAATTAATGAAATGAAATGAAATTTGTTATGTTTCCCTCTCCTTATAAAGATTGATTAATTTAATGAATCCAACGTTAGTCCCCACTCATTAATTCTTTAAAACCTGATTAATTAATTAATTAATTAATCCATCTTAAACATTATTAACATTATCTTCAATTAAAATTCCATCTAAATCCCCAAACTTGTCATCATGTGACAGGTGCATATATCCTTCTTCAATTCCCACACATGTGTATATACATAAATGTGTGTGCACATATTCATATGTATATTTATATATACATATATACATATATGTGTATATATATGTATATAAATATGTGTGGATGTATATGTATATGTATGTATGTATGTATGTAGGTAGGTAGGTAGGTAGGTATTTTTAATAAATATATTATTTTAACTTTTATATTCATATTAAAAATTGAAATGAATAATTTATTTTTTTAAATGGTGGAAACCCCAAGGTATTGGTCTCTTGTGAAGTCCCATGATCTCCAAGGGGGACTATAGCAAACACAAGGGCCACACCTTGAAATTTGACAAAGGTAGTCCTTTTTTTTTATAATTTTTTTGTACTTCTATAGCATAGAAAATTGTACTCCCTTGTAGATGATAGTACAATTTTATTCTTATTTTGGACCTATTTTAGTGACTTTGTTGTTGATATTTCATGCCACATTTGATGACCCATCACTAATAAAAAATCTAGGAGATCTTACATGGGCCATCTTGCATGAATTCTCCTTGAAGGTTCCTAAATTTTTTTAAGATCTATGTTTTTGGGCTTTCCATATTCTACTTACCTCTCTACGCACATGCCTTCTTCATTTCTCCCACTCCTTATCTTCCTTCCATATTCCCCTAAGTGTTTTGGATTTCAACCATCAGCCTTACCACTTCATTATAGTAAGTTGTAAGCTTACCGCCTGACCACCAAAGCCAAATCAAAGGCATTTCAATATTTGTCTAAGTCTTGGTTTGTCAAACTTCGGTTGTCAATCTCCCCTCTTACCACTTTCCATCTTTTCAAGAAAGGCATAAGCCTTCCTCTCAATCCCTAATCCCCAAAATCTTGTTGTTGGATTTTGGTCATCAGACTTTCATCTTCTACCTTTCTTCCTTCTCACTTTCACTCCTTCCTCTGAAAATTCAGCTAACTGGTAAGTTTTTAGACGTCAAGCTTCGGCCTTTTCCATTACCTCTTACCTTTCTTCAGCAAGAGGTAATTCTTCCCTCTAAACCCCAATCACTCCTTTCAAAATTTGGCCTACATTCTTCCCTTTTACCCTTTTCATCTTTACAATAAGGTGTAAGCCTCCTTCCCAACCTTCAAAGCCTAAAAATGGTTATTTTCAGACTTTTTGGTTCACTCTTCTTGCTTTCTCCCTTCTTCCTTCTAACATTTGGTATGGTGAACTCCTCAAGCCTGATCTCTGGTAGTCCAATGCCAATGATGAGTAAGAAGTATGAAGTAGGCCCGACACCCAATCCCTAAAAAAATCTCTTTTCATGGCTCTAGATGATTTAATGCATAAGAAAAGTTTTCCTTTTGAGTTCAATGCCCCAACCTTTCAATGGGTTTGGTGTGTTTTCTAGGTGATGTCATGAATGCTCGAGCTACCTTTTTGAGTGACTTATTTTAGTTCTAGGGATTCAAATATGACATTTCTTGCTCCCCTAGATGGTAGAAGTAGATTTTATGGGTGCCCATACCCATTTATTACCATTTTTTGACTTTCTTGAGGAATCCATGCCCTAATCATGATTTTAATGAGAAGGCTACACCCTTTCATGTGCAAACTTTATTGTTAACCTTGGTTAGGTTTAGGGTTTATTTTTTTATTTTAAGTTATTCATAATTTCTAAAGGCAAGAAACGTATTTATTTCAATGGTTCTTCATCTTTCTCATCGAAGTTTTTTCTTTAGCAGACTATGTATTTTACATCTTTACAACTATAAAGATTGGCTTGTCTCTCTCAACTTGTTTATGTTTTGTGTACGTTCGTTACCTACATATCTAAGTTGTTGTTCTCTCTTTCCATGGATGTATGTTTGAGTTAATTTTTTATAGTTGTTGTGTGCACCCTATAAAACCCTAACCTCCATGATTTCCTTTGGGAATCGATCAAATAGGAATCTATGTGAGTCCCCTAGTCCTATTCAATGTGTTTCTATGCAATCTCAGCTAGGAAGAAACAAATTTACATCTTGGTGTACCACCTCTATTTTCCTCTCGTGTTCTCCTTCTTCCCCTTTTCCATTATGAATTTTTAGAGTAGGATAGTGGTAGGCTTTCATGTGTTGGGTTGGACCAACACATTGCACTTGGATTGAAAGAAGAAGTCATCCTTATTGAGAGATTCAATATCATACATGCAAAGGTCTTGCACCTTGAGCTTGTTTCCATTGTATCTGGGATGTTGAACTCCCTATTTAATAAGATGCAATTTTATCTGACAATAGTTTTTGGCATGCTTGGTGGGACCACTTTCTCTCCATTGAATAATTCAACACATCTTGTATTTTTAGGAATGTCTTCAAACACCATGGTGACTCCATTAAAATTATTTAGTTAATAAGTGTTGGTTTTATTTCATACCATTGAGGAAGAGGTGCATTCTTCAACATTTCAACCTATGTAGGTATTTCTACAAGAACCTGACAACTTTACAACATCTTTGGGTGACTCTATTGGTATGTACCCAAAATATTTGGTTAGTTAGTCCTCTGCTCTTATTTTGTGACTTTCAAAGCTTTCCCTATGCATAAAAATTTCAATTTAAGAGGAAACCACATGTACAATCCCCCATACCATGAAAATGACAATTTTGCAACTCCCAATCAGCCATATTACGTTGGTTATGCCTCCCATTTCACTTCACAGATCCCTTATATTTTTAGTTATAAATCTTATCAAAAGGCATACCAAGCACCCCCTTGTTCAGTCCTCTTGGACACCCACATATTCCTATCATCATTCCCAAGAGACTCGTTATTTTGAAAATTGGTGTAGGGGCACCTGTGAGTTCATGCCTTCAAGAGGCAAAACGGAGTCATTTTTTTTTTTTTTTGTGGTTTTTATATGCAATAAAGTCTAAGAAGACCATTTTAAATGTGTTGTAGTATAGTTTGGGTCACCAGGTGTTAATTTTGTGTCCAAATGTTAAAAGTGTCAAAGTTATTGAATGTTGCCAAGTTAAAAAAAAATGAATTTTGCAATTTTTTGGTGTCTAGTGGAAGTTGAACAATTGGAACATGAAAAATCAGTTATGAACCATTGGGAAAGATTTTGAAAGGTTGAGGAAAGTGTTAGAAGTTATAATTTTGAAGTTTGAGCAATAAAGTGCCTTTGATTTCCTTCAAATCTGATGTGTTTTTTCTTGTTCTATGTTGTACATGTTTCCACAGACAAATGGTGATCTAAAACTAGTGTGGAATGAAATTAATCTAAATATAATTCATTTTTCACTTTGTCTCATTCATTTTCATTGAGAAATAAGAGAGTTATAAAATAGGTCTGAAACCCTAATCAAGGTGGGCATTAAACAAGAAAAATGGTTTTCTCTTCATTCCCAGTGTTGAAATTCCTAAAAATTGGTGGAAATGATTACCATTGTATATATTTTTCATTCCTCAAAATTTCAGATTCCATGGTTTTGGTTGGCACGTGTTTTGGCGATGCCCTAGGTCTGATTTTTCTTGTTTTAAGCCTAATTGGTAGAAGGATAGTCCATTTTTTAAGGATTTTGTACAAAGTAACCCTAGCAAATTTTTAGATATGTTGTATAAATCCCAAATGGGTGTCTAGAAATATGTTTTAATTTTTTATATCATGTGTACAATGAAAGGTATGGCCAAATAACCTAATTTGTTGCCCCCATGTTTTAGGTTTTAAAAATTGAAGGCTTGTGATGAAAAACCCACCAAATTAGGGTTCTAGAGTTGCATAGTTTGTTTTATTGTGTTAATTTTTAATTAATACACCCCTTCTCTACATAAAATTGATATCAAAGCCGAAAGATTTGGGTAAGAAAATTTTTTTGGAGTTTGTGTGTTGTCTTTTTGCAGGTTGAAGCAAGCACCTGGATGCCAAAAGACTAGTAGTGAAGAAAGGTGGAAACCTAGGTGAGGTATCATGAAGAAAAGTGAAATATACTTACTTTATAAAAAAAAATGGACATGTTGAGGATAATAGTCCATGGAGAATTGCAGAGTAAGGAGGCACTAAGAAAGAAACAAGAGAAAAGAAAAGAGAAAAGTGAGATAAAGAAGGAGGTTGAAAAGGAAAAGAAAATTGATATTTAGCAACCGATAGTAGATTTGAGGCAAGATTTGGACCAAATGAAATAAATTTAAGAAGAAATGGAAAATAGAATGGAACTTGAGATGTAGTAGCTTCTTGAGAAAGTAAACCAAGAAAATAGTTGGCATCAGTCAATAAGGAAGAAGGTTAAATTGCCTATCAAGAAGATCATTTAGGGGAGAAGAAGTAAAAATATGACAGTAGCAAGCATGGATGAGTTGAAATATATGTTTTAAGAAGGGTTCTAGAAGCATCTGACAAGACAAGCATATCTTGTATTTTTGAAACTAAGCCTTTGTGTGGGTATTTATTTCCAAGTGATGATATGATTATAAAGAAGGAAAGACCTAATCAAAACTAGCGATGTTCATTTGAAGAGGTTGAGCACATGCATTCCAATAAAGTCTTTCAAAATTAAGGATCAAGGAAAAATAAAAGAAATCATTAGTTCATATAATCTCAGGAAATGAAGAATATGAATGAAGTAGGTCTTTAAAAGGAAGAGAAACAAAGTTATGGTATGTATTTGTGTATCTCCTATTTAGTTGAATTCCTTGAGTATGAAGGAAGGATAGGGGAAATTCCTTTGAGTAAGGGAATTATAGATTATGTTCTTTATTTTTCTAAGGTTTTTGGACCTTATCAAAAGATGAAAGAGTCTGATATGTAGTTTGTAGAAACAAGCAAAGGTCTCAGTTATGGAATGAAATTACTTGTCTTACCTCATGGACGCGAAGGTAAAGGAGAAAGGGGTGAGAAACCTAAGATAAAATTTAAATAATAAATTTAAGGATATAATAGTATCATTGGAATACATTACATCCATCAAGGACAAAAGGATTGGTTACAAGGTAGAGGTGCAAATGGAGGACAAGTTTATATTGACAAGTTCAAACATCTTTGTCAAATGTTCAAGAAACCTACATTGAAGATGAAGCAAACATGGATTTGTTCCAAAGAAGTCAATGTGAAAGTATTTATAAGAATCCGACAAGAGATTTCAAACATGGTTCTCATGCTGCTACCCTCCATTCAAGTGGAGCTTGAATATTTTATTCCCCGAGACTATGATGCAGGAGAACCCATGATTTCATGCCTTCAAGAGGCAAAAATAAATAATTTTGTTTTGTTTTGCGGTTTTCATATGTAATAAGGTCTAAGAAGATAATTTTAAATTTGTTGGAGTCTAGTTTTAGTCACTAGGTGTTAACTTTGTGTGCAAATGTAAAAAGTGTCAAAGTTGTTGAATGTTGTCAAGTTGAAAAAAAAACTACTTTTGTAATTTTTTGGTGTCTAGTGGAAGTTGAAAAATTGTAACTAGAAAAATCAGTTATGAGCCATTGGGAAATATTTTTAAAGGTTTAAAAATTCCTTGGGAGGTTGAGGAAAGTGTTAGAAGTTGTAATTTTGAAGTTTCAGCAATAAAGTTCCTTTGATTTCCTACAAATTTGAATGTGTTCTTTTATGTTCTACTATGTTGTATGGGTTTGTACGGAAAAATGGTGATCTTAAAATAGTGGGGAATACAATTAATTTGAGTCTACTTCATTTTTAACTTTTTCTCATTTGTTTTCATTGATAAATAATGGAGTTATAAGCATTTCTTTGGAAATAGGTCTGAAACCCTAGTCAGGGTGGGCATTGAACAAGAAAAATGATTTTCTCTTCATTACCATGGGATAAATTCCTAAACATTTGTGGGAAGGATTATCATTGTATATATTTTAATTCCTCAAATTTTTAGATTCTTGGGTTTCGATTGACATATGTTTTGGTGATGCCCTAGGTCCGATTTTTCTTGTTTTAAGCCTAATTGGTAGAAGGTCAATCCATTTTTTAAGGATTTTGTATAAAGTAACCCTAGCCCATTTTCAGATATATTTTACAAAGACCAAATGTGTATCTATAAATATTTTTACATTTTTTACATCATGTAGACAATGAAAGTTATGTCCAAAAAATCAATTTGCTGCCCCCTTTAAGGATTGAGGCTACTAAATGAAAACCCACCATTTGAATGCTTATAAATTGAAAGTTTGATTGTTTTAATATTGTTTGGAGTTGTGCACCCCTATTCTACATCAAAAATCAACTCTGTTTCTCTCCATTTCAGCCCCAAATTTTTGGTAATATGAGTGCAAGTGAAATTACAAGCATATTGCTAGATTTCAATAGATAGTTGGATGATATTTAGAGACAAAAATATTTTACCCTACAACAAGAGTGGGATAATCAAGCCTATTAAGGGTAGAAAGGTTATTTCCCATAATAGGATAATATTTTCCATAAAGATCACTACCCTCAACAACAAAATATAGAATCTAAATGGAGGCATAAAGAAAGAAAAAAGAGGAGTATACAACAAAAGATGTTGTTAGGAAAGAGAAACTCTAACTTTCCCTTTCTCTAGAAAAAATTCTTGAGACTTAGGTAACCTCTTGTGTGCCTAGTTTCAAATAAACACCTCTATTAGTTCTAGAATATCTTTCTAAGGAGGAGGTAAGAAAGCATAAGTTTATAAGTTTTGAGAACCCTAACAAACCTCTTGAAACTTATATTATCCCTCCAATTGTTTCAAAATAATCTATTGTACAAGAGTTATGCAAGAACAAAAAAAATTAGTTTCAAGAATCCTAATCAACCTCTTGAAACCCCTATTTAACCTCTTGTGCTATAAATAAATTCTCCTATGTTGGAGATCCCAAGTTTTGAGAGCCTCCATTCATCACAATAACCAATCCTTGAGGAGTATCAACCTTTTTACCCTATTGAGTAGCCCCTTTTAGAGCTTTAACAAGAGTTCCATTATCATGTTATGCCCTCCATACACACCCCAATTTTTTTCTTGGTAAAGTTGGGAACCCCCTCTATTTTCTTTCATTTTTTTGATTTGTTTTGTTATGTTTTGCGCTTTGTTGTTCTCATTTCATCTTTTCCCTGTTCACTTGTTTCAGTTTTTGTCTCTCATTTTGTGTTTGTTTTCATTTTGGTCTTGTCTCAGAATTTTTCACAACCCCCGAACCTTGCTTGTTTTTCCTTTATCGGGCTCAATTTTTAGAACGAACCCTAAACTTTTTCTTGAGAGAGTGTTCAAGTTCTAGGTGCTTTTTTGAATCTGATCTCCGCTTGTTTTCCTTTTCCTTGTTTATGTTGGAATCAAAACTTTGGACTAGATCCAGAACCTTGAACCTCTTCAAAAGGTTCTTGTTCTTGGTTCCAACTCGATTTTGATCTTCACTTCTATTGTGTCTTTGTCTTTTGTGTTTCAAACTGGAATTGATACCTTTAACTTTTGAAGGTTCACATTTTGTGTTCATTCCCAATCTTGATCCCCGCTTTGCCTTCAGGTGTTGTTCGGGTTCATATGCATTGTCGATTCCCGATTCTGATCCTCGTTCTTTTGTCACGTTATTTTATTTTCATCTTCATCTTTCATTCATTTTTTTGGTCATTTTCATTGTCTCATTTTTTCGTCTTCATCCTCATCTCCTCGTGTTATTTTCAAGTCATTCGTCTTGTTTTTAGAGTCTCCAAAATCAAAAAAAGGTATAAAATATCAAAGACAAAAAAACTAAAAAAATGCAAAAATAAAATAAGTTTTTTAATTATTTGAAAACAGGTTTAGGTTAATTTTTGGCACCAACATGTAAAGTTCTAATTTCTATGCACAATCCATTCATGTTTCTGCACACAACCCATTTCCGATTTTGTACACAACTCATTCTCATTTGTGTACACAACTCATTCTCGATTCTACACACAACCCATTCCTGATTTTGTACACAACCCATTCCCACTTTTGTACACAACCCATTCCTGATTCTGCATACAACCCATTCATGTTTCTATACACAATCCATTTCCATTTCTGTACACAACCGTTCCCATTTTTGTACACAATCCATTCGATATCAAGGGGTAGTAGAAATAGGATTTTAAATCCCCACGAAATATCATTTTAATGTTTTTTTATTTGCTCAAGGAGATTGATCTTTGTTTCAATTATGAAAATACCAAGTTTATTCACATTTAATTGAAATACATTAAATTAATTAATTAATTTCAAAAGTTAATAATTAATTGATTAATTTTAAAAATTAATTAATGGATTTGGATGATTTACAGGTGCAATAGTCTTTATTTTACAAAGCAAATGAGCAAAAGAGGAATATTATGAAAATATCATGAAACTAAAAGAAATTTAAAAGTATGGTGGGCCTATTTGATTTGATCTCAAGGAAAATATGTTGATTTATGTTGTGCAAATGAGTAACTCAAAGATGAAACTGGAAGCTGCAAATGTAACTGAAAGTCAACAGAATTCAAGCAAGGGCTGAAACTAAAATTTTCTTGTGAGGAGTGTCTGTATGCAAGAAAAAGCTACAATTTTTGATGTCTCATTTTTTGGAGGGAATTATGGGGAGTTGAGATATTTATTGTCAAATCAGCTCATTATAGAGGGGTTAGTTAGGGTTAGAATTTTTGAAAAAAAAAGTTAGTTGATTAGAATTTAGCAGTAGGATATATGATACATTTATTTTATTTTTCTTTGTTTAGCTAAGTTAACTCAAAGATATTGGTTTTTGTGCACTGGTGAAGCTTGCCAAATTTGTAAATGTTGTTTATCTATTTTGCAATAGTAGAAGAAACCAAATTTAAACTTGCTTTAAGTTGTCCTCTGGAATCATATTCATTATGTTAATCATTTGATTTAGAATTCTTTGAGAAATGAAGTTTTATCCTTTTTTTTGTTCAAATTATGATTTGCAATCTTTTGTTAAAGTTTGCACTATGAATGAATGTTCAGCTTTGTATTGATTATAGTTGATTTTTTTTGCAGTTCTAGTTTAGGAATTCCTTGAAAAGTAATAGGTTTGGTTAACTAAGTGAATCAAAAAAAAATTCTCTCTTGCATCCTTGATCTATCCGTTTCCCCTTTTTTGTATATCCCTAGTTAGAGTAGGTTTAGATAGGAGTTCGATCTTGCAACAACCAAAAATATCAATAACCAACATGCCCCTTTAACATTACAACCTCATTGACCACTCAAAAAAACAACATTGTGACCCAACATCTAGGACCTTGGAAGATTATTAATTTAACGATCGTTTATATTTTTTAGGAGAGGTAAAGTAATTGAATCTTGCTTGCATGTTGTTGTGTCAATTTGGCCATCAACAAAATTGGTGCTAGGAGGGCTAGTTGAGAAATTTTAGATTGTTGTGAGTTGGAGTGGGTTGGATCTTGGAAAACCTATCTTTGATGGGCAGCCCTTTGTGTATTATCAGGATTCTTAATGAAATTCCTTATCACATGCATAATAGGCTTCCATTAATTTTTCCTAACAGTGGGAAAATTACTAAATATCATGTTAATATTTTCAAGGATTCGATATGTTTACATCAGATTCATCATGAAGATAAAATGTGTCAAATATTTTTCAAAACACTTCAAGGTAAAAAATGGAAGTAGTATTTTAATCGCCCACCAATTTATATTTGTTCATGGATGGAGTTATAAATTTTATTCATTGATCAGTTTGACCTTTATGCACGTACACAAGACCCATCATTTGAATTTACAGCTACAAAAAGGACACCACTAAAATCAATTTATGAGTTCAATCATAGGTTTTTGTTGATGTATTAATTATTTCAAGCTTTAAATTTGGTTATTAATGATTATATGCTAAAGGAACATTACTATTGGGGTTTGAATCCTTCATTTGCAACATAAGTTAAAAATTATGGGGAGATTACCACCCTACATGATGCATTGAACAAAGCTCTCTTACTAGCACAAGCTAGACATGATGTGATAAATTTCAATACCCAAAATTAGGATTATAATACCCATGTTCTTGCAAGCTTCCATCCTTTGCAACCTTATGCCATTTTACCCACCATCCCTAACTAGATGTAATCAATCTCACCAAGAAGCTACAACCTTCCTAATCTTCCAAACACCACATTTTCTAGCACTTCATATCAAGTCAATCCCATGCAAGAACAATGGAATAATATATCTCGACAAAATCCAACCACAAAGGTAAATATTCCACCTGTCAATGAAGTTGTGACTATATCATCTATTTTCAGTTCTATTCCAAAGCATAGTCCATTACATCATAATGAAGTTGTAATCAAAATATTTGATGAGAAAGTATATCATTTTTATGTTTTATTTGACAAAGAGCATGAAATGAATATATATTCAAAGAATAATGGAAATATCAGTTTAAAATCTAGTTTCGTGAAAATTTTAAAACTAACAATGGTATTGAAAGAGATAAGATATTAAAACAAGATTGTTGTCATGAAAAATCAACTAAAGAATCTCCTTCCAACACTTTGAACATTTCTTCTAAACAAGATGAACAACAAGATGAGGGATGGACAAAGCAGTGTGGTTCATTTTGGTTGGATATACCACATATGCAAAATTGATTAAGGGAGAAATTAGAAGAATTAGGAGATCCAAAGCATTAGAACTCACTAGGCCAAATAGATGTAGGATACATCCAAAAAATTAACATTCTCAGATGGATTTCCATGTTTTCCTTGGTAGGATGGAGTTATATTTCAAACAGTTGATCACTATTGAATGAATACTTACAAAATATTCCTAGAATACTTGTCCACTTGATGAGGAAGATGAAATAGCTAACACACATGAAAATTAGAATGAATCTATCCAAAAGAGTGAGAGTAACTTTGAGGGGACGTCTGACCCATCCCCATCATTTGATGACCTTAAGTCGTGTGTTCAAATAGATATTATAACTGACAAATTTTCATTACCTTGTGCGGACTTATTATATGTAGGAAATAAGTTTATTGATGCACTCATAGATCCTTGCATGATGGTGGATAAGGAAAAATAATCTTTTGATAAGTCAACACAAGAAAATGGCTTTGATAAATTGAAGGATGAACATATTGAAACAGATAAAAACACACTTTTGGATGAGATTACACATGAATCTCATGGTCAAAGACAAGGATTTGAATTCAAAAATGATTTTTTCAAAGAAGGTCAAGTACATGTGCAGATTCACCAAATATTACCTGATGATCAATTGGACCAAATTTACACATGTTAAGAAAATAGATTGGATTTGAGTGCTAATCAGAATATTGACATGGATGAGTTTACTATTTTATTGTAGTAGGGAATACATGATGAGATTCAACTAGATGAAACAGAGGAAGGTCAACTAGATTATCAAGGGGCTTCCTCAGAAATTGAATTCCTCTAGCATGATGAAGAGAATGAAATCAAGGGATATCTTCTTTGTTTTTATTTTGTTTATTTAAATGATTTCTTTAAAGAAAATCCTCATTTATCATGCATTAATGAATTTGACCTTGAAAATGGTAACCATGATGTTGATTTGCATTTTTTAGTTGATGATATGCAGAAACATGAACTGGAGAAGTGTTTTCTTGGATTTTACTTTGTGCATTCAAATGAGTTTTTTGAATAAAATTCGTGTTCACCATGTATTAGTATCTCTGGCATTAATGGTGATGAGTTAAATACTGATTTTTAAACTCTAGTGGGTGACATATTTGAAGAGAGTGTTGAAATCAATACTTCATCTCAAGAGGAGGTGGGTTGGTAGAAATTGCAAGTTGATAACAAGGATGATTTGTTGCTCAATCCATCTGGGGAGACTGAGCTGATCTAGGACTCTACATTTGAGTGGGATACAAAGATGTTGATAAATGGATATCCCAGTTGCAAAATGTGTGTGGTGTTTTTTGCACAACAAAAACTCAGATAGAATATTATATCATATCTCTCTTGAAAGGTGAATCTCTATGGGAAAATATGTAATCCCAAGGTCTGTAATGTCAGGTCTTGACAATGAAAATAAAACAACTCAAAGATAATGTGAAAATGTTGGTAATCACAAAGGGACCTTACTACGAGAAAATACTAGATTTTGAATTTATCAAATCTAAACAATAAATTGATACTTGAAATCCTCAATTGAACACAGATAATAAAGAAAATAACAAAAGATAAAGGTTTCAGAGATAATTATAAGACTAATTCTAACCCTAAGATTGACAATTTTCCAAAAGATAAGATTCTCAAAATGGACCAATCTCTCATAAAATACTTTCTATTTGACCCAAATAAATCTACAATCTTACAAGAATAGTGCAATCTTCTGAGGTATTTAATATTTTCAAATCATAAAAATTCATTGAAGACAACCCTATTGCATCTTAAATGAACAAACATTCATAATTGAACTAAGCACAAATTTAAGTCTAGGCTAACTTTGCAAAGTAGCCAACAATCAGCTAACTACAAAAAAAGTATGGACTAGAGATCACTGTAAACATTCCAAACATGAAACCCTAAGCATCACCAAACTATCTAACAAAGAAATTAAGCAATTCTAAAGATAGAACAACAAGAACCATGCCAGATAAAACTTAACACAAGAGAGATACCAAATCACAATATCCTTTCTTATATTAGATCACCCAAAATGGCAACAATTCCAACCTTCTATTACAATACCTGCTTGAAAGTAAACTCTAATTCATTCAAATGTGAAATCTTCTAACTATCCACTATTTTATTTTGTATTATATTCCATATCCCCCTTTACAAATGAGGCAGCATGCCCAATTTATAAAGAACCCCCAAAATAGGTCAGCCCAAATAAGGTTTTACAATAATAAAAAATGCCACACAAGAGGTCGGCCTCAAAAGATATTCGAATATAATATGAAATGTGCAATTTGCACCAATTTCATCCAAGTTGGTCTAGGGTCTCAAAAATTCAGCCCAATGCATGTGGATAATGGGAAGCACAAAATTTGATGTAACCCTATATAACTACTTCCCATCCTTGTCTTTAGCTCGATCCTCTTCACCATGCACTACCAACAATACTCTGTCCAACTTAGCAATAGTTGGCATAGCAAAATCCCTAACTCTTCATTCAAGAGACTTAATGTCATCTCTTGCCTACCTTACTGTGCCATCCCAATCGGCCCTATTTTTAAAATACCTATCAATAACTGCAATGTAGGTTGCAACATCATCTAACTGATGTTCAGTGACTAGACCTTCACTAGCTAGAGAATAGACATCTCTCCACCATTTCTTGAGTTGTTCTAAATTGAAATGCTTCAGAGCGAACTTCTTCCTCCCTGACATAATTTCAAAGAATGAGATATGCTTATCATGAATACCAGTCAAAGTGTCCTCAATATTCCTTCCTTATTTGTGAATCTTCTTCAAGGCCCTTTGCCTCATCTACAAGATCTCGAAGCATTCCCAAGGCTCATAAACCCTTAGAAAAGGAAGAATCCCACTATTTACCAGTTTATCCTAAGTAAACTCCATGATTGTTTCCACTTTCTGCAATAGGAGATCAATGTCTTCTTTGTCCTGAGCAAGCACAGTTTTCAACCAGTCCACTGACCTCATGGCATCCCCTGTAGTCGAAAATATATCTTTGATGACACCATCTCTTTTGGTCTGGAATCCCTTCAACCAACCAACTGTGGCATGTGTAGTGCCTTTCATTATTTCCAGTTTAAAGATTGTCTCCTGGGGCAAGAAACCTACAACAAAGGAGGAAGAGTTGATAGATTGCAAGGGTTTCATCAACTCCTACAAGTAATTTTTCAATTTCGCATTCTCTCTTTCCAAATCATGCTTGGTTTGTACTTCTTTCTTCAATCTTCCCACAATTATAGCATTGGAGCCCTCATACTCCTCAATGTCTTGGTCCATAGAAGCATGCCCTAAGTTGATGGTCTGCACATGATAATCCTTTGTATTAACAATATCCCTATCCTTGTATGGAGCAAGGGTAGCAATTTAACCCACCATGTTGCCTGATCCATCCCTCTCCATCCTAGACACAACCTTAGCCTTCTAGATGGTTTTCCTTTTTTCAATATTGGCCATTAGGTCATCCCAATTGGGAGGATCATCTTCAACTATCACCAATTTACTCTTTAATTATCTATCTAACCAACTTGGAATAGTGGATTTGGTTGGCACCTTATCTAGTTTCTCTTGTTCCTACTAAACACTAGGTGTATCTTTCTCAACACTTGGCACATTAGGGATTTCCTTAGCTGAATCCTCTTTGTCTAAAGACTTCTCCTCTACAACCTGTACCGGTGAAGGGATCCTAGCTGGTATCTCCTCTTGTTGAGGGGATTTTTTCAATTTATCTTCTATAGGTGAATCCGCATAGGCTACCAAGGGAGACTGGATTACCTTATCTATTTCTGCCTCAACATTGTTGATGTCTCCTACCTGAAATTCTTCTTCACCCAGGTCCTTAGGATCCTTATCTTTCCTTGCCTCTTCTTGCACATTGCAAGTATCTTGAGGAGGGGGAATGTTCTCTTGTTCAATGACAGGAACAATCACAGGATCATCATCTTTTTCTACAACATCCTTTGTAGAAGGAGTCCTTGACCTCCTCATGTATACCTGTCTCTTCTCCCCTAAACTCTCTACCTCTACCATAGGTGGATCAACTTCTTTTTTTTATTTAGAAGTTTACTTTTCCTTCTATGATAACCTCGCAAGTCTTCTTCTCTTGGTCAATGGAGCAGTGGTATCCAATTCCTCCTTTTCCTCTTTATCTTTCTTATCCCCTCTCCTTGACACATGCCTTCTCTTTTTGGAAATAGGCTTTCTTTTGCTTGCTCACATCCGCTACCTCTTTAGTTTGAACTTCTCTAACTTTAATCTTGAAGGGAGAGTCCACCTTGGCCTTTCCTTTAGGATCCAACTCATGTGACTCCTCAGAAGCAGAGTGATACTCCAAGTCTCCCATCAAATCATAGGTGCATTGGACACCTTCACTTTATAGCTCTAATATCTTATATTTTAGTCATAGTTTGATCCAACTCTGTCTTCTCTTCCTCCAACCAGTCAATCTCTCCAACTGGTTTGTCTTTCACAGCCTCGAAGATATGACCCTGGATAAAATTTATATTCTCCTCTACTTGGTTAGGAATTCCTTTTATGTTGTACAACCTCACTAAGTCCACTGGAAACCTAGAGAATTTCTTCTTCCTTACATAAGATTCATCGCCAATGTTAGCCCAATAATATTCATTGTTATCTTTGTGGTTGTACTCCCTGCTGGCCTTGTTTTGTGCCTCACCAGTAATATCAAACCTTGCCCTCTTAGAATGAAAAGAGAGACCAAAAGTACTCATTTCCTCTTCAAAATCATGAGCAGACTGGATGAAAGGGCATACCTCATTTGTTCCAATCTTGAAGGGGAAATCATTCCAAAACCCTGCTTTATGTTTACCCCCCTTCACAATCACATCAAAGTCACAAATTTGTGTAGTGACCTCCAATAGTATGATGTGATAATTTGGGTACCCTGGGAGTTTGTAGGGAGCCCTTTGAAAAAAACCAATCCTAATGTAGGAGAAGGTGGGGAACTAGATGAACCATGCCCCATACCTCCTTATCAATTCCTTGGCTTTGTTTGAAATTCTCACACGCTCTACTCCTTGTAGCAACCTAGTAATCTACATTGTAAAAGCATCATTTTCTCTTTTGTAGCTACCTCCTGCCAAATGTAGATGTGGATACACCTCATAGATTTCATCCTATCTAAATACACCTCTAGTGCTCAACCCCTTGTATGGGTGGAATCTTGCCAATGCATACACCAGGTAGGAAGTCATTGTGAAAGTCTTGGTCTGCAAGACTTTGCACATCTTCTCATGCTATACTGCACTTATGGCACCTACCCAATGGTAATCTATACCCTACTCCATCGGATCAATGACATTAAAAATACACCTTTCAAGAACTCATGCACTGTTTAGCCCTACCAACCTACTGAGGAGATTGATAACATTATATTATTCCCTTTTGAACTTAAGCCTAAATAGCTTCTTTGGAAACTTGGAGAAGTGGGACTTGGGCTTCTCCAACCAAGAATTGATCACCTGCTGAGATTTAACTATATTTTCCTCATAATATTTATTTGTTGTATCCATATCAAAGGCCACCACATATGACCTATCAAGTATATCAAAAGTCCTAGCAATGGGTATACGATCAAAGCTCACCACAATTCTTCCCCAAGGGCCAAATATCCTATGTGTTCTCTTCTCATAGTTTTTGGCACATCCAAGCACCAACTCATAGCATTGTACTATGGAGGGGAAACGAGCTACATGTGCTAACCCAGATTCTAGAGTTCTTCTAGCCACCAAAGGGAAGTTTGGGGCTGCCATCTCAACTTTCAACTCCTCATAATCCCACATACCCACATTGGTATCAGTGATCCCTGACCAGACGAAAGTCAATCTACTCTCAGGAATCTTATTATTTATGTCCATTTTCACCTTTTATGCATTAGAGATAGCAAAAATTTCAGCACTTGGATCTGTTGCCTTTCCCTTGCCATGTCGAGCAACATCTTGTCTTGATCCTGCCTGGAAACAAGTAAAACAACCACCATGAGGTCCAACACAAATTCCAACATCAATTATTTCAATGTTCAGGGTTTAGCTTCCTCCATGAAATTCAGACTAGAGAAGATTTCTGAGGAAATTCGAACCAAGCGAAATCTAGCGCGACAAACATATAAACCCCACAATATCAATCAATCAATCAATACAATAAATGAATAACTTGAAACCACTTCGCATAAGTTCATTTAATCATCAAAATGCATTATCAATAAGAAAATTCCTCTTGTAACAATCAGATTCTTCATTTCCACAAAACTTCAAAAGAATCCGCTAGAGATGAAAATCCCCAAAAAATGCAACAGTTTCAATAATCTGGGAAAATGAAGGAAGCACAGAACATCCAAGAAAATCCAAACATAGCGAATTTTAGTAAAATTGAGACAAATTCACCATGGAAGCATGAATTTGGAAAAACAGCTAGGCAATGGACATCGAGAAAAACCAGAGGGAGCAGAATTTCATGAGGTAAGAAAAAGTCTAGATAAACAACAAATTATGAAGAAAGAAAGACAAACAAGAAGACTCGAGGAAATCCAGCAAGGGAAAAATTCTGTGAAGGCATCGAAAACCTAAGCATCTATGTTTTCCTCGTCCTCACCTTAAAATAGGTCAAAAAACACGAACCAAGAGATTGCAGCTCGACAATGACTTAACCTAGAATTCCAATGGATGAACCATGAATTTAAAACTCACCTCTCAACAATTTGAAATGGATTGACTATGCCCTAGGTCAAGAACCCTAAAAAAATCTACCATGAAATCATGAAAAAGATCAGGCGCGACTCACTTGCAAAAAAATGTGATAGGAATTTTGTGGCAAAGGCAAGCAAGCCCCAAAAACAGCAAAAAAAGACCATCAAAGAAAATAATCAATATAATCAAGCGGATGGACTGGAAAGACAAGGGAACCCCAGATGTATAGACATGGCGCACACACACAAGAAAAATATGGAGCAACAAATAACATGAAAGCACACAACAAAGCAATAAAACTAGAAGAGGAATAGGGCATATCCACATACCATTAGAGTAGGAGAAAATTAAACCTGGGATGCCAACAAACAACCTCCAAGCGAAAGCATAATACAAGCAATGCCCCATAAATCCGAATGCAGGCTTCAAAATATCCTCAAATGCAAAAATCTAGCGACACTCCTCAAACTCTAGCACTCCAAGCTCAAATGACAAGAAATTAACCCAAATCAAATGGAAAATCAATTCACAAAACTCAATATAGCATTGCCCCAAAAGTTTGCACAATTGTCGTTAATGCGATCAACAAGACAACCGAGACCAGAATTTGGAAATTCGACAGAGCCATGGACTCCGAAAAAATCTAGACACGATGGATTTCCCTAGACTTGAACATAAAGGCAGCCATTTCCAAATGCCAAAGGGAAATCAAGAAATTCCAGATAGGGAAGATTGTCCCGAGCTCAGCGCAAAACCTAAACTGCACCCAGAACTTAAGGTTTTCAATATAAATCATAAATGGGCCATTCCAATCAGCAGGATGAATCATCAAAGCACATTCCCAAGAAACCAAAATTCGAAAATAGAAAGGCCAAGACATCAAAAGGAAAAGAAAATGAGGGTCCCAACTTTCA